>CAUOFW020002971.1:0-41453 GCA_963454935.2 Ilex paraguariensis | reverse complement strand
GAACCGAGTGATCAGGGTCGATGATTCCATTTTGCTGGATCCTCATGTCCGCCAATGCAGTGAGTGAGACACTGCATTTCGAGGCTGAACATGGCGGCTCATAAGGGGCGATCAACGAACGTGTTGTTCCACTCCATCATCCAGAATTCCCTGGTGGTAAGTTCATTTTGCTTTGGTTTCTTCTCTCTCGCTTTCATTTTTGTGATACACCTTTTCCCTCTTTGCAGGCTACCCAGCAGATCTCCATAATAGCTGCCCGGTACCATGGGTCTAGGATGGACCTCCAGCGGGCCCGAGAGCAGAAGGAAGAGGCGGAGGGGCCCTCGCCCGAGCAATGGAGGACGTAGCTGCCAGGGACTCTACCCTGGCGGGGCAGGCTGCTCAAATCGAGAAACTCCTCAAGGATGCCGAGTCGGCTAAGGTTGGCGCTGAAAAGCTAAGTGTGCCCTTGCCGATGCTGAGGGGAGGATTACCGAGCAGACGCGGCGGCTTTCTGCTGCGGAGGAGAGGGCGGTAGGCCAGAGGAAAGCTGTCTGGCTCTCACCAGGAGCTGGACAGGATCAGAGCCGAGGCACTGAACAGAAAATCGGAGGAGCAACTCCGGGAAGAGTTCGCCGATGACGTGCTCCCTGCTCTTGAGGAAAACAGCAAGGAGTTCTTCAAGAAAGGGTGGGACGAGGCGCTCCAGTCTGCTGGAATCCCGTCAGACTCCCCGCTCTTCCAATGCACAAGTACGTGCCCTCGGCAGAGATGGCACGGGCCGAAGCAGAGATTGCTGCCGAGGATGAGGTCCCAACGCCGGTGCAAGTCTCGGCGGATCCGCCCGAGGCAGTGATAGTGGATTTGTCCGAGGACGCCGCCGGACCATGCTCCTGATCCTCAAGTTGCCCAAGGTCTCCCTGTTGCCGAAGTACCTCTCCTGCCTGCTCCAGAAGCTTCTCAACCTTTTTTGCTGACTCGCCCTCGGCTGATGTTCTGGAGATGCCTGGAGCCAGATGAAAGCCCTTTTTCTTTTTGATTGTACCCCTTTATTTTCTTTTGTAGCCTTTGGGGACGCAAAGCCCTTCTTCTTGAAATAAATCATGAGTATTTTTCCTTTTTTGCGCACAGTAGTGTTTTGTTTTTTTTTTTTTGGAACTGTCTTCGGGGCTGCTCGCCCATTCAAGAGGCATGCTCTTGTGTTTGCTTCGGGGACAGGAGTCCTTGAACTCTGTCCCCAGGGCCTTGCCCTTCAGGAGGCTTGCTCCTGTATTGCTGCTTCGGGGACAGGAGCCTTGAACTCTGTCCCCAGGGCCTTGCCCTTCAGGGGCTTGACCTGTGTTGCTTCGGGGACAGGAGTCCTTGAACTCTGTCCCCAGGGCCTTGCCCTTGCAGGAGGCTTGCTCCTGTATATGCTTCGGGGACAGGAGTCCTTGAACTCTGTCCCCAGGGCCTTGCCCTTGCAGGAGGCTTGCTCCTGTATTTGCTTCGGGGACAGGAGCCCTTGAACTCTGTCCCCAGGGCCTTGCCCTTTATCTTTGTCGTTGGCAAGCACTTGAGGGAGAGAATACTTCAAAAGTAATATTTCTTTAGATTCATAACATTCCATGGTCGCATTACAAGTTTCCCATCCATGCCTTCTAATCTGTACGACCGGTGCCCCCGATTGATATCACTTTGTAAGGCCCTTCCCAGTTAGGTCCCATTTTTCCCTCTGTTGGATCACGGGTATTGGCCGTCACCCTTCTGAGGACCAGATCGCCTATTGGAATTCTCGCGCCTTGACCCTTCTGTTGTATAGTTGGGAAATCTTCTCCTGATACTTAGTTATCCTCAAGGCGGCTGCCTCCCTTCTTTCTTCCACTAGATCCAAATCCAATCCCAGTTGACGGTCATTCCCCCCTTCGTCGAAAGCTTGGGTCCTTATGGTCGGGAGCCCTACTTCGAGGGGTATGATTGCCTCCATTCCGTATGCCAGGGAGTATGGGGTTTCCCCTGTCGAGGACCGAGGGGTGGTCCTGTACACCCACAAAATGTTTAATAGTTCTTCCGCCCATTTTCCCTTGGCTTTCTCCAACCTCTTCTTGATCCCATTGATAATTGTCTTGTTGGAGGCCTCTGCCTGCCCGTTGGCTTGAGGGTAGGCAGGGGTGGAGTAGAAATTACGGATCCCGAGTTGCTCACAGAAAGACTTGAAGCGCCCGCCGGTGAATTGAGTCCCGTTATCCGACACCAGTGCCCGGGGAATCCCAAACCTGATGATTATGTTCTCCCAGACGAACTTTTTGGCATCTATGTCGCGGATATGAGTCAACGGCTCCGCCTCTACCCACTTGGTGAAGTAATCTGTGGCCACAATGAGGAACTTCCTATTTCCCGGAGCCTTAGGCAGGGGTCCAACCAAATCGAGCCCCCACTGGGCGAATGGCCAAGGGCTGGTCAGGGGGTGTAAGTCCCCTGCGGGTTGCCTGATTGCAGGGGAGAACTTCTGACACTGGTCGCATTTTTGGACGTATGCGCGCGCATCCCTTTGCATTTGCGGCCACCAATATCCCTGAGACATGATGCGGTGTGCCATTGATCGCCCCCCAGAGTGCCCCCCGCATATTCCTTCATGTACCTCATAGAGAAGGTCTTGTACTTGGTCTTCTTGGACGCATAGCAAGTAAGGCCCTGAGAAAGACCTCCGATACAGTTTCTGATCCGGAGAGACCCAAAATCTTGGAGCTTTGAGTTTTATCTTCCTTGCTTCCTTTGAACACTCCGGGAGATCTCCTGTTGTTAGGAACCTGAGAAAGGGATCAATCCAACTGGGCGGCTTGTGTGCGTCCTGGATGACCATTGCCTCGGGAGCATGGTCTATGCAGGATGTGGGAAGGTATTCAATGGTGATCCTGCGCGACTGGGAGGAGTCCACCGCCGAGGCTAGACAAGCCAGGGCGTCGGCATGTGTGTTCTTGTCTCGGGACACTTGTTTGATTTCAATCCGGCCGAACCTTCGGATTACAGTCGTCGCCTGGTGATGGTAGGCCTTCATCCTGGGGTCCCTCGTTTCAAACTCTCCGTTGACTTGATTGACCACTAGCATAGAATCACAATGCACGATTAAATCGGTAACTCCAGTCGCCTCAGCTAACCGAAGTCCTGAGATGAGGGCCTCGTATTCAGCTTCATTATTCGAAGCCTTGAATCCCAGCCGAACGGCCTGCTCCGCAATAATCCCATCTGGAGAGGTCAGCAAGATACCGATTCCGGACCCCTTACTATTTGACGAACCGTCCACACACAAAAGCCATGGCGATCCTTCACAATTCGTTGGAGACGCTAAGTCGGGAGGAGGCGGTCCTTCTAGAACGGGATGCTCCCCCGAAAACTCAGCTATGAAGTCTGCCAATATTTGACCTTTTATCGCAGTTCGGGGTTTGAAATGAATGTCGTGCTCCCCCAACTCTACTGCCCACTTGGAAATCCTTCCGGAGAGTTCCGCTTTCCTCAAGATTGCTTTCAAGGGCTGATCGGTAAGGACAGTGATTGGGTGCGCCTGGAAATAATGCCGCAGTTTCCTTGCAGTGGTGACCAGGGATAGAGCCAGTTTCTCTAGGGGTAGATATCTTGTCTCTGCGTCCAGGAGCGCCTTGCTTATATAGTAAATCGGCTTCTGGCGGTGCTCATGCTCACGGATAAGTACCCCGCTTACCGCAAACTCAGATACTGCCAGGTACAAGAACAACATCTCCCCCTGGATGGGGACGGACAAGGTTGGAAGAGTCCTTAGGTATTCTTTGATTCCAGCCAGGGCGTCCTCGCACCCCTGGCTCCACATATTCTTCCCAGCACTCTTGATTGCTCCGAAAAAGGGTTTGCATTTGTCCGAGGAGCGTGAGACGAAACGGTTAAGTGCAGCCAGCATCCCTGTGAGTTTCTGGACTTCTCGGACAGTGCGGGGGCTCCGGATGTCCAGGATCGCTTGAATCTGATCTGGGTTGGCTTCGATTCCTCGTTGACTAACCAGGTATCCGAGGAATTTACCTGATTCCACTCCGAAAACGCACTTTGCCGCATTCAGCTTCAGCCCATACTCCCTGAGGGTGGAGAAGGTATCCGCCAAATCTGTCAGATGATCACAACTCCGTTTGCTCTTCACCAGCATATCGTCTATGTAGACCTCCATGGTGTTGCCGATCTGCTTTTTGAACATCCGATTCATCAGTCTTTGGTATGTTGCCCCGGCGTTCTTTAGTCCAAACGGCATCACTTTGTAACAGTAAACTCCCTTCGGAGTGATAAACGCCGTCTTTTCCTGATCCGGGGGATAGAGAGGGATCTGATGATATCCTGCTCGGGCATCCAGGAAGTCCATTCGTTCATATCCGGCAGTGGCATCTACCAGCTGGTCCACCTTTGGCAGGGGGTAGTCATCCTTGGGACATGCCTTGTTCAGATCTGTAAAGTCTACGCAGACACGCCATTTCCCCCCTTTCTTCTTTGCGCACACCGTATTAGATAGCCATTCTGGGAATTGTATCTCTCGAATGGCGTCGGCCTTCAGGAGTTTGTCGATTTCCTCGTTGACCGCGCTGGTGTGATGCGGGGCCATGCGTCGTGGCCTCTGTTTGACTGGCTTGTGCGACGGGTCAACATGCAGCCTGTGTGTGATTATCTCGGGGTCTACCCCCGTCATTTCCATCTCGTTCCACGCGAACACGTCTGTATTTCCCCTTAGGAACTCGATCATCTCCTCCTGTTCGGCTGTGGGCATCGAGGTCCCAACTAAGAAATACCTCTCTTCTTCTCCCTCTACCAAGGGCACCTTCCGGAGGTCTTCTACCGACCGCTCAGTTGGGTCTATCCGGGGGTCATCCATTCCTGGACGCCCGGACTGTAATTGCTATTTTTCCATAATCTCTTCCGGTGCTCGCCCCTTCTCCTGGCTGAACGCCCCGGCTCGAACGGCTGAATAAAAATAATTTTTCGCGGACGCTTGGTCCCCCCGGATCTCCATGATACCTTCTGGCGTGGCGAATTTTAATTTCTGGTGGAAAGTGGAGTGCACCGCTCCCAACGCATGCAGCCATGTTCGCCCCATAATCACGTTGTAGGGAGAGTCCGTATCGATCACAACAAACTCGGTGTCGATGACAAAGGGACCTGTGACAACTGGCAATGTGATTTTCCCCACGGGCAGGGCGAATGAGCCGTTGAACCCGATGAGGGGTGTCCTGACTTTGGTGAGGTCTTTGGGGCCAAGACCCATCCGTTTCAAAGTTTCGAAGTACATCACCTCCGAGGAGCTTCCAGAGTCTATCAAAATCCTTTTGACATCGAATTTCCCTATCCTCAGGGTCAAGACAAGGGCGTCGTTATGGGGAGTCACTACGCCTGTCAAATCCGCGTCGGAGAATGTAATGCCAAGCTCACCCGTCCTGGCCCTTTTACTTGGTGGCCCTACATCAACCTCGGCTACCTTCCTCGTAAAAGCTACCCTCTTGAGGTCGGACTCGAGTTCCTTGGACGTGGGGCGATCCAGGGGACATATATGGATGACATCTATGATGTTGTCCGGCTCCTCGGTCGGGGCAAGGGCTTGTCTCTCTTCTGGCCTGGGCTCTATGTACTCTTTCAAATATCCGTCTCGGACCAATCTTTCCAAGAACGATTTGAACACCCTGCAGCTTTCGGTGCGATGCCCGAAATCCCGGTGATAGGAACACCTAACCTTTTGATCACGGGTGGAGGGGTCGCTCTGCATCCTGGGCGGCCATTTGAAGAACGGCTCGTGCTTGATTTTATGGAGCAACTTGAAGATGGGTTCCTTGAACACAGTGTGAACTCCTTGGACGAACCCCCTGGAGGGGGTAGCAATCCCTTTCGGGGAATATCTTCCCGCTCCTTCTCTTTTCTTTTAGATTGGAGGGCTCGGCCTTTGCTGCTTCCCATCTCGTCCTCAACCCTCGAGTATTTGTTTATCCGGGCCATTAGTTCCCCCATATCCGAGGGAGTCTTCTTGGTCAGGGATCGGTACAGGTCCGTGTCCCTTGCCAAGCCGAGCCGGAAAGATGCTGCTGCCATGACCTCCGAGCAGCCTTCTACCTCATTAACCTCTTCCCAGTATCGGATGGCGTACTGGCGAAGAGTCTCGGATTCCCTCCGTCTGAGGGTCAGCAATGATCCAATGTCTTTGGGGCGCTTACTCCCCGTAATGAATCGAGCCAGGAACTGCTTAGTCAATTCCTTCCAGGACCCAATACTGTTGGGGGGAAGCGCCTCGAACCACTTCATCGCAGAGTCCCCCAAGCTCATAGGAAACACTCGGCAGAGAAACCGTTGGTCCGAATGATAGAGGGACATCATCTGCTTGTATTGCCTGACATGGGCTTCGGGATCGGACCGCCCGTCATAAGTTTTGAACCGCGGCACGACAAACTTTCTTGAAACCTCCATCTCACTGATCTCCCTCGTAAAGGGTGTTTGTATGACTTCGTCCTCGGCCTCATCCTGGACAGCCTTACCCTTTCTCCTGGAGTCTAACCGGGCTCTGAGATCAATTTCTTCCCTGACGGGATGCCTTCTGAAGTCCTTGAGTTCATCGGTAAGCCCCTCATTTCCTGGGCGTCGTGTGGATTGGGTTGAGTCCTCCTCGGATTCATCTCCCTTCCTCCGTCTAGACAAACCTCGCCGGAGGTCGTCCAGGGCCAATGGCCTTGCTTTCCTTGAATGGTTGTCATGATGATGCTCGCCGGCTCTGGGTCGCTTTGGGGCCCTAGAGCTTTCTGCTTTGTTGTTTAGGTGGTTTCTTAGATCCTTCGTTTCCGCCTCCCGGGCGGGAAGCCCACGAGAAAGGAATGAATCCCTCGATCCTTCGCCAGAGGCGGCAAACTCGTTGAGCCGGCTTAGGACGTTTACATTGTCCTTTTCCAGCTGACGTAATCTATCGCCAAACTTTTCTTCAATCACCTCCGCCAGCTGACGAGCCAAGGGGGCTGATCCCCCTGACCTGATTCCCATACTGGTTTGAGGGGTAACCCCTCTTGACCGAGTAGAGGCACTTTTATTCGTATTGGTGTGATCCCTTCCTCCGTGATGACAGGGAGCTTGTAACTCGAGACTCCTTTGGTGGGGTCCTTTCCCTTTCTGTCGAGTGTTCACCATGGTCACTGTTCTTTATAGAGAAAAAAACTAGGAAAACTAGTCGTTTCCCACAGACGGCGCCAGATTGTGCGTGCAAGATCCTGCACAATATAAAAAACGAGAACAGATCTCTCCCTTGGTGAACTCGAGTGAGCCGGTTGAGTGACCAAACACGCTGCTTGGAACAGCCTGCGAGGTCCGGTGGTAACCTGGAACGGCAACGGGAGACCCTGGGGAACGGAAGAACGATCCAGTAAGGCTGAAAGAGGTTCCTGGAACAAAGAAGAACAAGTTAGAAGGGCGCCGGAGTGTTTTCCGGCGTATCCCCTCCGACGATCTAGTCAGTCTTTAGAAAGAGAGAGGAAGGAGAAAACACTGAGTGTGTATTGTAGTAAAGAGTTTTTTGTTGCATACCCGTCTTGCCTTTTGCAAGGAGTATTTATACCTCAAAAGCTCATGATTGCTGTCAGTGTAGTCAGTAGGTGATCATTAGGTACAGGCAGTGTGCGCACTGATTCTGATGAGGAATGTCTTCTCTTCTTAACTGCTCGGGGTCCCGAGCAATCAATGCTGGGTCATCGGGATGCCGACGGTACAATGTACTCCTCTCGGGGAGGATGCAATAAATGCTCTGTATTAGGAGCATTTATTGCCTTTCATTTTCGAGCCTTACCGCATTGAATGCGGTCTCATCAAGGGAATGGTGTAATTAATAGTTTGCTTTCCCAAGTCGCGTGTCAGCAACGGCATGCGGTTTCTCTGTCTTCGATGTGATATCATATGCCACGCGTCCATCCCTCATTGGCTGTGGCCCCTGCATTCCAGTACGTTCTGACACTAATTGTGTAAGACGAGGTCATGATGAATAGCCTAGGCTAATGACCTGTACGTCAATAGCTTATCCTGGAGTAGAGGAGGCGTCTAGGACGGTACACCTCGGCACCGAGGAGAGGCTGATCTCGGAGCCGAGGGAGGGAAAACCGACCGAGGTACCATATCAGACCGAGACCACGTGTCGGTTGTAAAACATACTGAATGCATGATCCTATATGACGAGTACCTCGGGGGCGAGAACCTTTGTGCGCCGATGGTGTTTGATCTTAGCAACAGTGTTTTAGTAACGCCGAGGACACGTGTCTTCATCATAGGGTATTTCAGAAAAGTCTCATCAAGACTTATAACAGTACTTAATATAATTATAAAACACAAAATATTTCTTAAGATTGTTATAGAAAATGTGTATATAATTAGATTATATTAAACTGCATAAAATCTAACTTATGCACTAATTTTAAACCGAATGTATAGAAATCAAAACCAATGCACTTACATTGACATAGAACAACATGAATAGTAAAATCCATAAAATCAGAAATTCAATAATAAAAACAATAATCTGAGCCCTGTGTAATCACAATTTCTTTAAGATAGATTTGCTCCCTCTCGGTGCTTACGGTTGATAAGTAATTGTTTTCCAAGATAGAATGGATTTCATTCTTAAAGATGCAGTACTTCAATCTTCATGACTCCAACGAACGCAATTATGTGTTTTTACTTGAACCGAACTTGAAATAATAATGCAGCAATATGCACACAGAGAGAGAGAGAGAAGAAATATTAAATACTTAATTCAGTATTTTGGATAATTGAGAGAACTAGAATGAGACAACAATTCTTGAATTGTTCAATGGTATGTTTTAGAAGTATAAGGAATCTCCTATTTATAGACTTACTAGTGACTTTTTATTAATGGTGTAACCATATGTATTAGTACTTTTTAGTTCAAAGGGTATCAATTGTGACTTTATGAAAAGGTACAACCATTTGAAATGGTGTTTTTAGTCCAGGAGATATCCATAATGACCTTATAAAAAGTTGTGACTATTTGTAATGATGTCTTTTAACCAAAATGAGTTAATGGTGACTTTATGAAAAGATGTAATTATTTGGATTGATGTCTTTAACTAAAAGTCACCAATTTTAAATTAGTAGTCTTTCATGTCATATTCACTTCACACATTTTCAATTGCTCCCAAAAATCACAGTCTTTAACAACTTTTTCTATTGCTCCCAAAAGTCACAAAGACTTTAATAATTCTCATTCACTACTCAATGGTTTTTTAAAAATAAATATACCATTATTTCCAACATTTACTTTAGTTTTAAATTTCGTAGTTAAATATAAATTATTATTTAAAATATAAATATTACACGATCAATATTTAGTTTTTTGTATTACATAGTATCTATAAATACAGGGTTATTGGAACTGTTGTATAAGAAAACTCAAAAATATATTGGTCAAACAAATATTTAATACATTATGTGGGACAATTACACCACTATCTATTTCATCCTTACAATTAGTTGTTTTGAAGTTTTTCTTGTATTTTTAGTTGCTAGATAGAGAGAAAGAACTTGGGCACTAAGATTAATTTCTAGTATGAAGAGTGGAAAATAAAAAAGAAAGCAGAACAGATATTTGTCTAATAAAAATTACTGAAGATCAAGTGCCAAGTACAAAAACTTGTTGGACATTGTTTGTATGATCTAATGCTTAGTCATTAGAATATATGGATCTACTAAATTTCCTTATATGAAGTAGAGAAATATAAATTAACAAACTAGTCTAACACAAAAGAAAAAAAAATTTGTTTGATCGCAAAATACGCAATAGATAAAAATAGTTACATGTTGGAAGATGTTATTAAACTCGATCACATTTCATGGATTTTTTGAATGGATTCCTTGGATGAATGAGGAAAGGGTCAAGAGTTGGACCAACTAATGATGCAAAAAAGTGTTTATGAAAAAATCAATTAAGAGTGAATTGCAGAGGACTTAACACAAACAAATACAATAATTAGGTGGTTCGATTTGGGTGACCTACTACACTGAGAATGGCTACGATGGCTAGAGATTCTTATTACTTAAAAGGTGTAGTATGTTGAGATGTGTGTGAAAATCTTGTTTACCCTAGCGAATTGATCACAAATGATTGGCCAACCTCCGCCAAAGTGTTTTTTTATCGGTTGGTCTCACTAACGTCCCTATCGAGCTCATCATCCACTTTTGTGTATTTCTTAACCTGTGCCATTAATTCCTCTACATCAAGGGTTGGCCGTTTGGTTAGTGATTGGTACATCGGATTTTCTTTTGGTAAACCAATCCTGAATGATTCAACTATGATCTCCGGATTACAACTCTCTATCTCGTTCATCATATCCTAATCACGGTGAGTGTATTCACACAGCGTATCATCATGCTTCTTTTTCATGGAGAATAGAGCTCCGATATCTTTGGGGTGCCGACCGCTAGTTATGAATCTAGTTGTGAAGTGCTTGGCAAGCTGCACCCAATTGTTGACATAGTTCCTTGGGAGAATATCAAACCATTTCATGGCCAACCCCCCCCCCCCCCCAAGTTGTTAGGCAACATTGCGCATAACAAGGCCTAATTCTTCCTATAGATTGCCATCAATTTTCGGTAAGGATGAATATGGGCGGTAGGATCGGTCTTTCCATCTTAAAGCTTGAAATTTGGGACACTGAATTTTCTTGGGACCTTTTTTTTCTCTATCCACTTGATGAAGGGGGAGATCTCCACTCCCTCACAATATTCTCTAGTCGCTCTTCTTGGAAGCTCTGTGATAGACTTTTGTTTAGGCCGTTTCAGTCTGCTGTCAAGCTCTTTCATTATGAAATGTCTCCAGGTGTATTCTTGCTTTTCCAACTGAACAGATTTCCTCTTGTCATTCTTGTCCTATGTTTCTTTTCTCCACCTTCCCTTGTATTTGTCAGGGGTTGGATTAATACTATCACGATTGCATTCACCTATGAACCCAGTGATTTGATATATCCAAGCCTTCTTGTTCCTTCAACCACCTCAAGGCCTCTTTGAGTGCTTCGTTCTCTTCATTCAGTTTTTTTTCCTCTTCATGAGATCTTTTCAACATAGTTTCATGTGCGTTAAAGCGGTCTTGAAGGGATCACTTTTCTTTTCAATAGCTTTTCTTCCTCATCCAAAATTTCTCCATCAGCATGGGAATTTCGCCAGTTCTGGTCATCATGCTGGGCTTTATTTTGAGGATAGTATCCTCTTGACGATAGATTATCAAGATTGTCTTGATTCTTGTCAAAACTTTTGAAGACGTCGGTCCTGATATCACTGTCCGAAGGGAATGACACTTTGTAATTACATTCATGGTCATGCTCATTGTTGTCTTGGTAGATGCATGGTGACCCAATTATACTGTGCAGCTTTGATATGATCTTTTTTGTTCAGTAGTTCTCATAGATGAAGTCAATTGTAAGAGGAAAAATCTCTTACCTTCTTCTAAAGATGAGGATTGACTAGGAAAATGAACAAAGATTATGTTATTCCTCCTGCAAAATGAGCGAATTGGCAAGGACTAGGGGTGGGTTAGTCAGAGGCACTCCAATACTTCAGTCAGTAAACACTCTAAAATAAGAAAACGGATTATAGGGAAAGAAGTCGGGTATACTGTGTGGCACACCTAATCTTTAGCCAGACTATTCTTGATTGATGTTGGAATATCTCTCAACTTCCTTTCTCATTCGTCTATTTCTTAGGGTATGTTGATAATGTTCACTTATGATCTAGGCAACTTCCGTATCAGGTCAGGATAACCTAACTATCCCATTCACTATAGATTGACTTAGCACAAGAGACTCTAGCTATGAACTCTGCTCAATCTTGTTTTTAGCTTAGTTACATTATCAGTTCGGCCCATTTAGCCGAACACGTGTGCTATTTTCTTGGTTGATTGTGGTTGCTCATGATTGTAAAGATCTGAAAAAGTGAGGATAAATTTTTCGATTTTGCCGGTAGGGCACACTATTCATGCACCATTTGTCGATAGGGCACTATATATGCATCATTTAAAGATAAGCCATGTTTAGGAGTATAATTTGAGTATGTCATAAAAGAGAAACATGCTTATAATATTAAAATACACCTACTGTGCAAATTTGAGCCTACACAAAAATAGTTTCAAAAATTAGACAAAAAAGATATTTCGGGTGGCCTAGGTGGGACCGGTCAAACCCGGCCATTAGCCAAAATCAATATTTTTGAAAATTTTTATTTAAAATAATTTTAAGAATTTTGGTTAAAATAAAATATCGAATTGAAGCGTTTTGGGACGAGTTGTAGTGTAACGAGGTCCCGGATTCATCAAAGGCAAAAGGGTCATTTTGCACCTTTGCCCCTCCACTATAAATACTACCCCCTTAGTGTAAAAATATCAATTTTTGGGCGGAAAAAGGTCAGTACACATTTTTGGAGGAAAAATGAAGAAAAATCCCAGGTTCTTTAAGTTTCAAGCCACCAAAACTCATTCCTAGGTCAAGATTCTTACAAGACTTCCTTCTAAGAAGTTATTCCTCTCAACAAGGGCTATATTCTCACCGATCGGTTCAGTTATAAAGTGAACACAACTCTCTTGGTTTGAAAAAAATTATTTTAGGTATGATATTTTGCTAAGTTAGAAATAAATTTAAGTTTTCTTGTCTTTCTATGTATTGATTGAATGATTTAGGTGTTTACTTGATGTTAGAAAATCATTTAGTTGGTAGTTACTTTGAAAACTTAGAATTTGTGGATTAAGTACTTTTGTGTTTTTTTGAGTTTCTTGATAATTTGTTACTATGGTAAAGGTGTATATTGCTTATGTGTTGAATTATTATATTCTACCTTATGTTCATGTAGAGAAACTCTTGTGGTTTGAGAGTTATGATTTATTACATGAGTTGGTAGTTTGTGTATTTGTAGTTTCTTTGAGAAATTGTGGAAGTAATGAATATGAAGTTTGATCATATGTTCAATCCATTGAATGGTGCTTCACATTCATTTAGATAAGGTGTTTGATGAAATGTTTCATAAAATTCACATTGAAAAAAATAAAGGCATCTTGGCATACATGAATCCTTGGAACATAGTGTGAGTTGAGAACTTGGTGTTATGCATTATGAGGGTGTAGATTCTGTGGTAAAAAACCCAAATTTGGCCAATGACAGTACTCGCGGGCTGACAAGGGGCAGACCGTGAAGCGAAACATGGGTGGCGTAGAATTGCATGGGGTTGTCATACATATTGACATTGCATAGCATTGAGGGATTACGAGGTTGTAGCTTTTAAAATGTACATTTTCACATGTCCCGCCTTAAATTTGTTTATAACATTAGCATTTTATCATACTAGCAATAAAGCTGACCCATTCGTGAGATATCACATTACAGATGAGGTTCCCGATACTTAAGACTTGAGGAAGTCTTAAAAGAAGGATGAGAAAGGAACTTGAATGGATATTTGACCTTTGGACATATTTTGTATGTATGGGCATAAGCTCAAATAACTTGTATTTCAATTTGAAAAAGTAATGAATTTAAATCTTGGGTCATTTTAAAGTGTAAGGGTGTAAACCCAATTGATTTGTAGGATATCTTTATGTAATGAGTATTATATGTGTATGTTGAAAACAAAGGATGTATGTTTAATTTACATGGATTGTGGCCACCGAGTGGGCTGTGATATAATAATACATATAAAATATTGTGAATATTAAGTGAGAAAAAGACTTGGAAACAAATGAAGTTATAACGAAATTCTATGAAAAATTAAAAGACTTGTTAAGTATGTAAAACACCTTTTAAATAGGTGGGAAGGATGTCAAAAGGGGGGGTTTAGAAACCTTGAAGAAATAGGCTAAAAAGGGAAAAAAAAAGTGGCTTAAAACACTAAGAAAACATGGGAAATGAATGAGAAACCAATTTATTCAACCTAATGACCTTTCATTTACTTTTTTTCTTCCTTTACACTTACTCCTCAGGTTTGTGGAAATTCGAGGCATGACAATGACAAAGGCAGAGGCACTATGATTTTCCACATGCCTTTCATATGTGAACATTTTATCACGTGCTTTGAAGCATGTGGCTTTATTAGTTGGCACTACAAGAAGAAAAGGATTTTTACGACAAAAAAGTGTTGTCATCAAATATTTATTTGCCATCACAAATATTTTTTGTGGCAGCATTATGGCGGCATTGCCTCGCCATAATAAGTATGGTCTCAAAAGATTTTTACGGCAGCAACGATTTGTCTCAAATAATATTTACAGTAGGAAGACTCTATCGTAAATAAGTTGTCACAAAAAATCCGACACTTTTGCTTTTATCACAGCAGCAAAGGTGTTACCTCAAATACTATATTTGATTGTAGTAAAAAATAAAAAATTTTATTGTGGCGGATAATATACTGTCGCAAAAAAGTATGAAATTTTTTCTACGTTAAATAAAATATATTTACGATAGCAACGACGCCGCCACAAAAAAAAAAAAATTTAATTATTATGAACCGTTGATAACCAATGTTATATACCCTGCACATATATACACTTCCATCACATGAATTTAAAAGTGCACATCCAACTTTTTTTTTTTTTTTTTTTTTTGGTGGGAGAAAGGGGGTTTGAACCCTTGACTTCAAGAAAACAAAACTTTCACATCCATTGGTATCAATAAACTACGCAATTCAATATATAGATAAACACAAAAGTAAATATGTCCAATGTTTCCAAAAAACATAGCAATTTTTTCATATAAAAAAAAAATCTCATGAGTTAAGCAAAATATAAAATATGTACTTTTACTAAATATAACGATCCATGAGAAAAAAAATTAATGCAAAAAAGTTGAACATCCTTGCTGAACCAGCTACTCTCTCAGTGAAATGATATTTATATACACTAGATCATGCACACGTGCCTTGCACGTGGACTTTTTGAGGTATAATTTTGTTTTAATTAAGATTTTAACTTTTTTTTATGGATCAATTAAGATTTTAATTTGAAACAATCAAATAAATACAATAGTAACTACATACATATAAATCAAACAATCTAAATATAACTATTTTAAAATTTTTGTAATTTATAATAGACGTATACTATATTTTTTTAGAATGAATATTAGTTTTTATCTTTTTTACTAACTCTTAATGTTTTGATGAATTACTTTCTTGTAAACTTCTACCCTTAAGGTTTAGAACTTTTCACATGAACCTAATAATTTTGATTAATTTTATTTGCAATATTATAGTAGTGGAATAAATATATTTTGTGGTATTCGGGTATATATAACTAAAAAGTATCACAGTCACTTATTAAATTATGAATAATACTGAAGAGAAACTGTTTTAAGTTATGATGGTTATCTAATTTTAAACAATTGGTTGAGTAAATTGAAGAAGTTAAGTTGTGGTAAGTAAATTAATATAATACTGAATATTTGTGGCATTGTTAACAAATAAAAATAAAATGGATTGTAATATTGGCAATACACATAACTAAAAAAGATGTATTGAAACTAAAACATAAAAGAAAAGAAAATGAAAAATAAGGATTTGATAATATTATCTAAGTTATATTAAAATAAATCTTATATTAAATAAGATCTTAGTGCCTTTATACAATTTCATTTGAAAATTTAGAAACTTGTAATCAACTAATGAAAATAGATACATAAATAAAAATTAATTTAATTATTTTAATAATTAAATTTTATATTTTAAAAGAAAGAATATGAAAGGCTTGGATGTGTGTAATATTAATGAAGTTATATTAATATAAATTCCATATTAATAATGTTAGTATTGTCTTAATTATGAGAGTAAAGTTGTCCAACTAAAAGTTTAGCATTAATGAAGTCCTATTAATATGAGTTCTACATTAAATAGGCTAGTATTGTCTTTATATTTTGTTTTAGGGATAAAATAGTTAATTAAAATTTTTTCTTGATAGTGTACTTTTATTAGTAGTATAGATATATACAATAAAAAACTAAAACAAGTTAGAATATATATCAACAAATTGTCACACAATATTTCTCTGAACGATTTGTCCAATTCTGTGAATGATATATAACCAAGATATATCGTATACATTTCTTCTAGTTGGTTTCACTAATACCTAATTTGTTCATAAACATATCGTGTCGGGTCCATTCGTTTAATAAACAGGTGACTTAAGGAAGACTTAAACCCACTAATTTTAGGTCGTGTTAATGGGTTGTATCATATTTTGATACTCCTAGTTTTGATATAAAAAATTAATTTTGTAGAGTTTAATTTTTTTTTTCTTTGAACTAGAAATTGTCTTTTGATGTAAAACTACGTAATTATATAAAATATTACTTATAACATGAAAAAAGTTGTGGCCAATAGAATTTTTTTTTAGAGTTTTTCTTCTTTAAACTATAAACTGTTTTTTAATCTAAAACAACATTTTAATGTTTTATGAAATATTATATACGACTGGAAAAATAACTGTCATAAATATAAAAAATTCTTTTGAGTTTATGAAATATTATGTGTGGCAGGAAAAACAGTTGTCTCAAATACAAAAATTTCTTTTGAGTTTATGACACTATTTACGACAAGAAAAATAGTTGCCACAAATATTAACAAAATATTAATACAAACACGCTTTTTGGGACGACAAACACAACCGCCATAAAAAATTGTCTCAAACACAACTGCCGTAAAAAATTTGTCACAAAAGGCCCTTATTCTTGTAGTATGATCCATGCGCAGGTTTTTTATGCATCTTCACATAATATGAGGGAGTGCGCATGAGGAAGAGAGATATACAAAAAGGATTGAATGAATGTGTTTTGTGACTGTGGAATACAGGGAGTAGAAATGACATCAATGATATGTTAAAACCCTGGAAAGAGGTTTATGGCATATCCAAATAAGCAATACAATTGAGACTTAATTCATTATGATTTTTGAAATGACCGTAGATCATATCAACATTAGAATTTAGTATCATTCCAATGATTTTACTAAAACTATATCATTAAATTAACAAATTATATCAAATTTGTAAGTCCAAATACCATTCCTCTATTTAAATATTTTTTAGATGCTCCATTGATTAGCTTGCTTTCCAGGTTGTTAGTTGTTTTAGACAAAAATAAGCCATACAGGTTGTTATTATGAGAAAAATTATTGGCACGTTTTGTTCATCTGGCAAGAGCCACCAATGTGCATCTAAATTGAATACTTTGTTGGTCAAGACTAGAGAAATTTTTTTTGTCAATGGCACTGGGTGTTTGATGTCTGGTAACTTGTATTTATTTGTTTTCAAATGGCGAGAAGCTAAATAGGATCGTGGTAAAAACGACAACAACTATTAATGATGATAACAACTGTAATCACCCGTAATCAAGACAATTTTTTAGGATCAGGTTACAAGAGATTTATCTCTCATGAAAATTTTAATTCTGATGTGGATAGCCTACTTTTGACCAAATCGAAGAAGGGAATTAGTTGAAGTGCACGTAAATTAAATCAGACACCCTTGATCGTTGAACTAGAAAAAAAAAATAGTTTCAACTGTTTGGTTCCGGTTTCAGTGTGGATAGCCTACTTTTGACCGATTCGGAAAGAGAATTAGTTGAGATAGACGTAAACTGACTTGGACACCCTTAATCATTGAACTAAAAAAAATAGTTGAAACTGCTTGGTACCCGTGCCGGTCAATGTTGGATGCTGCTGAAAGTTGTAATATTCTCGAAATGAATTAGTTTCAGATTTAATTATTGGCATTGCAATATTCGATGAAGCTGAGAGTTGTATCAAATGAAAACATATAGTGTATGATCTTGTGACGTTAACAAATACCATAGAGTAAATGGTTTTGCATGGCACCAGATACCATAGTGATATTCAAAGGACAATCCCAAATGAACAAAAAAACAAATGCTCATCATATATTGAACATACTAAATGTTGGAAACAATACACTCAGTGTCACTGTCATTCAGAAGTGCACACTGCCAATTTTTTAGCTATAATTTCTGAATGGAGAGTTTATCAGGATTAGCCAGTGAATGAAATTGGTTGAACATTGTGTGAATCAACGTAAATAAACAATTGGTTAAACATTAAATCAAGTAATCACCAGGAAAAAACAATCATTACAACTAAACAATCGACAGAAAATGGACATAATCTATACAACTTATAAAAGTCTCTCAACATAAAAAATTTTGGTTTTTTTATTTTAACCTTAATTAAACTTTTGTGTCAAATTTTATCCTTAAATGCTAGAAATATGAATAATACATTGTTGTTCAAGGAGGGAGTTTCTCTCACGATTGTACACGTAGAGTGCACGACATTACCTAGAGGGGGTGATAGGTTTTTCAATTTTTAACTCAATTGATTGCCAATTAAAATCTAGTTCGACCTCAATTACATCTTCATGCAAAGATATAACAATTTAGTGTGAAACCCCCTTTTAGTCACCACAAACTCTTATACCCTTGACGATCGATGTTAATTAATCTTTAATTAATTTACTCATATGATCAATGTCAAGGGGGTCCCAAAACCCAAACCTAATTGTAACTATGGTTGATTTATGTGTTGAGCATTCAAATCATTAAACAGATATTGCGCAAGTGTGCTAACAATTGCAAGTGTATATATAAATAACAAGATGAACATAAACAATTTATTGACGCGGAAAACCTTCCGAGGGAAACACCGTGGAGAACCACTCGGAGTTCACTAAAACCTAATTCACTATTCACAAAGTCAATATACAAATATTCAAGTCTTATACCTTAACAAACACCATGGATGTAATGACCAAATCTATATTTTCAAAACACAAAATGGTTTAGACAATCTTTTCTTTTAAAATCACCTATGAACTATACATGGATTGCTTCCTAAGTTAAATAACTAAGGGTTCATCTTAAGTATCTAAGTTATTACCTTTATCTTTAGCTTGAAGGTGAAATCAGAGTGTGAATGATGTAATTTTGACACTTGATCACCTCCCATCAATGATACTTTCGAATCTTCAATCTTGATAGCATCATCATGATCATGAAAAAGATTGATATTTACAATGAATTTTATAAAATGTGCCAAATATAAAATATGATCTAACACACATGATCATTTCTACTGTGCATTTAATGCATCCATATTCATATGCAAATGCCAAAATTCATCAATTCATTTGGAGAATACAACTAACCCCATGGGCAACATTTTTTTTCCATCTTTCTTGGCTTGTTTTTTTTTTTTGTAATGTAGTTTTTAGTTCTCTTTGACTAGTCCAGACTTGGCCTGTTTCACAAAGCCCACTCTTTTTTCCAACCTATCATATTCGAGGCAAAGGCAAATGCATAATCTGCCCATGAAACAAAGTCCACCCTTTTCTTCAATTTCTGTTTAATGTTCAGGCACTAGACGTGCCCATTAAGGGGTCTCACTACCCTCCTCTGGGTCATCATACATACTTGGCTCTTTAGCTAAACACATCATTTTCCGAGCCATCTGGTAAAGTCAGTACGCACGATGTTGGACTAATCTCCTTCGTGAATCTTTCACCATATGACGCCCAACTTGCTTTCACATCAAAAATTTCTTGCTTTAAAGCTTGATGAGCTTCCTTGGTCAATTTCTTACTAAAGTAGTATGCTTGTTCCTTTGAGGGTCGTTCATACCCAGTAATCAGTACTTTGTCCCAGGTGTTCATGGTCTATAACTATACAACACAAATAATTAGTTACCAATATATAGAAATAAATATGACAAGAAGCAACAAAAGCATCTCCTATATTCCCAGTCGGTTCACCCTGATTAGACTCCCAAGAGCCTGCATCCCATTGTGCCTGTCCACCCTCTCTTATACTCAAGTCACAACCCCTGCCCACACAGGTGGCCAGTGCCTTGCTTGTTCTATAGCCAACTCATTCAGTAGTAGTTGATACAACTCTGCACTTTGCTCTATACTAAGAGCCCTTGCCGTCACTTTGATTTTTGAAATTAGACGATGATGAACCAAAATCTTTTGACGTGTCGAGTTCACGAGTCTTGTCCATAATTGCTAGCCTAGTAATATTGTTTGGTGTTGTGCAATATACATTTTTGTTCACTTCCTTTATTTGGTGTAGTGAATTTGGATTATGGGACAACTGGGCACAAATAAAAACCATAACAAAAGCAAAGGCTTTCACCTAATACGTCCCCTTTGTATCCTACAGGACATAGATCTTATGTCGCCCACTAGTTTTTCTAGTTTGAACTTTTTAAGATTCTGATGAAGAAAATGAATAGCAAGCCAGTGGATTTTTACCCTTGTAAACATTATATAGCATTTGGCATTCATGATACCAGAAGCAATTTCTAAGCTCGAATTTGTGAGGTCTTGACCTTGCACAAGATTTAGGTCGGCCTTTAGAATATTAGTTTGGAAAAAGCCAGAAAATGTAGAAACGTACTTTCACCGTCAAATCCTACCTTGGGTAAAAATATATTTTTTCTAGAAAGTCATGTCATCACTTCTAGAAAGTCATGTCATACCCAGTGAAGAGAGTCTCTAACGGCCAAATATTCTAACAAATTGTGAGAACGACACCATCATTGGTGTGAAGACCACACCACCCTTTTGCATAAATAGGTGAGTCACCATCTTGCCATAACTTGTAAAATTGATTATCCCAAGTGTAACTTCTTTTGTCTTCCTCAAGCAATAGATAAACAAGAAGCAAGAGTTCACCACACCTACGTCAAAGGCCGAAGCTGAAGTCACACCGCGTGCTCTGAACGTTGAAGAGTAAGTTTAGACCCAACAAGATGCCGTAACTATAAAGACTCAAACTCAAGCATTGAACAAAGAAATTCAAGTTCTTATCTACTGGACCAACAACTCGTTGGTACCAGGTACTTCTTTTGTCAAACAGAATAAATTTATTTGAGTCGAATTTCATCTTTATTTTAGGAAATTCAGTTGCTTTGTCTTACCTAATTTATGACTTTGGTTATTTTTATTTGATTTTGTTCTATTTTTGTAAACAGGAGGTGAATAACAGGATTGACACAAGCAGATCAACTTTTTGTCATCAACTTAAGTGGACACATTACAAATGAAATAAAGTCATAATTTTAATTTCCAAATCAGTAGAATTTTAATCAATTTCGTTATTATGACAGTTAAATTAGGTATATAATACGATCAGTCTACTTTACCTATGACTTCACGACTAGTTTTTTTTATACTTAGTAAAGAGTTTGACGAGTAAAACTACAATATTAGAAGGTATCACTTCCCATACTTCGGCTCTTTGAAATAATCAAACAGCTTAATCAAATTCCATATTTGAATTTCAACACCCATTAAACAAGTTTTTCAGATAGGAAAAAATCAATGCTTTGTCATCTTCATCACCCATAACTCGACATTCATCCTTTATAGCTTCATCGAGAGAGAGAGAGAGACTGCTTCATCACCCACAACTCAGACGTTCATCTTTTATACATTAAACACCACCTTATTTTGCTTACCATAGGAGTAATCAAAATAAGAATACGAAAAGAAGACCGCGTCATGACTAATTTGCATTAACCAGTCTTTTTCCCCCCTTACAAAGGAATATTGGTAGCAACAATTCAGCAATGTCAATGAATAACCAGTAAGTATATACGATCTTTTATTTTAGACGGATCACAACGAGTAAACCAGTATATCAAATCTAATATTTCGTATTATAATTTGATAAAATAAAACAACATTTTGTTGCATTGTCACACTAGTGTACATTTGTATCGCAGCGGATTGGCAGCACCTTCAGGTGAGTATCTACAAAAGAAAACCAAGTTGAGAATGGATAAAGTTCGGATAAAATCTGTGACTGGAACATGTTTATTATAGCATCCGTTCTACACCCAAAACGTATTGCAGAATGATCAAGTTATTCTAAATTCTTATGTGCATATGCTACAGGTAGTTAGGGGGAAGTATTTAGCACCTACAATATATGCATAGAACAGGAGCATACCAAGTCCATTTCACAATATTCAAATAAAATTCAAACAAAAGCAGGAATTTAGCCTATTTAGACCTCTTTTCGGTGATTGATCATCCAACAGGAAATGCCAGATACTATGACTTAATATGGTTTGTGAAGTTGTTTGAACGATTCTGAAACCTCAGAACCAGTAATATCAGGCCACTAGTGATCCATGTCTGCTCCGAAGTCACTTTTCTGGTAAGACTCTGGAAACGGGGACCTAGAAACATAGGGGATGGCAGAAGCTACAAAAATCTAGAAATATAAAGGAGAGGGGTGCTTTTCTTTTCTTCTTTGGACCAAATTGTGTATTTATCCATCCCCATGCACATTTTGGCAAAAAAAAACCTGCAGAGAGTTCTGCTGAATAAACAGAAGAGAGAAGATAAAACTAGTGATGTTTGCAACGTTCCTTGAAACTCAAATATTGTAAAGGGAAGTTCAGAAAGAAACAAGCAGATGTACCAAGCCCAGAGCTTCAGCTACACTTCTACGACTCTCTTCTCCACAAACCCCAACTAGCATGCTCATCAGGGATTCCCTTTGTTCTACTTTCAAACGCTTTTCAAGTCCCCGAGCCACCATCTCCATCTCAGGCTGCAGAGAAAGATTCTTCCACATAAGATCCTTGAGTCACTTAATTTCAACAACCAAGAAACAGCATACTACGTTTACTAAGCAGGCTCAAAGAAACTGTGAAGAATTACTCCACAAAACTTTTTAACCAATCACAACGAGGGATAAATGCCCTCAAGTGACAACTATACAACAAGAATTTAAATATGGCGCACATAAGATGTTAAAATTAACAATAACAACGATGACAACACTTCAAGCCAAAGAATCAACTTTTTTTTTTTTTTTTTAAGGGGAAGGGGAAGGAGAAGGGGGATTTAATCCCTTGACCTTAAGAAGGCAAAGTCTTTACAAGAGAAAGAGTACCATTGAACCAAAGGCTCATTGGTAAAGAATCAACTTATGACCCCTGAAACAAGCTTCATAATGCAGAAGGTACACAGCTTGCAATGGAGGATAAGTAAAAGCTCCAGGATAAGACAGGCAACTAAATGGGCCCAGTCACACGCCACTCCGGCAACTGCATCAATGAAGTGCCCAAAACGAGAGCGCAAAACTCAAAAATCAGCCAGGCTTCCAGTCGCAACAAACCGAAATAAAGATTGGTCTTAAAAAAATTCATGGAAACACAACTACTATCTGAGAGTAAACTAAGAACCAAAACCCAAGTAGGCACCCACTTGAACATCATGTATGATCCACCGTCTTTATCGCATTTCTCGTATTCATAATACTTCCACTGGTTTATGATTCACTATAGATCTCATTCAAAATCTCAGAATTTTGTTTTTCAGTCAAATCTAGATGGTAGATATACCATTGATATGGCTTCACTTCTTTCTATGTTTGACGTTGTTAATGTGTCGCATGAGTCATGAGTCAATAGATAGAAGAACTTGGTTGTTGATCCTTTTGGTATTTTTTTTTCTTGCAAGTATTTCCTTGATTGATGATAATTCCTGCCTAAATGATTTGGGGCCTAAATGATTTGGGACGCTAAGGTGCCATAAAAGTCCAAGGCTTGTGCATGGATTGTAACATGGTAATATTTATAACAGTACATGGTTATATTTATAACCGTCCAACTCTGTTAAATATGATGAGACGATTTATCCAGTCAAAAGAGTTGATTAAACCCGCAAAAACTAGATTTGCTACGGCTTTTCTTACTCTAACGAGGATCAACCAACAATAAGGTAACTTGAAAAAAAAGTTCACTTCAGAAGAATGGACTACAAGTAAAAGGACCAAAGAACAACAAGGCAAAAGGACAGCACAAATTATTTTAATGCCTTCATTTTGGGATAATGTTGTCTATTCCCTTAAGCTTTCGGGGCCTCTTGTTCGTGTGTTTTGATTGGTTGATGGTGAGAATAACCCTCCCATGGGGTACATTTATGAAGCTATGGATAGGGCTAAAGAAGTGATTGTTAAGCCCTTTAATGGCAATGAAGAGAAATACAAACACATCTTTGAAATTATTAATTGCATCGAGCATCGGCCTCTGCATGCAGCTGGGTATTTTTTGACCCCAGAGTTTTTCTATTCCAATCTAGAGGTCGAGAAAGATCAAGAGGTCATGCTTGGCCTATATCTATATAAATGTTTACAAAGGTTGATCTCAAAATCTGGGATACAAGATCAAATTGGTCAACAGTTGAGTATTTACATGAAGGTGAAAACCTCTTTTAAGTTCTCTATGACTATTAGACAAAGAACTATAAAGGCACTAGATAATCTATATTATCCCACAAGCTCATTTCATTATCATTGCTTAAAACAACTTCGAATTTGCAAAGATTCGCAAAAAAAGTTCTAAGCCCTACTTGTAGTGCATCCGGTTGTGAGTGGGAATTGGAGTGTGTTTGAGCATGTGAGTATTGTCATCAAATCTCTTCAATTCCATTTTTTTAATCTTATAATAAATTTTAATGTATTTTTAATAAATTATTACAAATTCACACTAAAAAAGAAATAGACTAATTCAATCTCGTCTCAATGATTTGACATTTGTTAAGTATAATAGAGCTTTGAGACGTCAATATGATTCCCGTAACACAATTGATCCAATATCTTTAAAGGATATTGATGATAGAAATGAGTGGTCGCTTGGGAGAATAGATAAAGATGCAGATGATGATAATGAGCTCGTATTTGGTGATGATTATTTGACTTGGGGTGATGTTGCTCCTAGAGTTGGAGAAAGTAGCCCACAAACTAGATCAACACCATCTTCTTGGGTAACACCGAGGTTTACAACATCGTCGACTACACTTCCACTCATAGATGATGACAATTTCAGATGAGGCAAAGGAGGATGATATAGAGGGATATAAATCTAAGAATAATGAAGAAGATGGTTTCCTTAGTGAAGAGGATGATTGCAAAGTCCTTGAGATTTATGGAGTATTTTGTTTAGTTGCTTGAATTGTGTGTCTTATGTTTTTAAATATTAGGATTCGGGATATCATTAGTGTTTTTTTAATTAAAATGTTTAAGTTATGATTGTCGTGAAGATTTGAGATATTATTAGTGTTTGTTTGAATTTAAATGTTTATGGTTTTAGTTGCATTAAAATATTTAGTATTTGTAAAGTTAGAACTTGGATATTTAGAAGTAATTAAACTAAAATATTTACTTAATTTTTTATTGTTCGCTTCACTTCGGTGAAGCGCTCACTTTGCTTCTCTCCTAGGCCTTAGGAGACTTGTTCGCTTCTGTTCGCTTTACGCATTAAATAACACTAGTGAACAAACTCGTTTTCTCATAAAAAAGATGCACAAACAAAATGCCTGAAAGGAGAGAGTCAAATTAAAAAATCAGCCAGACTTGCAGTCACAAAGAACAGAAAATAAAGATAGGAACTACAACAAAATCATGGAAACACAACTACTATCTGAGAGTAACTAAGAACCAAACTGAAGTAGGCATATAAAAGAAAAGGCTGGGACAGCATAGTTCATAAAACCTTGGATCTGCGGAAGTTTATCAAATGGAATCACATGTTTAAGGGCAATAGAGGAAAGAAACAAAGCCGAAAGTGGAACTCGAAATAGAAAACATTAAATTAATATTTTTACGAAAATATTATCAAAATTTTAGATTGCCCCCGCTGTCTAAAAATCCTAGCTCCGACCCTATTGTAATCTTATGTAAGCATCAACTGTCAACGAAATCCTTTTTTCACGTAAAAAAGCTGCACAAACAAAATGCCTGAAAGGAGAGAGTCAGGGTAATGCATCACAAAGAACAGAAAATAAAGATGGTCTTCAACAAAATGATGGAAACACAACTACTATCGGAGAGTAAACTAAGAACCAAACCCAGGTAGAAAAGAAAAGGCTGGGACAGAGTTGTTGATAAACCCTGGATCTGCGGAAGTTTATCAAATGGAATTTGGTTTAAGGGCAATAGAGGAGAGAAACAAGGTGAAAGTGAAAACCCCAAATAGGAACATGAAGAGTTACGCAAGTAAAAATATATGCAGTGATTCAGGACATATAACTCTACCCAACTCAACTCAACAAAGCTTTGTCCTTTCTATATGGGATCAATAATATGAATCACATTTTGCATCATGCTGCATCAAGGACATTTAAAGACGTGTGGTATTTAATTATTGCTTATCGAAAAGTGCTTTTTTCATTAGTCGATATATCCATATATAGAGTTAGAAAGAGAGGAGCAAATTTTACAAGAAGATAGTTGAAAAGACGACAGAATATCTATGTGAACTTCACAGAGTGATGAGGACAAACCTACCGAACACTCTTCGGGAGGAAATATCTGGTGAATGAGACATATTCTTGACAGTTCCACCACTGCTTCAGCATGTTTGCCTTGCATTTCCAATGCCTGCATAACATACGGCACAAATTAATTAACCACTTGGAAGCTTGAAACAATCAGTAGGTCTGCTTCGTCATATAAGAAATATCAGAAGTTCAAGAAAGTTGTGCCTCTTTTTTCCTAACTAAGATTCGGAGCAAGAAAATATGAACTTCAACCATATACGCCACCACACTAAAGATCGATTGATCACATAAATAGTCCAGATATATTTTCAATTTTTTATCATATAATGTGGCTTTCATTTCAATATCACTTCAAATCAAGGAGAATTTGGCCATAAAAATAAAAGGTGCAGTGTTTCAAAATCTATGGGTGAAATCACCATAACTATCCTTCCAGAAAAGCAGTTATGCTGTTGACATGCAAATGCTGAAAAAATATACTATGAAATAAGGACAGGAGCAGAGTAACCTACCCATGCCTGTAAAAAACATGACCGTGTGCGTGCAGCAACAGCTGCAGACACCATTCTTGCAGCACGAGTATTCTCAAGCCCAATGTTATCAGCAAGCCCAGCAATGAATTGCCGGGCATCCTCACCATCAATCTCAACAAATGGAGATTGATGGGTTACCCTGCAAAAAGATCAAATCACATAACAATAATGATAGAACGACATAGTCACAACAAATAAAGCAGTAGTGATAAATCAACAAGGATAAGCAAACTAAACAAGGTGAACCTAAATACCTTTCACAAATTTTAAGGACAAAGTCAACTGATGCACGATAAAATGAATCTCGTACATTGGCCGTGTCAATGAGCACCCGCACTCCAGATATCCTGCATATTCGACGCAACTGCTGACCAGACAGGCAAAGAAAAATCCATCCCATCATCCAAGCATCAGTTACTGACCAAGACGATGTGAGACTACAGGTTTTCAAGAAAATAATTCCCGTAACGATGTGACTATTGTTGTATTATTCTTGCAAAAACAAAATGATGAAAAATAAACTTGACAAAATTCATATCAAGAAGAAAATTCTTAACTTGCTAAAAATTCTTCACTGGTTTCACTTGGTGTTTCAAGAGGTCTTGAGTTACCAAACAATCAACAGAGAGAAAAGTATGTTAAGGACGTATCAAGAGGTTTCTTCATGCCTCGTTTTGGTTTCACTTGGTGTTTCAAGAGGTCTTGAGTTACCAAACAATCAACAGAGAGACAAGTATGTTAAGGATGTATCAAGAGGCATTCGTCATGCCTCGTTTTGGTGCTATACAAGATGAGAAATAGAAGAAATTCTAATGACGTTCCATTGGTGAAGTTAAAGAAGATTGCACAAAGAAAGCAATCCTGCATAGCCTACTGGGATTTCAGAGGAGGTCCTTGCTGATTTCTTAGATGGGCTGAGGCTAAAAGGTTACAAATTTTGGGTATGAATCAGTGTTTGTGGCCTGTGGCTTTCTATTTCCATTTTTTTCTTTCCCCAAAGAAAAAGAACTCACAAAAATTCATTAGAAACTTAGGAAATAAGTCTAATACATCAACATGTACAACATTAATCATTTTCAGTGCACTACGTTTTGCCAAAACTAAAGACAACACCTTGAGGTCAAAAGATAGGTGTAAACATCTTTGATATTATATGGGGTCAGATGATTGAGTAAAATGACGATAGAATAGGTCAAAGAAGCACTAACTTGGATAATATCATCCTCCAAAATGTCCTTTCCGCTTATTCTATTGTCCATCATCGCTGGAAATCAAGTTGATCAACTGTAACTTGATGAAGAAAAGCATGACCATGACATTCATAGAAGTTTCAGAAATATTAATATCGTTATGCTGTTACCTACATCAAATACAAAATTCAACCATAAGGCAATGTCGAACAGAAACTAGCCATGTTAACAATAAAAATAAGGCTTCGTTCCCGAGAGGAGTAAAAGGCACGGTCAGGGGTCTCATGATCCCACCATTGAAGGCCTATCGGGGTGGTCTCATTTGCCCCCACCCCTTTTTTTCAATCAAAAAAAATAAAAATAAGGCTTCCTTGAGAGTGTTGACATGTTAATAATAAAAATTCAACCATTTTGCTATATGAGCTCTCCCCAACTAAATTTATGGGTTGTATTTCAATAATGCATCTAAGGTCGTCAAAATGTGTATCCGGATGCGTATCATTTTTTAAAAATAATGTATTGTGTATCATACGATACATTCAATTCGAATTGATATACATATATATGTTGCCATGTTTCTGGAAATTGAATTTCTGACTATTTAATGGTTTTAGGAACTTCAATTTTATTTTTAATTGTATTTGTTTCAATTAAAGTTGTTTGACCTTTAAAGTTGTGAAATCTAGCTTTTGGACATAAAGTATTCATAACTTTATAATATACTCTACAAGTAAATATCATTATATATGTTCTATCTTTATAATTATAACCATAAGTTTTTATATTACATGCTAAATTATCTAAAATATTTTTATCCGTTAAAGATACTTATAAGTTTGAAAAACAGTTAAAATATACAAGACCAGTACTTAAATTGGACTGCATAACTCCCATTAAAGATTGATCAAAATCAAGACATCTAGCATCCCTTAATGCTAGCATAAAAGAGGCATTTAATCCTTGAAGAGTTAATGGTTTTAAAGCAACTTAGACTAATTCTATATGTAGAAATTTATAATTATCTTGAGCCTTTAAGACCTCTTTTTCAGTTAAAAGTTGTAGAATATCCTTATTCTAGTCAAACGGAATGGTTCTTTCTAACGTTTTGATTGTTAAACTTGATTTAAAATCAAAAGTTCCAATATTAGAAATTTTCTTAATTGAATACTCGGGTATATCCCAGTTTTGCAATTTATTTTTAATATCAAACAATTCTATTTCTTTCATATTTTTAACATAATCATCTTTATGATTATTCCAAATAAGGGGAAGGATCGATCTATGCACAAAATATCAGCGAAAGCTTTTATTTAATATAGTAATTCGTACAAGAGTTTACTTACAGAGGGGGTGTAAAAGGCAGAAGATGGAGGCTATAATACAAGAGATGGGTTCAGAGAGGGCGCAAGCAAGGGAGAGGAAAAGAGACTGAGTGATGATCAAGGGGGCGGTGCTCCACAGGTCGGGCCTGCACCCCTTTATATAGAAGCCGGACTTGAAATTTGGATTTCAAACAAACCTATACTATTCACAACTTTAATAATTTACATTGACGTCATTGCATAGGTCAATAATACTTACACTTTTTACTATTCACAGCTTTTATAGTGACGTTATGGCATGCGTCACTTCTTCAAAGTTAACTTTATCCAAAAATTCAATTTTATCTGATCATTTTCTGTAAAGCAAATTATACAACATATCACTGCTGTCATCGTGGAGGTTTATCTCTATATCATCATTAAGTAAATCTTTATTAATAGAAATTCACCTTTAAAAGGGGTATATCCCTAAAAATCCATAAAGTCATCATCAGAATTAATAGGAGTAGGAATTTTCCTATCATTCTCCTCAACGTTATCTTTCCGTTTGCCTTTTATAGCAACTGTTGGAGTGTTAGCAAGGTCCATCTTTTCGGTTTTGCCTATTCCAAATGTAGACATCACCTGAAGGCGTCACTGCTCCATAACTGCTACTTTAAGTTGCTCAGTATTTAAATGGGAATTTTCTTTTTTAATTTGTTCTTTAAGAACTTCAACGGGATTAAATCGGGAATTTATAATGGTTGTGGGAATTATAATTGTAGAGGTTGAAGCTTTTTTTTCCTCTTTTCCCATGTCTTTAAGACATTCCGCTATAACTTGACATTTTGATTCAAGCGAATAATTATTCCAGAAACGCACATAATATTCCCTAATTAATCGAAGATTGGCCAAAATATCATTATCCTGTAAGGATGGACTTTTGTCTTTATACTAGTCAAATAATTTTTTTATAGGTTCGGGATTTATCCCACAATTATTTAAGAGGGCATTAATCTAGGTAATATAATTATTCTCCCTATATGAAGATAATATTAAAGTTTGGGGATAGTTAAAAGGGTTTTATTCCTGAGCTAGGCTCAGGCAAAAATAACGCATTGGTATCACTCTTATGTGATGATTCTTCTTCACAATGTTGATGATTGACAGTTTTAAGCTGTAGGTTATTAAAAGGCGAATAATAATCATTTTTATATGGATCAAAATAATATGCATTTTTATATGCATCATAAGTAATTTTTATATATATCCGAATAATATGCATTTTTATATGCATAGACTTGTGTTCTTACCGTGATACCCCCAAGTCGTTTTATCATTAGATGGCAGAATGCTTCTGGAGCAATAATTAATTTTAAGTATAAGATGAAATTTAGGAAAGTCTTTATTAGCTTGAGCAATTCTTAAAAGGAAGATAGGAATATGATCAATTAATTGATCCTAAATAGCATTGCAGTATAGACACCAAAGTGAAACCTTGCAACAATTAATTTGCCAGGTAGAAGCAAAGCTAAAAATATCCTCACCAGCATAATTGCAAATGCAATCAAGAAGTTCTTGTGATTTGGCAATAGGCTGAGTGAGAATGAATCATTATCGGGAAGCATGTTTAAATTTCCGGTCAAAGCTGCACCACTCCATAATGAGTTAGAAATTAATGACAAGTCATTTTTACTAAATTTTAAATTATTATGATTTTTTTTATAAGTCAAATTTTCTTTTATCTGATTTAGTACTAGCATTTTTTCTAAAGACAGAGTATTTATACTTAATTCATTCATATTCAAAATAACTTTATAATAATTATTTCGTGCTTTACAATGGGATGAACAAGCTTTATCTTGTTCCAAATTACTTTCTTCAGAGGAAGAATTACTTATTTCATTATTATTAAATTCCCCTTCAGAAGGTAATTCTTCTACTGATTTATTATCTTCACTATCTGGATTAAAGACAATTTTTAAAATCTTTTCTTGAAGATCTTCATCCATTATTAACTCATTGATTTGTTTTTTAGTTAAACACTTAAATGCAACATGTCCAACTTTCCCACATTTAAAGCAAGTGATAGACCTCTTGTCTTTTGCTTTAGTAATTTTGGTAAGTTTACTTTCTTCTTTATTGACTTTGTCCTTATCATAATACCTTTCATGGAATATATTGTTTTTTCTAAAAGACGTAGATAAGACTTTCTTTTTAATGATTTTTCTTTAGGTATATCTAAGTGATAGGTAAATTGGTTACAAAATTCTCCAAATTCTTTTGTACCAGTTACTTTCTACCTTTTTAATTGAGCATTTAAATTTAAGTCATTACAGAGAGCTAAACTTTCTGAAATGCATTCAGAAATTAATTTTTCATAAGTATAATTTTTATAAGGGATTTTAAATCCACCATGTCTTTGTCTTAAACGAATTCTTATTTTTTCAGCAAACAAGCTAGGTAATCTTGATAGAAATTTTTCTTTCCCTAATTCATTATTGGCGTATGATCTTAATAATACTTTTGCCAAAAATACATCTTTATACCACCTAAAATGAGTTAAAGTGGGGCATCTTAAATTCATTAAAAGTTCTTTACTTTTATCTGTGCTTTGCGGGCTTGTTCCTAAATATTTTAATATAGTTTGTATTAAAGTGTAAACAACATCTTCTTGAGTAGTTATATTATCATCTTCAACTGTTATAATTTTTACCGCATTTAATATTTCATGCCTTTGAAGTGAACTTAAATAGCTATCCCACCAGCCTTTTAATTGGCCAGTAAATTCGGTTGTTATAAATTTATCAGTTGTGTGATCATAATTACGATTAGCTTTACATATTGACGCATACATTAACATTCGATATAAAATTTGATGAATTAAATATTCTAACATGTCATCGATATTCCAATCATATATAGAAGAAGCATCATATCCAAGTTGATCAGTAAAAAATATCTCTTCATTTAAAATATCTTGAGGGGTTAATCTTGGATAATAAGCCCTCATAGGAGCTGCCTGCGAATATACATTAGATTTTGGTTCAGAAAACCCAATTTTATTTATTTTTTCAGACTGCATTTGATGTAAAGAATCTTCAAATTGATGAATTTCAGTTTCAGATTGCTCTACACTCTTAACCTGGGAAAGTACATTTAATGACAAATTGGATAATTTTTTCTTCAGTTCATTTATGAACTCATCTTCAACTTTATTGTGAAGATTAAATGTGGATGTATCCATAGGAGGTTTTATGTTTTACTATTTCAATTTCTCTTTCTTTTAAGGATATGGAAGACGAAGCTTCAGATTGATGTTCTTTTATCAAATTTTCAATTTTAGTCAAATGTTGTCCTATAGCAAACAAGCAAATATTGGTATAATTGTTTTGTCTTACAGAAATATTTATTCCTGTATAGCAAGCATTCATTACAATATCTTCAGAATCGTTTAAATTTAATTTTACTGGTTCAGTTGTTGGGGGATAAAAACTACTTACAGTTTTTCCATCTAAAGTCTCCCATTTATGTTGAAAATTTTCAATTATATTTAATTGATCTATGGTGGGTGGAGCATAATAAGCTAAAATCAGTTAACCTTTGTTCTCTTTCTATATAACGGTAAAACATTTTTTTATACTTTTTAAGGTCATCTTGATTCATAGTTCCGAAATACCAAGTCCTAAATTCTTCATATTTAGGAAGATAAAATTCTTCATTAATTTGATTTCTATAAACCACAAATTCTATTGGTTTTAAATCCATAAAGACTATAGTTGAAATCCGATTTCGGATGTAGTTGGATCAATATCTTCCTAAAAGGAAGATTCATTATCTGGTCTATATATACAATGAGGAATATTATTTTTTTAAATTTTTATGCCTTCAATTATAGGTTTTTTTCCTCTTCTTCGATCTGGGATAGAAGCAATGGATCTTATAAGGAGGTATAAGACATTGATGAAATTTCTGATTTATTAGAAATTTTCAAACTTGCAAAATTATTTTTAACAAATCTTATCATTACATCACCCTGAGATGATTGAAAAATCTGAGTTATTTCTTTATTTGTTTATGGTTTTTTAGGAACCACACATTCCAATTGTCATGTTTTTGGAAATTGGATATCTGACCATTTAATGGTTTTAGGAACTTCAACTTTATTTTTAATTGTATTTGTTTCAATTAAAGTTGTTTGACCTTTAAGGTTGTGAAGTCTAGTTTCTGGACATAAAGTATTCATAACTTTATAATATACCCAATAGGTAAATATCATTATATTTGTACCATCTTTATAATTATAATCATAAGTTTTAATATTACATGTTAAAACATCTAAAATATTTTTATCCATTAAAGATACTAATAAGTTTGAAAAACAGTTAAAATATACAAGACCAGTACTTAAACTGGATTTCATAACTCTCATTAAAGATTGATCAAAATCAAGACATCTAGCATCCCTTAATGCTAGCATAAAAGAGGCATTTAATCCTTGAAGAGTTAATGGTTTTACAGCAACTTGGACTAATCCTATATGTAGAAATTTATAATTATCTTGAACCTTTAAGACCTCTTTTTTAGTTAAAAGTTGTAGAACATCCCCATTCTAGTCAAACAGAATGATTCTTTCTAACGTTTTGATTGTTAAACTTGATTTAAAATCAAAAGTTCTAGTATTATAAATTTTTTTAGTTGGACACTGAGGTATATCCTAGTTCTACAATTTATTTTCAATATCATAGAATAGTATAGATTAGTTGGAAATCCGAATTTCAAGTCCGATTTCTATATAAAGGGGTGCAAGTCCGACCTATGGAGCACCGCCCCCTTGATCACCACTCAGTCTCTCTGAACCCTCTCTCTTATATAATAGCTTCCATGTTCTACCTTCTACACCCCCTCTGTAAGTTAACTCTTGTACGAATTACTGTATTAAATAAAAGCTTTTGCTGATATTTTGTTCATAGATCGATCCTTTCCCCTATTTGGTATTAGAGCCAGTAATGGTAGCTTAAGTATATTCTGTTGATCTATATGTTGATCTGTTACTAATTCTTGTTGCTCATATAATTGTGATTTAATTCTATTATACTACTGCTACTATGAACTTGTTATGTCCATTATGATATAATGATTTTCTTTTGTTCCTATGGGTCTGCATCAAAGTCTCGTGTAGGATGTTTGGTCGTGTTCGTGTGATAGGAGTAAGGCCGTTTTGGTTCCCCATAAATCGTTGACAGTAAAAGTAGGATATAGAAGGAAATCACTATGAGAATAATAATAGCAATGGTGTCACTGTAGCAATGCTGTAACAGAATTAAAAGACGAAATACTGTAGCAACCAGAAGAAAGTAATAGTGAAGCATATAGGTCAACAGAAAACCATACCAACATGGCGTTAAACCTATTTAAATTTAAGAATAATCATAAAGATGATTATGTTAAAAATATGGAAGAAATAGAATTCTATAATATTGAAAATAAATTACAGAATTGCCCTATACCCCAGTATCTAACTAAGAAAATTTATAATATTGGACCTTTTGATTTTAAATCAAGTTCAACAATCAAAACGTTAGAGGGAACCATTCCGTTTGACCAGAATGGAGATATTCTACAACGTTTAACTGAAAAAGAGGTCTTAAAGGCCCAAGATAATTATAAATTTCTACATATAGGATTAATCCAGTTGCTTTAAAACCATCAATTCTTAAAGGATTAAATGTCTCTTTTATGATAGCATTAATTTTGATCAATCTTTAATGGATGTTATGAAGTCTAGTTTAAGTACTGGTCCAGTATATTTTAACTGTTTTCCAAACTTATCAGTATCTTTAACGGATAAAAATATTTTAGATGTTTTAACATATAATATTAATACTTATGGTTATAATTATAAGGATAGTACAAATATAATGATATTTACCTATAGGGTATATTATAAAGTTATGAATATTTTATGTCCAGAAGTTACACTTCACAACCTTAAAGGTTAAACAACTTTAATTGAAACAAATACAATTAAAAATAAAATTGAAATTCCTAAAACCATTAAATGGTCAGAAATCCAATTTTCAGAAACATGGCAATTGGAATCTGTGATTCCTAAAAAACCATAAATAAATAAAGAAATAACTCATACCGCTCAATCATCTCAGGGTGATGTAATGATAAGATTTACTAAAAATAATTTTGCAAGTTTGAAAATTTCTGATAAATCAAAAACTTCATCAATATCTTATACTCCTTCTAGGAGATCCACTTCTTCTATCCCAGATCGAAGAAAAGGTAAAGAACCTATAATTGAAAGCATAAAAATTTTAAAAAATAATATTCTTCATGGTATATATAGACCAGATAATAAATCTTTCTTTCAGGAAGATATTGATCCAACTTCATCCGAAATCAGATTTCAATTGTAATCTTTATGAATTTAAAACCAATAGAATTTGTGGTTAATAGAAATCAAATTAATGAAGAATTTTATCTTCCTAAATATAAAGAATTTAGGACTTGGTATTTCAAAACTATGAATCAAGATGACCTTAAAAGGTATAAGGAAATGTTTTACCTTTATCTAGAAAGGGAAAAAAGAATAATTCATTTTGTTAATAGATTAGGTAAATGAATTTAAAACATTGCCCCTTTATGATGTAGAAGAAATAGAGTTCATAAATGAACTCAAAACTAAATTAAAAAATTTGTCATTAAATGTAGTCTCTCAGACAGAAACTGCAAAGCAATCTGAAACTAAAATTCAACAAATCAATGAAATAATTTATGAACATCTTCCAAAGAAAACTTTAACTATTAAAAGTAATGAATCTCAAGAAGGATATTCGGATAAGTTCTTCCATAAAAGGAATTATGATAAGGGCAAAGTCAATAAAGAAGAAAATAAACTTACCAAAATCACTAAGTTAAAAGACAAAAGCTCTATCACTCACTTTAAGTGGGAGAAAGTTGGACATGTTGCGTTCAAATGTTTAACCAAAAAGCAGATTAATGAACTAATCATGGTTACAGCTCTTAAAATTGTCTTGAATTCAAAAAATAAAGATCATAAATCGTCTGAAGAAGAATATAATATTAATGAAATAAGTAATTCTTTCTCAAAAAAAAAGTAATTTGGAACAAGATAAAACTTGTTCATCCCATTGTAAAGCATGGAATAATTATAATAAAACTATTTTGGATATGAATGGATCAAGTATAAATACTCTATTTTTAGAAAAAAAATGTCAGTACTAAATCAGATAAAAGAAAATTTCACTCATAAAGAGAATCATAATAATTTAAAATTTAGTAAAAATGACTTGTCATTAATTTCTAACTCATTATGGAGTGGTGCAGCTTTGACAGGAAATTTAAACATGCATCCTAATAATGATTCATTCTCACTCAGTCATATTGCCAAATCACAAAAAATTTTGATTGCATTTGCAATTATGCTGGTGAGGATATTTTTAACTTTAATTCTACCTGGCAAATTAATTGTTGCAAGATTTCACTTTAGTGTCTGTACTGCAATGTTATGGAAGATCAATTGATTGATCATGTTCCTATCTTCCTTTTAAGAATTGCTCGATCTAATAAATACTTTCCTAAATTTCATCTTATACTTAAAATTAATGATTGGTATTATGACTGGCGATATAAGCAATGGATGGAGAATATTGCTCTAGAAGCATTTTGCCATCTAATGATAAAACGACTTGGGGATATTCAGATACATATAAAAATGCTTATGATGCATATAAAAATGCATATTATTTTGATCCATATAAAAATGATTATTATTCGTCTTTCAATAACCTACAGCTTAAAGTTGTCAATCATCATTATTCTGAAGAAAAATCATCACATAAGAGTGATACCAATGCATTATTTTTGCCTGAGCCTAGCTCAAAGGATAAAGCCCTTTTAACTATCCCCAAACATTAATATTATCTTCATATAGGAAGAATAATTATATTACCTGGTTTAATGTCTTCTTAAATAATTGTGGGATAAATTCCGAACCTATGAAAAATTATTTAACCTGTATACAGACAAAAGTCCATAAAGGATAATGATATTTTGGCCAATCCCTGATTAATCAGGAAATATCATGTTCGTTTCTGAAATAATTATCCGCTTGAATCAAAATATCAAGTTATAGCGGAATGTCTTAAAGACATGGGAGAAGAGAAAGAAAAAACTTCAACCTCTACAGCTATAATTCCCACTACCAGTGTAAATACTGGATTTAATTCCGTTGAAGTTCTTAAAGAACAAATTAAAAAAGAAAAATCCTATTTAAATATTGAACAGATTAAACCAACAGTTATGGAGGAGTGGCGTCTTCAGGTGATGTCTACATTTGAAATAGGCAAAACCGAAAAGATGGATCTAACATTTGAAATAGGCTAACACTCCAACAGTTGCTAAGGAAAGATAAAGTTGAGAAGGATAATAGGAAAACCCTACTCTTACTGACTTTGATGATGACTTTATGGATTCTCAGGGATATACCCCTCTTAAAGCGATATTTCTATTAATGACGATTTACTTAATGATGATATGAAGATAAACCTCCATATAATAGCAGTAATATGCTGTATAATTTGCTTTACAGGAAATGATCAAATAAAGCTGAATTTCCAGATAAAGCCAACTTTGAAGAAGTGACGCATGCCATGACATCACTATAAAAGTTGTGAATAGTAAAAGGTATACAGTATTACTGAAGTATACAACGACGTCAATGTAAATTATTAAAGTTGTGAATAGTATAAAATTATGAATAGTATAGGTTAGTTTGAAATCCGAACTTCAAGTTCGGCTTCTATCTAAAGACCTGTGGAGCACTGCCCCCCTGGATCACCACTCAGTCTCTCTTCCTCTTCCTTTCTTGCACCCTCTCTAAACCCTGTCTCTTGTATAATAACCTCCATCTTCTACCTTCTACACCCCCTCTATAAGTAAACTCTAGTACAAATTACTATATTAAATAAAAGTTTTTGCTGATATTTTGTCCATAGATCAATCCTTCCCCCTATTTGCAAATATATATATATATAGATACACACACACACACATGCATACCTAAAAATATATAATTTTTGAAGTTATATAAATACCGTTTCAACTTGCTCATCATTTCATGCAATGCATGTGTCCAATAGAGATTGGAAGAGAGATAATTGATTGTCTTCCCAACAGACATTGAAATATAGTTAGGGTTTTGTCTGTTTGAATGAGAAGAAGAATTAAATACAGGAAAAACAATGAGGATCTCAAGAGAAAAAGATGATTGAAAGCTTTATAACATACATGAAAACAACATTGTTTCACTATATAGGGTAAAAAAAACCACGATGCCATTTTAATATTGAGCATATCATTTTTTTCATCCTACTGAAACGTATCATTAGATACGCCAAAAAACGATACGACTCATAGATACATATCATTTGGACCGTAGTATATCATAATGTATTGTACGATACGCATGGGGTATCGTCAGATATTGACAACTATGAATACATCAAAACAAAGTGGTGAGGCCTAATAGAGGTATATACGCCAACCAACAGATTAACTTCCTCTCTCCTTTAACCAAGATAACCTTGTTACCTTTGAGAGAGAAATGTTTGAATCGAATAAAATTTGAACTTCAAATCATGTTGACAAGACCCACAAATTTCACAAGTGTAAAACACAAAGGGTAGAGCGTTAAAGCTAAGTAGGGCACCTTCACCGTATCATTTTACTTGACATAAAAAACACAACACCACAACAAGAACAACAACGTTCACGGATGCCCACATAGATGTCGTGAGTGTCATTTGTGCAGGTACAAACATAAGCTAACAATTTATGCCAAAATATACAATTTGGGGAAAAAAAATTGGCAATGTCAACAGATTCAGAAAAAACAATGAACGAATGAGAGAAAAAAAAACACTAAATCATTCTTCATGCGTTTGACTATAATCCTTTTAGTTGTTATCTCCAATATATAAGTTGAAGGATCTTTTGCATCTACGCAAACTCCAATGAAGCTAAAAACTATTGTGTAGTTATGAAATTTTTCTTGTCCTTAGTGGTTTAAAGGGGAACAGTTCTCTATGCATAGTTTTTGTTCTCTTCATTGCAACTTAACCTGCACTTAGTTAAAAGTTTATTGCCGGTTAGTGTTAATCTTAATGCGAATTAATCCACTGAAAATATAGTTTCACAACAAACGTATTGTTGCATCATAACTAAACAACAAATTAATTAATTAATTAATAACAAAAATAACCTTAAACTGACCTCGAATTAATTGGTTAGCCATTCTCTGATACTCCTCCTTGTCCACCATCCCATCTAGACCTGGACCTGGAACCGAACCTGGCCACCATTTTGGCAACTTTTCCTCCATTCTCCTACCCCAGTTCCTACCCCAATTCTTCGGCATTGTTTCAGAAATTTCACCAACATTACCCCTAGTAGAAGATAAAGGATTTTTCAAAACCTTAAATTCATTTTTCTTGTTTTGCTTAATCCCAACCACCACTTCTTTTCCGCCTAAACTCCTATCTCTCCTCCTAATAACATTCCCGCTATGCCCGTATCCGAATCGATTCTTCAACCCAAGCCCTAATTCTATCAGAACCCTAAATGCAAAGACTATTAAAAACCCGCAAATTATCAAACTGCCTAAGAATCTAACCGTGGACCTGCGGCAGGAGATCATAACCCTGTGATCAGCATCAATAGTGATTAGGGTTTGCAAGTCTTTGTAGGTTTCGTTTGACAAGCTGATGAACTTTTCGATATATAAAGATGTTTTGTTTGGTATATTTTCAAGGTTTATCACATACTGGAGATTTTGATTGGACGGCAGAGGAGAGGAGGGGTTGATGGGGTTGGGCTTCTTGGAAAGAAGGCGGCGACGGTGGTGGCGACGGAGGGAATTCGAGATTGTACGGTGGTAGTAGCGTCGGTGAGGGCATTTTGGGAAATCCAAGTACGGAATCCTTGGAAGTGGAGAAGAAACGAAAACCGATGGCTTCCCAGGGTAGTTCATTTCGTTAGAATCAAGGTGTAGTGGTATAGACGTAGAAAATAGACAGACTTTGCTTGCAAACTGAAACTTTAAAAAGAGGAGTAAGAGTATAGGAAAATACTGAAACCCAAAAATTAAAATTAAAATATAATATTTTTTTGGACGAATGCAAAATAAGTGGATTTCATTAAAATAATTAATGAGACTGGTTTATCTAAAAAATGACGTATATCTGAGTTTAATTTTTTTGACTTTTATTTGAATTTTATAACATTACTTTGAGATATACAAGGACAATTGTACTTTTTAAAATTTTGAACAATATTATAAAACCTAAATAAAATCTAAAAAAATTACAATTCAAATACATATTATTCTTCAAATGAGTGGGTCTGATCAATTTTTCGATTGGACTTATTCATCCCATATTTATCCTTGGAATAATATGCATTTGAGTTTTAATTTTGGGGTTATATAACATTTTCTTAAAATTTTTAAGGGTTAATTACAATTTATTATTTTAAGTTTGGGTTATGTTACAATCAAATCTCTCTAGTTTCAATTTTAAATAATTAATTCCCTATAATTTGAACATTTTTTCAATTTACTCTTGCCGTCATTTTTTGACCGTCTAAATTGATGGTAACTATCACCAAAAACTAACGTGGTCTAAATTTTTCTTAAAAGATAAAATTAATATTTTCTCTTCTTCTTTTTGTCTCTTAATTGAGTCAAATTTTTTCTTTCTTTTTTTATAATCGGTGCAAAAAAAAAAAAAAACCTAACTAATCAACACTCCCCCCCCCCCTTTTTCCAATACAAATCACAAAAAGGTTGATGCAGGAAGATACAAGTTAGATGATACTGAGTTATCAGATGACATGTTGATGGCGCTAAAATACATTGAGTTAGCATATCAGTGCAAAGATGGCAGACGGTCAGCGTAGGGAAAGAGAGAGGAAATCCAAGTCTAAGAAGAGTTGACACTGTTTTTGACCATAACTTTTGATCTGTTTGGAGTTACAGGGCTCATAATATATCAAATCGAAGCTCTCGACG
>CAUOFW020002970.1:311840-715059 GCA_963454935.2 Ilex paraguariensis | reverse complement strand
CTTTTTTTTTCCGCAGAGGTACATACAGCAGCACAATGAGGTTGAGCTTTCTGCTTTGGGCATGGGTACTTATCTTGAAATTTCTTTCATCATCGTTCTCCCTTTCACTGCTCATGTGATAATGAAATGAGAAATTGTTTTGTTGATGGTTATGCACTTGTATTTCTTCATCATGGTATTCAATAATTTAGAAGAGCCCCCAAAGAAACACATATCCTGGCAAGTGCAATATAACCCTATAATACGATGCATGAAAATCAATCCTATTCTTTTGATTTGCCCTTGTTGACCTGAAACTGTACCCTGGGTAGGATGTGAATAAGGATAGTGAACTGGAATATTAAACTCTTGGGTGTGCATTGCTTTATTATTTTCCTAAAATACTGAAACTAGTTCAGCGCTTTATGATGCAATGCTAAGTAGAATGAAATGATGATGTATTTTCCAATCAAAAGCCTCATATTGCTACTCCCCGCAGACATGAAAACAACTTGGATATAAATGTTTATGTACTTGTCTAAAAAAATATCTGAAAATAATATTTGTTGCTCTGAAGAGATTTAGAGTAGAAATACCTCAAGTTCACTACAGTTTTCAGGTAAATTTAAGAGGCAATGTGCACTATGCAATGTTCCACAAGTTTCACAATCTGTTGTGTGAATTTGAGGCATTGTGAACAGGGCGGCCATACCCGACAGTTCAAAAAAAAAAAAAACAAAAAATAGGGCCATACCAGCTGAAAATTTTGTTGGATACCCAGGGCCAGAAAAATACCACAACAAGATATAAATAAAGAGGATATCTCTATTTCTCTCTGGAAATAAAATACAAGAATTATTACAAAAATTCTCTCACTGACATCTCTCCCAACTCTCTCTGTTTCTTCCTCATTGAACTTGAACCATGCCATTTACCTTCACTAAGCTTCCTATTTATAGGGAGCTTTCTGGCAAAAAATAAGTCAAGGAGAAGGGAACACAATTTAAAGCTTGGGCAAGCTTTGTCAAAGCTTCACCTGTCCACCGCCAACCAGTCCATAGGGTGGCTATTGGCATGAGCTACTGGGTAGTAGATTCAGCTACTAGGTAGCCTTCTGATGGAGTTGCACCTTCAATTCTCCCCTCCTAGAACCATCAGAAGAGAATGTAATTAGACATTCATCCCGGCTATGTCTCTGCACAGCTCAAGCTTCTCCCGAGTGACGACCTTTGTCAACATGTCTGCTGGATTCTCCTTTGTGTGGATCTTCACTAGTTTCAATAACTGTTGCTCCATCACTTCGCGTATCCAATGATAGCGAATATCAATATGCTTCGTCCGGGAATGGTACATTGAGTTCTTGCTCAAGTTTAGAGCACTTTGACTATCGCAATGTACCTTGTATTCCTTTTGCTTAATATCTAGTTCTTGGAGAAACCGCTTTAACCACAACATTTCCTTACCAGCTTCCACTGCTGCAATATACTCTGCCTCTGTCGTTGATAAAGCTTTGCACTTTTGCAACCTTGACTGCCATGACACAGTTCCCCCTGCAAAAGTGTACAGAAATCTTGATGTAGATTTTCTACCATCAAGATCTCCTGCCATATCTGAATCTATATAGCCTTCCAAAACTGGTTCGACTCCCCCGTGACACAGACATATCTTCGATGTACCCTTAAGGTATCTGAGAATCCACTTGACCGCCTCCCAATGTTCTTTCCCTGGATTGGAAAGGAATCTACTCACCATACCCACTGCATGGGCAATATTTGGCCTTGTACACACCATTGCATACATTAGACTCCCAACTGCTTCTGAAGAGTAAGGAATCAGTGTCATATCTTCTATCTCCTTCTTTGATGAGGGACAAAAATTCTTGCTCAACTTGAAATGATTAGCTAGTGGGATGCTGACTGGCTTGGCAATATCCATGTTGAACCTCTGGATCACCCGTTCAACGTATTTCTCCTGTGATAGCCATAATTTCTTGGTTTTCCTATCACGAACAATCTGGATGCCTAATATCTGCTGAGCTGGGCCTAAGTCCTTCATGTCAAAGGACTTGGACAGTTCCTTCTTCAACTAGCTAATCTTTATTACATCATTTCCGACGATCAACATGTCGTCAACATAAAGTAGGAGTGCAACGAAATTGTCATCTAGAATCTCTGAACGTAAACACACTGATCTGTAGCAGTCCTCTTATAGCCTTGACCCACCATGAATGAGTCAAATTTCTTATACCACTGCGGGGGCGCTTGTTTGAGGCCGTATAGACTCTTCTTCAACTTGCAGACCAGTTTTTCCTTTCTTGGAACTTCGAAACCTTCCGGTTGTTCCATATAGATTTCTTCATTTAGTTCTTCATGAAGAAATGCAGTTTTCACATCCATTTGTTCAAGCTCTAAATTTAAACTGGCTACTAATCCGAGAATGACTGGAATTGAAGTCATCTTAACAACTGGTGAGAAAATCTCATCAAAGTCAATACCTTTCTTCTGTTGGAATCCTTTAACGACCAATCGAGCTTTATACTTCACCAATTTTCCACTGCCATCTTTCTTCAGTTTGAACACCCATTTATTCCTCAGTGATTTCTTACTTTTTGGAAGTTTCACAAGCTCATAGGTTTGATTTGTCTGCAAGGAATCCATCTCATCCTGCATGGCTTACATCCACTTGTCTTTATCTGTATGAGCTTGTGCCTCCTGGAAGTTCTCTTGCTCCCCCTTATCAGTAAGCAGAATATAGTCTGGCTCCGGATATTTACTCGACGGAATGCGTCCTCTTTTGGATCTTCGTGATTGAGGCTCGTCAGCTGTATGAGGTACATTATCCTCTGGCTACTATGATGGTCCTGCAACATCTGGTGGAGGGGGTTGTTGCTCCCCCTGCTTAACACCTTCATCATCATCTTGCTCTACTTCTGTAGTTTCATCCTACACTTTGTCATTATCTATGGTGAACTGTAATGGTGCAGGGTCTGAAATAATTTTCTGTGCACTGGAACTAGAACTGCTGCACTTTGTGGGATTTTCAAAATCCTCATATGCCTGCTTTTCATGGAACACCACGTCTTTGCTCTTGATGATCTTTTTGGCCTTTGAGTCCCATAATCTGTATCCAAATTCTTCATCTCCGTAGCCTATAAAGATGCACGGAGTGGTCTTGACGTCAAGTTTCTGCCTTTGCTCCTTGGATACATGTGCAAATGCTTTGTACCCAAAAATTCTTAAGTGAGAATAGGTAGGATTCCCACCAGACCACACTTTCTCCGGAATATCAAAATTCAATGGTACTGACGGTGATCTGTTTATCAAATAATAGGCGGTACGAACAGCTTCACCCCAGAATAGCTTTGGTAGCTTTGCCAAACTGAGTATGCATCGAGCTCTTTCCACAATGGTTCGATTCATCCTCTTCGCTACTCCATTGTGCTGTGGGGTACGTAGAACAGTCTTCTTATGTCTGATACCATAATTTCCACAGTATGCTTCAAACTCTCTGGAAGAATATTTACCTCCATTGTCTGTTTGGAGACACTTTAGCTTCGTTCCTGTTTCTCGCTCTGCCATGGCATGGAATCTTTTGAGGCATTCGTGTACTTGGTCCTTCGTCTTTAGGAAGTACATCCATACCTTCTGTGAAGCATCATCAATAAAGGTCAGAAAATATATGTTACCGCCCAATGATTCCACCTCTAGAGGACCACAAACATCAGAGTGTACCAGGCTTAACAACTCTGATCTCCTCTTCATAGAGGAACTGAACGAGATTCGATGTTGTTTACCAAATAAGCAATGATCACAAGGATTTAGTGCAACATCCTTGGCAACTGTGATGAGATTCTTCTTTGCCAAGGTAAACAATCCTTTTTCCCCCGTGTGACCAAGTCTCTTGTGCCATAGATTTGGTGAAGCCTCATTTTCAACTGCATTGAGGCTGTCTAAGCAAACCTTCACATGGGTCTTGTAAAGCGTGCCATAAATATGTCCTTGGGTGACAACCAAGGCATCTTTCGTGAGCTTCCATGTGCCATTGCTGAAGTGGTTATCGTAGCCCTGTCTGTCGAGGGCTATCCCAGAAAGTAGATTTAGCCGAAGGTCAGGCACGTGTCGGACATCCTTCAATACCAATGTACACCCAACATTTGTTTTTATCTGAATATCATCAATTCCCATGATCTTGGAAGAACTGGTATTTCCCATCCTCACCGTACCAAAGTCTCCGACTTTGTACGTCGAGAAGAAATCGCTGTGAGAAGTGGCGTGGTATGAAGCTGCAGTATCTACCACCCACTCAGCGTCATGGTTGGAAAAATGAAGGCATGTCTCCTCATTGACAGAAAGGATAGCCACGTCCTCTACGAGAGTGACTAGTGTCTCTCCGTCCTGTTTTTTCGGTTGATTACTGTCTTGGCCTTACTCTCGTAGCAACTTGCGACAATTTTTCTTCATGTGGCCATGCAAGCCACAATGGTAACACTTGTATGTAGGTCTTCCTCCGTTATTTGATCTCCCTAGATCTTGTGACTTTCCTCTACTCTTACTTCTTGCTCTTCCCCTGCCTCTGCTACCTCCATGATGTCTGCCTTTGCTCTCAGTAACGAGGGCATTTGACTGGTCAATGCCAACATCCTTTCTCCTGGCCTCCTCATTGAACAGGGCATCCTTAACCATTGACATGGTAAGTTTGCCTCCTGGAGCAGAATTGCTGAGAGAGACTACCAGTGTCTCCCAGCTGTCTAGTAGAGAACTGAGAAGTAAGAGAGCTTATACTTCATCTCCCAGATTCAACTCTATCGATGATAATTGATTTACCAGACTTTGAAACTCACTAGTGTGCTCGGCAATTGAAGTTCCACTTTTTAACTTTAGATTTACAAACCGCCTCATCAAAAGGGCTTTATTCCAAGCAGTCTTGGCTTGGTACATATCTTCCAGCTTCTTCCAGAGGACATGTGTATCAATCTCTTGTGCAACATGGTGGAATACACTGTGGTCAATCGATTGCCTGATTTGACCGATGGTTTTTCTTTTCAGTTTTTTCCACTCCGTTTCTTTTGTCGGATCTGGATTTACACCTTCTGCCTCCAAGGGATCGTACAAGTCTTTACAACTTAGGAGATATTCCATCCGAGGTCTCCAAAGTGTATAATTATAGGTAGTGAGTTTGATCATGGCACCCGATGTTGATTCCTCTGTGGGCATATTGAGTTTTTAGGCTCTAAATGTCTCAATCAAAAATTTCGGGGTTGAATTTTGTAAAATGGAGTGCACCGTTGCGTCCGGAATGGTTGAAATAGCTGGGAAAGAGTCTTGGTTCACAAAAAACGGAGCTAAAATGAGCTCAAAATTGACTCAGAAAGTTTTTGGTAACTTAACGGAATATTTCATTAAACTTGACGGAATATGCTGACGGTGATAGAATATTTCCGGGATGGAATATTCTCCAAGAATATTCTGTGGATGAAATATGCTTTGGGAATATACTTTAACTGAGATAGAATATTCTTTAACAGAATGGAATATTCCGTCGTCTTCAACCTTCCTCCGGTCACCGGTCCGGTGAACTTTCCCGGCGAACTTCCGGCAGAAACTCCAACGAGCTCTGGTGAGCTCCAACAGCAACTCCGGTGGCCGGTAAATTTTTCAGCGAGGATCGTGAGAGCGCGTACAATGTCGGATTGATGCGAGGCCAATGGGGTTCGACTCGTTTCGACGAGAGGAATCCAACGGTGCAATCAGAATTTGATTTTGAGTTCGTTTAGAACCCGTACGAACCAAAACAGTGAGTTAGAAAAAAAATTTGGCAACCCAACCAAAGCTCTGATACCACTTGTTGGATACCCAGGGCCAGAAAAATACCACAAACAAGTTATAAACAAAGAGGATATCTCTATTTCTCTCTGGAAATAAAATACAAGAATTATTACAAAAATTCTCACTGAGATCTCTCCCGAATCTCTCTCTCTCTCTCTGTTTCTTTCTCACTGAACTTGAACCATGCCATTTGCCTTCACTAAGCTTCCTATTTATAGGGAGTTTTCTGGCCAAATAAGTCAAGGAGAAGGGAACACAATTTGAAACTTGGGCAAGCTTTGTCAAAGCTTCACCTGTCCACCGCCAACCAGTCCACCGGCAAGCTGTCCATAGGGTGGCTACTGGCATGAGCTACTGGGTAGTAGATTCAGCTACTAGGTAGCCTTCTGATGGAGTTGGACCTTCAAATTTGCCCCAGTAGGATCTTTTTTGAATTGAAAATTGTGAGATCACATTTCCCGAGTAATACAAACAGTCAGGTCAACTTGTAAGAGAATGTTTAACTTAAAGAGTTAAAAGATGGTTACTTTAAGATTCTTGTACATTTTACTGATATTCCTACTAAATGATACCCCCGGCCATTTGCTTTTGATATACCCTAAATTATCTAAACATGAAGCTCAACCCGTGTGAACGTTTAAGAGATGGTATGGTTAACATATGATTATCATTCATGATACCAATGTTCCTGCCAATTGATCCATTTCTCTGCATTTGAATGGATTCAATAATAATAGTACTATATACATAAATGTATGTGTCTATATATATGTGAACATAGGCTGTGATTATTGTTGTCATGAGAGACTATTGGCCAACACACCAGAGGAACAATATTTTAATACTTTAGGAAGTATGGATCGTTTCTGCACTTTGTTTATGCATTCAATGTTTAGTGTACAAAATGAAGCTTTAAATTGATTTTCCTTTCTAGCAGAATCCTCTCTCCTTTGCACACATATGTCAATTTCGTTTCAATGGCATTGTAAACACCTATGTTATCACTGTAGCACTTGCTGACATGCTTCACATATATCATTGCAGCAATCACTACAGTCGTTACAATAGCTGAGATACTAAAGAATAATGGATTAGCTACTGAGAAGAGTAAGTAATTTGCTCTCTTGGTTTTTATCAGTATCATACATACATGATTTGCATGAGGTTTCATGAAGGAAAATACAATAGGGTGAACACGTCTGTAAAATAATAATTCAAGCTAATGGTTGTGGGATTCGAACAGAGATTTTGACGTCTACGGTTGGCATGAAAGATGAAAACAAGGGCCGACTGGTGCAGAAAGCCAGGGTAAGCACTCATTTAGTAAATCAAGTGTAATCAGAAACAAGTTTGACTTAAAATCCACCTCTTTCTCCAGTTTCTTTACTCTCCTTTTTGTCACTGGTTTGTTAGATTGAGATTGTCCTGGGGAAGACTGAAAAGTTTGACACACGGGTAACTCCTACCACCACAGCACCTGAGGTGACTGCCAATGACAAGGATGAGAACAAGCAGTAGCATCATTTGAAATTCCATGTCTTTGCCTGTTGTTTAAATTCTTTCTTACAGCATCTGAGTACAGATAAATAGGAGGGCACTGTTGCTAATATGTATTATCATAATTATTATTATTATTATTACTATTCTTTCATGTCAGTTACATATTAGCAAGACAACCCATTATATGGTGTTGTAGGAATGTTGTAGCTGTAAGCTGTAAAATTCTTCCTGGAAAGTCTCTGGGAGTTCAAACTTGTACCCTTTCAAACTCACTGGACAGATACGATTACGATTGAATCATAAATGTGGAAGAAGATTTTACAAGTAATTTTCAATTGTCTTGAGGAATTCTTTTGAGGATTTGGTCATAGTTATGGTTTGTCATGTTTTATGTAATTTATTTCCTATTCTGATTATTTTCTTCACTTCATAGAAACAGTGATAGCAGAAATATGGAAAGTTGACAGATATTGCTTTGATTTATTATTATTGCCAACAAGAATCTTACTTTGAAGGTTTTTGGAATTTGAAATGTGATGTTGCATTAAAGAGGCGGAATATGGAATTAATTTTATTTTTTTTTGTAGAAAGCACATCGTAGAATATTGATACTAAAACTCATGATACTTTTTAAAAATTTATTTTTTGTTTATTTTATCTCAGAAGAAATGTTTTCATTATGAAATAAAAAAAAAACTTTCGAAAAAATAATTTGAAGAGAGGCAGTAAGAAAGAATTAACAAAATAACATGCATAATAGAGATTCTATAATATGTCCAAAGTATATGAAATTATTTCATAAACTAGTACTTCTACAAACCTAAATAAAATTGTGGGGGTGAATAGAATGACTATGCTTTTTGTTTTTGCTTTGGTCCCCTCGGTCACTTTTTATAAAATCAATTTATGCAAAGTAGTAGGGCTGATAATCGAATTGAGTTACTTGAGTTCGGTTCGGGTTCAGTTCGTTTTAAATTTGTTTAGGCTCAGTTTATTTAGAAAACGAGCCAAACTTGAATAATTTTTTAGATTTTTTTGAAAAAAACGAGTTAGACATTTTCAGCTTGAGCTCGTTTGATTATCAACCCTATCCAAATGTACAATTTTCATTTTTCATGGTGTTACTTCCTAATTTATTAAATCTTCAATGTTAGAGAACTAAGAACAATTTTGAAAGAACAGTAGGTCGATTAGATAGACAACTGGCTTGTACATTATCCCCTTGCTATTTAGAGATTGTTTTTGCAAATTATCTCCGATATACTTTTCTAATTAGTGTCCTACAATGTATGTGTGTGCACACACCATCAAGAATGTTACAAGATAGTACAAGTATGATTTAATCTTAAAACAATAGAACTTGTAATCCTATCACAAGAATCAATTCACAAGTTTCAGTTAAAGAATTTCATACTTCATACATAGAACTTCGTTCAATTGATGCTTGTAAAAGTGTACAAGAAAAGTCCAAGGCCTATGTTCACTTTTCCAGCAGTCATTATTGGGTCGAATAAATGGGGTTTTCTCGGATGATCCGAATGACCTTGTGGACTATAACATGTTCGGATCACTAGCCAATCTAGAAACTATTTTGTCTAGGATATTCAGATATTTTCTACTTACGATCTGCCAACTAAACTAACGAAGCCTCCGCAAGTCACTTAGTTGGAGTATGCAGAAGATTTTTCTACTTTCGCCAAAACTTATCCACTACGAGAGGAGGGTGATCTTTAGCACAACGTTAAGGTTGATCCACTTTACTGGTTGATTAGTCAAAAAATCTGATCAACATTGCAAAGTGGCCCCTTGTTTGGATATTATTCATGCAAATTATTGATCCCAAAAGTTGCACCACTGGAGTGAGATGATTTGGCGATCGACGACGAGTTACTGCAAAGAAAGTCAAAAATTGAAGAGGCTCCAATACTCGACCCTCCGATTATAAAGTTAAAAAATGATATACTTGACTGAACTGTATTTGGCTGGGAGGAGATTACTTACCAGATTCATGGCTAGCATGATCCTTTTATAGGCTGGGCAAATTGTGTCGTTAGAATTCCTCAGCTGCTTTTTATATGAGGCGGCGAGGGAAATGGAACATTCCCCAAGGGCGTTGCAACTAGTTTGAACTATTTCTCTGGGATTCGGGCGAGTAGGCTGAATGGTGGTTGGCAGAGCCCTCTTTTTATGGAGAGCTCATGTGCCAAGCTGGATACCAGGCTTCTCGTGCCAAGCTCGTTTGCATGTGCTTAGCCTATGACCAATTCATGCTCATCAATTGTCCCCTAGTTCAAACCACTGGAAGACTCACATCATGCATTGATTACACTTGCCCATTAGAGACCTAAGTAGTGGAATTATTTGCCTTGTACATGCAAATGCCAGAGAGCCATTGTGGGCCCAGCATATAAAAGCCCTCCTTCATTCACTCTGGTCCATCTTTGGGAGTTTTTAGAAGTCTGGTATGCCTTTGTCTCTTTGTCCTAATCCTATTTTGCTTTGGGTGAGAATAAAGAATGTGAGGAGGAGCTTCAATCTCTTCATTCTCAACAATAGGCATGGGAGTGGAGCTGATGTCCGCTTGGGAGGACATCCTACAGGCAATGAGAGAAGCTGAGAAGGCTTCTAACCAGCTTTCTGCTGCTGAGAAGGCAAGAGACAAGGCCCTAAAGCACAAGGAGGAGCTGCTGACCAGGCTGAATAGCATCGTGGCTGAGCTCTTCATGAAGAACAAAGACTTGGAGGACCAGAAAAAAACTCTTTCTCAGAAAGTCTTGGAGCTTTCAGCCATATTAGAGCAGAAGTAGCTCAAGATTAAGTCCGCTGGAAAGTCAGTTGTGTCTAAGTACCATGACTCGAAGGAGTTTAAAGAGAACATGTTGGAAAACTATATATCTGGGTTTGAGGACTTTAAGAAGTGAGCCCAGAGGAGGTTCCTAGACTTAGTCTTTTCACTTCAAACCTAGTGATGACACGACATTAGTAGCTGACGGTGACAAGGGGAAAGGCAATGGTGAAGAGGCAAATAGCATGCCCATAACAGAAGTGAGGGATGAGCCTACACTGATCGTTGCTAGGGACCCTTCTCCTCCGGCTGAAAAAACCGGTGGAGGTGATTGCCAATTCTTGCAGAGAGGCTGTTATTACTGTCTTGGTTGTTCCACTAAGGGAAGCTGCTTCGTGTAATCCCCTGCTTTTCTTACAGTTTTCTTTGTGTACTTGAATTGGGATTTTTAATAAGAAATTCGTTTCTGCACAGTTTTTGTTCTCTCCTTTATCTATTTTATTATTTAGATGTTCTTTGGGCTTGAGTCCAGACGGTTTTATGGTTAAACACACTACATTCAAAGCCCACTCTTTGGGAATTTCTTTTTGGGCTTGGTTTGCAAAGAACGACAGTGCCCGTACATGTGAAGGGGGTAACTAAATTGAGTTGTCTCCTTAATGATACTTGAAATGACGTGCGAGTGACAATTATTCTCTATCTCAGCTATCACGTTGTCAAGGGGGATGACCGATGTCGTTTCATTTCCATGATGCCTTGAACGTGGGGCATCAAACCCCCCTAATGCAAGTACTTTACATTTAAAATTATTTAAGGAAAAAAGCTGCTATTATTTAAACTTCCTTGTTTGAGCTCAGAACAAATAAAATAGAGCCTTTAGAAGATGAGATCGTCTGAATATGGAACCAGAGTAGGTTGACCTCCTGGTTCTCGGTGTCATGATGATGGTTATTTGGGAATGCAATGGCTTCCTTGGTGGGGTCCGAGTCTGTGTCCCCAGGCCTGACTCCCCTTGCAACACCATTTATCCATGGACAAGCTTTTTTGAGCATGCCTTTGTAATCCATGGGCCTCCAATTCCCCATTTCTCCTTTCATAAGGGATGTCGTTCATTCGAATTATGCCCTGCCCGTATCTCCATTGAAGGGGTGTGGAAACTTGGTTCCTCCTTGAGTCTCCAAATGGTATGCCTTTGGTCTCAAAAATTTTTACAACTTGATAGTGTCCTTCCCACGTTGCCTCCAACTTTCCTTCTCTTGGATTTTTGGTTGCTTGGGGTGACTTTTTTCAATACCATGTCATTGACCACGAACTGCCTTGGCTTTACATGAGCGTTATAATATCTAGAGAATCTATTTAGTATCCTACCATTCTAATTTGGGACTCTTCCCTCTTCTCTTCTAGCAAATCATGGTTATTTGAGAGAAGTTGGTTATTGACGTTGGGCTTGAACACCTTGTTTCAATGAGTTGTTATTCCTATCTCTACTGGTATAATCTCCTCCATTTTGAAAGCCAAAGAAAACGGTGTTTCCCCTGTTGGTACCCTAACTGCGGTCCTATATACCCATAGGATATTTGGTAGTTGTTACACCCAAAGGCCCTTGATTGCTCTAGTCTAGTCCTTATGTTCTGGAGTAGGGTTCGGTTGGTTACTTCTACTGCCCATTTGCTTGTGGATGACCAGGAGAGGAGTAGTGGTTATGAATCTCAAGCTCAGAGCAAAACTCTCTAAACTTGTCTTTGTCGAATTACTTGTTGTTATTACTTATTATGACTGTCGATATGACAAACCTATAGACAATCGACTTCCACATGAAATTCTAAATTTTCTGCTATGTTATCATTGCAAGTGGCTCTACTTCTACGCACTTGGTAAAGTAATCGACGACAACAACCGTGACCTTATTTTGACCTTTCCCCATTGGAAATTGTCATATGATGTCAACCTCCCACTGATCAAAAGTTCATGGGCTCATTATTGGAGTTAGCTTTTCCGAAGGGAGCTTTGGGATGACAGCGAATTTCTGACACTTTTCACATCTTCGCACATAGCTCAGAGCATCCTTCTTCATAGCGAGCCAAAAATAGTCCTGTCTAAGGATCTCTAAGGCTAAATAGTGACCCCCATAGTAGTTTCCACATATTCTCTCATGAACTTCCTAGAGGACATAAGCTACTTCAGCTAGGCTTCGACACCTCAAGTATGGGAGTGAATAACCTCTTTTATAGAGAAACCACTTATCTCGAGGCCCTTCTTCGTAGCTTTCGAGCTTTTTGGACCTCCTGAAGGAATATCCCATGTTGTAGGTACATCATTATCTCATCTATCCAGCTAGGCTCTTGCTGAATTTGATGGACATTGGTACGAAAAATGTTTGGTTATGGTAGGAATTCTATAGATATAGTACTGGTCAGGTTATCGGAGAGTGCTGAGGCCAGCCATGCTAACGAGTATGCATGGAAGTCCTACAACCATGTGACTTGGGAAATTTTGAAGTGCTCAAGTGAGCAAACTTTTCTACTGCTATCTTTAGGTAGGAGCTCATTCATGGATCTCTAGCTTCGTAATCTCCTTGTAGTTGTCTTACCACGAGTTGTGAGTCGTTGTATGTCTTTAGATTTTTACTCTTATGGCCTTAGCCAATTGAAACCTTACAATAAGAGCTTCATACTCTACTTTATTATTCGAGGCTTTGAACCCAAAACGTAGGGCATACTAATCTTATCTTCAATTAGGGAGATGAAAATCAATCTAGCCCCTCCTCCTATTGAATTGGAGGATCCATCAACATACATTTATCATTCTCCTGGCTGAGTGACAATGTCATCAAGATTTGACACTTCGACAGTAAACTCTACTATAAGGTTTGCAATTAACTGTCCCTCTACAGTTGTCCGAGGCATTTACTAGATGTCAAATTCTCCAAGCTCGATAGACCATTTTGCTAACTGACTAGACGTATTTGGTTTTTGCAAGACTTTTTGTAAAAGGATATCTATTAGCAGTATGATGGGATGAGCCTAAAAATAAGGTCTCAACTTCCTAAATGTTGTTACCAATGTGAAGGCAACCTTTTCCATTGTTAGGTACCTAATTTTTGCTCCTCTTAACATTCAGCTTATATAGTATATGGGCTGTTGGATTTTCTTGTGTTGGCTAACAAGGATTGCACTTGTCGCCTCTCAGGATACTGCGGGATAAAAATAAAGAGATTCTCCTTCTCAGGTCTGACGAGGATTGGTGGATTGCTGATATAAGATTGTAGTGCTTGGAAAACATCCTCACAATCTGAGCGTCACTCAAAAGCGTTCTTGAGTACTTTAAAGAAATGGAGGTATTTGCCACAAGCCATAGAGATGAATCTATTCAAATCTGCTACCATTCCTGTAAGAACCTAGACTTTTTTGATATTCTGTGGGAACCTCATATCTAGGAGTGCCTTGATTGTTTTCTAGGTTGCCCTCTATTCCTCACACTCTAAGCTTCAATTGAAAGTCTTCCTGAGTACTTTAAAGAAAGGGAGGCATTTGTCACTAGCCTTGGAGATGAATTAGATTGAAAGTTGTTACCTTTCCTATAAGCACCTAGACTTCTTTGGTATTTTGTGGGAACCTCATATCAAACTGCTTCCAAGAAAATACATCCTTATTAGAATTTAAGAACTCTATTAGCAAAGTCCTCAAGCTCTCTTCAAGCATTCTCCTGATGAAGGTGACTTGCTCGAGGGTGTTTCTGATTTGGATAGGCTCTAATTTCTCCACCGATCATAGGCTCTCCAATTCTTCCCTACGACCTAGAGAATCGACATGCAAAGTCTCTTGTTGTTGATTCCCCCTCATAGAGGATACATATCACTCATGGGCCGCCACTTGATCTCCGCTTACTTCTCCAATCCCTTCCTTGGTTGAGAAATGCATGAGGAGATGATATGTTGATGACACTGTCCTAATGGAATTGAGGCTTGGGCAACCAAGAATGACGATACATACTGAAAGGCAGTCTAGCACTAGGAAGTTTGTCATAATTGTGGTTTGTTGTAGTGCCCGTCCGACTATAACTGGTATGACAATGGCTAATAAGGGATATGACTTTTCTCCCAAAAATTAAATGAGTGAAGCAGTCACAGGTATCAACTTCTCCCTTTCAATGTTTAATTTATCAAAAGTTGGGGAGAATATGATATCCGTTGAGATCCCATTGTCAATTAAAACTCTTTTCACAAAGTAGTTAGTAATCATTAAGGTGACCACTAGTAGGTCATCATGTAGGTGTTGGATGCCCCATAAGCCCTCTTTTGAGAAAAAATTAGAGGATTTAATGTGGGAGGGTTTAAATTCATGCCAGTTGTTTTGAGAATTTTGTCAAGGGTTGATTATTTATGTTTATTTAGTTAGTTATGGTATTGTTTCGCTATTTGAATTTTTTTACGTAAACTTGGATTATGGTTTTACTTTTTTGGAATTTGTAGTTCCAGGGAAGGAAATAAGACTGGACTCATCAACTCATGAACTCAGTAACTCTTGAACTCTGTAACTCAATTCAGTCATCCTTTACTCCATTCCTTCCCAAAGTTAGGAATGGTGGGATGGTTAAGAGCAGCTATTGTAACTCATACTCCGCTTTTTTGCTCCGAACAGGGAAAACTAATAATTCATAACCTTTTCTAAAGTCTTTTTTTTGTGCTTGCTTGCATATTGCGTATGTAATGTTTGAAAGCATGTCCTGATTTAGTTTGAACAAAGTAACTTACTCATGTTGGAACCTTTCGCTTCCTCATGACCCTCCTTATTCTGTAATAGAAAAGGGATGCCATTCTACATAACTAATTTAGGGAATTATGTTCAACCATTAGGCTTTTTAGTTAATCCCTTCAGAGACCAAGAAAGGAAAAAGGATCACTGAGGCCAAAGCTTTGGGTAAAGAAGTACGTTTCGGGTCCTTGATAAAGAACCACTTGCTGTTTGTGGAAAACACACGTTCGGGCCGAAGTGCTATAACAGGTGAGCAACCCGATTTCTTTACCGGCAAAAGATCCACCTTGTCTAGTAACCATTATGAGTGGGTGTACGAGACTAAGCAAACCTTGCTAGATTTTCACTAAAAAACTATGAGCATGTGTACTAGGCGGTGGACACTAATGGATGTAAGTCGGAGCTAGGATATGGAGATTGCAGTGGTCACTCGATAGTAGTGGTGGCTACTATCGCCATGTTACATGGGATGGGCATGGGAAAAAACAAGTTGGGCGAAGGAGGTAGCTCCATACCGGAGAAATAGGGATTTGTAAGAGGGCGAAAAAGGTATGATTTTAGCAAAAGCTATTAGGAATTGTAATTTTTTTTTTTTTGGATAACTTGGGGTTAGGAAAGGTGGGAGTAGTCGGCCCTTATCTCATTCCTTTCTAAAGTCAGGAACATAGGGCCGAGTAAGAAGATACATAAAAGGGCATCTCGTACTCCATTCCTTCCTAAATTCAGGAATGGCGGGATGAGCGCCTTACTAGAAGGTCATCCCTTACTCCATTCCTTCCTAAGGTCAAGAATGGTAGGATGGTTGACAACAACCTTGCTAAAAGCTTACTGACTTTCCAAAGCCTCGTCTTCATAGAAAGAGACTCTTATGCATTCGTGCTCCAATAAAGTAAAGCATTTCACTCATTGGAAAGAGCACATAAGAGGTTTCCTCTTGAGTTAAGTCCAAGAGAGACTCATTCTCTCTCCTAATATGATGGACGACTTAGGACCGTTTGACAGTATAGGTAAAAATAACGAAGGGATTGATTCCAACTATCTTTAGCTTTACTTTCCTCCCTTACAATCCCTCCGGGTGGTGGACCATGACAGAGTCTGGCCCTAGAGGTTAGATATCTGAGCTTGAGTCTGGATTGGTAAGGTGTTTCGAGGATGGGGGGCTTTCGCTCATACAAACAAACCCTTTATAATACATTGTAACAATCTCAGGGAAGGAAATAAGACAGGACTCATCAACTCAGTAACTCTTGAACTCATTAAGTCAATTCAGTTATCCCTTACTTCATTCCTTCCCAAAGTCAGGAATGACGGGATGGTTCAGAGCAGCTATTGCTACTCATACTCCTGTTTTTTGCTCCGAACAGGAAAAACTAATAATTCATAACTTACTCTGAACTCTTTTATGTACTTGCTTGCATATTGCGTATGTGGCGTTCGAAAGCACTATCCTGATTTAGTATGAACAAAGTAAATTATTCATCTCGGAACCTCTCGCTTCCTTGTGACCCTTCTTGTTCTTTAACCAAAAAGGGATTCTATTCTGCATAACTAATATAGGGAATTTTTTCAACCATTAGGCTTTTTAGTTAATCCCTTCAGAGACTAAGAAAGGAAAAAGGATCATTGAGGCCCAAGCTTTAGGTAAAGAAGTATGTTTCGGGTCCTTGATAAAGAACACTTATTGTCCGTGGGAGGCACACGCTCGAGTCGAAGTGCTATAGTAGGTGAGCAACCCGATTTCTTTATTAGCAAAGGACTCACCTTGTCCAATAATCATTCTAAGTGGGTGTACGAGACTAAGCGAACCTTACTAGATTTTCACTAAAAAAAACTAGGAGGATACGTACTAGACGGCGGACGTTGATGGCTGTAAGTCAAAGTTAGGATACCAAGACTGCATCGATCGCTCGATAGTAGTGGTGGCTACTATCGCCATGCTACATGGGATGAGCATGGGAAAAAGCAAAGTAATTGTCTTATGGTTTGGATGATTAATAGTTAGTTCATGCATTTATTGTGAAAATTGGGGGCGTGATAGCATGTGTGGGGGCGACAGATAGAAGAAAGGGAAAATAATTCAAGAATGAGAGGGGAGAGAGTGTGTGCATGTGAGACAAAAAAGAGAGGAATTCAAATAGGGAGAATAAGAGAGATGAGATAGATAGAGTTGGACGAAAGAGAAAGGAATTTAAGGAAGAGAGAAGAGTGAAGAGAGAAGAGAGAAGAGAGAGAGAGAGAGAAATGGAAGAATAAGAGAGGAAAGAAAGATAAAGGGGCTGATGAGAAAGGAGAGAAATATCTTTTAAATAGGAAACTAAATCTCCTAAGATAATGGTATAGTTTGAACTTATTCGGTCTTTTTTGCAAATCCAGTTTTTCATTAAGGCTAATATTGTCTGTGTGGCTACAATTGTTTTTTGGGGCCTAAAAATTTTGCACATGGACCTAAGATCCCAAAAGTTGTTTGCGATGGACATGTGGTCCTTTTTCCCTTAACTCAATTATTACAGGATTAAGGATAAAGTTTATATGCGATATTAACTAAGATCAAAATTGGAAATCAAAAGTTCTAAAAAAGATTCGATGTCTTTAAAATTTGCAATGTCTGAGAGTAATGTTGCATGTATATGATTAACTAAGGTCAAAAAAAAAATTATCTTAAGAGGTTTTTATTAGTTGTATGGATGTTTACCCTCGTATTCCACATTACCTTTATTTCATCAAACCTCAAAAACTATCAGTGCAATTTATCGTAAATAAAAATAGCAGTCCATATGCATGTGTTATTTTCTCTTATAAGAAACCTAGAACAGTGATGATTGCAATAAGCTTTTGAGAGAAAGAAATGATGACTAGATCGAGATTTTTGAGAAAAAAGTTTAAAATAAGAAAGGGATTGGAAAAGGATGAAAGTGAAGATGTTGTCAATTTGGGTTGTTAAGGCTAGGTTTGGGTTGGGGGATGAGAGAGGGGAATTGTGTTTGCAGAGTTGAGTGGTGGTGTAAAGAGATTAGAAAAAGGGTGTGGAACTAAGCTTTCTCCCTTCCCGCTGTAAAATGAGCAAAGATGGTATAGCATTGTTTAGTTACTATTTTCACTGTGGAGAGAGAGAGGCTCTCAATTTATCGATTCGACTTTAATTGATCATGCAAACAAACCCAAATAATATACACACACTTAGTTTTTGTACTATATTATTACCATTCAATCAAATTAAAGTTGGAACACGAGATTTTTAGGTTTTTTTGATGATATAAAGGGAGAATTTTAAATTTTTCTAGGTGCATAATATTGTTGGCCATAGAATTTTATTTACTTTCAAGTGTACTTAAATGTTTATTAAATAATGTGAATTTTAACAATCAAACACACTTATTTGAAAAGAAGAAATAATGTCGTTGAGTTCGTCATTCAACAAATGGTGTTTCTCGTTGTATTGCACAACTAGGGCCAGCTTAATAGCAAGGCCGGTAAAAGCTTGGGCTTTAAGGCCCACATTTTAGGAAAGCGCCAAAATTTTAACATATGTCACTAGTCCATATGAAATTTTAATTGATAATTCGGAAGTTGATACACTTTATTAGACATATTAGAGTAAAAATGCATTTAAAAATGGATAAAAGTCCACTTTGAATGAAGATGGTTGCAATACCCTCAAACAATACTTACTGAAGAATCAAAAACCGATTATGAAAACCCAAAAGATGTCTCCTCAAATCACGCCAACCATTCTGCACTACCCTCAAACACTGAATCCACTTCAATCTTCAAACGGAAAATCATTGAATTCACTTATTTCAAATTTCTGAATTAAAATAAGATTTTCGGTTCCACTGTTTTTGGAATCATGATTTTTAAGATTTGATGTTGTTATATTTTGTGATCTTTAAATAACAAATTTGAGTAATTTATCACATTTTTTTAATATGTTCTCAATTTATTTTTGATTAACTTTTTACATTGTTTTTAATGTTGTTACATTATTTTTGAGTAACTTGTTACATTATTTAATATATTGTCACATTATTTTTGAGTACCTTGTCACTTTTTTTAACATATGTTGTCACATTATTTTTGAGTAATTTATCACATTATTTAATATGTTTTTATATTATTTTTGAGTAACTTGTCATATTGAATTTTATGTTATTAAATTGTTTTCAAAAAGAATTCGATTTATAAAAAAAAAAAGACAAAAAAGAGAAGATGAAACCAATGTGTCCAGTTGAGCAATTTTCATCGAGCTAGAAGAGAAGACGAAACTTTGAAATGGTGAAGAAGAAACCAAAATCTTATTACACAAAAAAAAAAAATTACTATATGCTATGCAAAACGAGAAACTTCATTGAAGAAAACTGAAAATGTTGAAAAAGAAAATTTTTTAATTCAAAATGATAATGCCAAATGAATTGATATCAGTTTTTGAAAATTCAAATGGTTGTATATATTAAAATAAAACTGTAAATTTTTTTTTTTCATGAATTAATGTAGAAATAATTAGGTAATATTAAAAAAAAGAAAACTGAAAAGTATACTTACTTACAAATTTTTATACTTATTTTTAAGTTAAATGCTTACATGTTAGAATTGAGAACTAATATTCAAATAAGAGCTAAAAAATGTACCCACACCCAATTTCTCTGATTTTAAATTCATAAAATATTTAGGCCAAAAAAAAAGCCTTATACAAATATAAGTCCAATTAAAAATTTTAAACTCAATTCATCATAACCATAATCAAACTCAATACATTCAAAGGCCCAAAATCAACAGTTAAAAAAAAAAAACGTTGAAAAATTGTCAACTTATTTTTTCTCACATCCATATTGTTCTTATTTCGAAGGTGCCAGATCTTACAAGAAGTGAAACTAATTATTTAGTAACGTATGAAATTGAGAATTTTGAATTTTTATTAGGCAATGATTATTTAATATAATATTTTATTTTCTCTCAACTTAATAAAAATTTGCAATCAAAAGACATACATATTGATGTTGCTATAGATTAATTAAAGAGATTGTATGTGAAATGAGTATATAACTTATATTTCGTGAAAAATGTATAGTTCGTAGAAAAAAAAATAATTTGACGAAAATATTGATAATGCGGTAACACAATCTGTTGAAGAATTTTTTGAAATTGATTATTTCATATATATATACAAGGTAAAGCTATTTTTTCACTAAAGAGTAGATTTGAACAATTTCAAATGTATGAAAATATTTTTGATTCTTTTATTTAACCAAAAAATTAAAATTATTAAATGATGATAGTTTAAAATAATATTGTCTTGATTTCGAATGTTACTTGAAACATGATAATTTTTTTGATGTTAATGATTTAGATTTATTTTCAGAACTAAATGTGTTGAAAGAAATTTTACAAACGAAAAAATCAGATTCTTTTTTAAATGTATGCATTACTTACATAAATATCATTAATAATTCCTATAACAGTTGTTTTTGTGAAAAAATATTTTTTAAAATTAAAATTGATAAAATTTAATTTAAGATCAATTATGTGACAAGAAAAATTAATTAAATCAGAGATACTATCAATTAAAAAAGATATGGTAGTAAAAATTGAATATAAAAATTAAATTAGTACTTTTGTAACTCAAAAAATAAGAAAAATCAATTTTAATTAAAGTTTTTAAATACTAAAAATAAAACATATCATTTAAAAATACTGCTTTAGGTCCAAACTACCATAACCCCCTACTGTGCACAACATGCTGTTAATGGTGATGATGTCCTAATATGGAGGCGAGGGGAGGGGAGGGGAGAAGCACCTGCTTTCTTTGCTTTCTTCTCATCTTTCCTTTAAATTAAGGCACACAATCTTTGAGTTCATAAAATTTCGTATTATCGTTTCTTATAATAAATTTGGAAGAAGAAAGACGTCAAGACGGTAATTGGTTCCCCAACAAAAGCAACGGTAAAGTGCCAGACACGTTCCCCGAGTAGTCAGCTGCCCGTCCGACACGTTCTCAAAAATTCTCCCCATAAATCCCACTACCCACAGAACTTGAACAAAGAAAAAGCATTACCATCTTCTCTCTCTCTATCTCGCCCCGTGTTCGTTTGCCATTGCTTCACATTCTTTCTTCTCTCTGTGAAGCACGTGATTTCTTGCCCAGGTACTTATTTACTTTTTTGAATGCTTCACTAGATTTATATGTCAGTGTGTAAACTGAATACTTCTGCCCAATAGTCTTTTTTTAATTAGGGTTTTAATTTGTATGTAAATCTAAGCAATGTACTAGCTTTATCCACTTTGCAAATTTTTTTGAGTCACTGATTGGTTGATTCGAAACTCGGAAGAAAATGAAATCTTGAATACCCACTAAACCAAATAGTCAGACCAGGCTAAGTTAAGTGTTTTGGGGGTCGTTTTGGCGGTTTAAAGTATCCAAATTGCCAGTTTTTGTGCTTCTTTTCCTGCTTGGTCATCGAATCAACCAGGCTTATATTCCAAGGATCGAATTTGACCGGTGCAGTTATCTACTACAGTGCAGTAGTTTGATAGGTCAGTGTGTTAAGTGAATAATTGTGGCTAATAATATATTTGAATAGGGTTTTAATTTAATTTATCTATAACTCTTACAATGCACTGCATTTTTGTACCTAGCTTTTGTGTGTTTCCTGGTAGCTGCCTTGTGAGAACCTCTTGCATTGTTTCTTGAGCCACTGATTGGGTTGCTTCGAAAAGGAGGAATAAAATGTAATCTTGAATACCCACCAAGACAAACGGTGGGAGAATTAAGTGCTTGTGGGCCGTTTTGGCGGTTTACAGTAGAAAAATTGCCAGTTTTTTGCGTTTCATTTCCTGCATTTTCTTTGAATCAACCAGGGTTATACTCTGAATCTGATTAGTGTCGTTGTATACTACAGCGAAGATGGGTAAGGGTTTGGTTCCATTTTTTGGGATTATATTGTTATGGTGGTCACAGATTGCAATGGCAGAAGGGGCTGAGTACATGGAGTACAAAGACCCAAAGCAGCCGGTGGCTGTTCGGGTAAAAGATCTTCTGGCTCGAATGACTTTGGAAGAGAAGATTGGACAGATGGTTCAGATTGATAGGACTGTTGCCACCGCTGATATGATGAGGAAATTTTACATTGGTAATATATAGTCGTTATGTATGTGTGTTTTTATCCATTTAAATTTAAATTTTTTTTTCTTTCTCTTATATTGATACAAGGAAATGACAAAAAATGCAAATTTTTTGGCAAATTATTATACTCTAAATGCATAATAAAGGTGGAAAACTTTTTGGCATGTTTTGAAATCACATTTGACATGCAATGAGGAGGCAAAACTACAGATTTCCCTGATGAGATTCTTGATTTAATGTTGTTGGTGATCTTTGTATACTTGGTTGTAACCTGTAAGTTATCGTTCCCATAGATTGGACAATATGAATTTGAAGCTGGTCCCAAAGTCTATTGTTTTGTTGGCTTGGTACTTGGTATAGTGATAAACTACTGATGTTGTGAACTAATCTTAAGTTAGAGAAGGACAACTAATGCCCAACAAGCCACTACGTTCATCAAAATTATTTTTCATTGCTTAACAATGAACGACGTTAGTTAATTGTCTTAATTGAACATTGAATTTAGGTTCATGCTCACTGGTATATGTTTAATCTATCTCAGAAATCACATGTATGGCTATATTTTAAAATTGAACTCGAATTTATGCAGTCACACAATATGGGCGCTTTAGAACCTAAAATAATATCTAAATTTCCTTTTTTTTGTTTCCCACAAATTTTAAATAAGAAAAACCTATCTCTTGCAATAGTTGGGCATAAGCAAGTAAGCATGAACTCAAGAAGAAAATAAAGAACTAATGACGGAAACACTTGTGTACAATTTAGAGGTAAAAGGAAAATTGGGAGATTTTAGATATTGTCCTGGTAGCAAATGAAGTTGTGAGCGGTATAAGGTTACAAGATAACGAATGAATGTTTAAGATTGAATATGAAAATGCTTGTAATTACATGGATTTGGGGGTTTTTGGATTTTGATTTTGATGCTAAAAGTTTGAGTTGTAAATGGAGAAGATTAATCAAATGGTTCCTAAGTTATATGAATTTTTTTGTTTTTTAAATTAGGAAGACAGGAGAGACATATAATGTGTTTAGAGGACTTAGTTAGGGGATCTGTGTCACATTTTCTTTTTATTTTGACAGTTGATGGTTTACAAAAGTTTGGGGGGAGGGCTAGAGAGTTTAACTTAGGTGATGGCTTTTCGACCATGATGGAGGAAGTTTGATGTTTCTTATTTACTATTTGCAGATGACACTTTCTCCTTTCTACAAGGTGATGAACGAGAAGTTTTAGAATCTAGTGGATATTATTAAGACTAGCAATGTACGATGTGCGTTCCACGCGATTATATTTAAATAATAACTTTATTATAAGAATTTTAAATTATGTGTGTAATAAAATTTAATATTAAATTATATGTGAAATAAATAATTTTTATTTTAATTATTAATAAATCTAATTATAGATCTATTTTACCTCATTTTGAGTATCTAATCTGTCATTTATTTAAGTATCTCCTTGACCTATTAGACATTTGTTTTTTTTTATAATTAAGTTTCATTATAAGATTTTTATTATCAATATTGGACTTTATTTCTTCATATAAATATAGACATAGATATAGAAAACTGTGTGTAAATATACTACTAATAAATGAGTCCAAAAAAATTTAGACATTAAATATAATTAATAAAAAAGTTCAAAAGAACTTCAAAGTCAACGAGGCATAGGAAATAAGATTTGGATAAAAGTAAGAAAGAATTTAGAATTCAAATACTGTTTATAGAAGAGTCCAAAAACACTTAGAAGTCAAATAATTATAGAAAATCAAATTTGGATGAAAATAATAGATGGGTATTATTGACTTTATATTAATAATTAGAGATAAAATAGGAAATCAAAAGTTTTTCACATATGCTGACATTTATAAGTAGTATAGATATTCAGTTTCCTATCGTGTTTGAAGATAAATATGTCTAACTTGAGGTAGAAACAAATTCCCAAAGGAATAACTAATGAGAGAGAAAAGATTGCAACTAGGTTTGGCTATAGGGTGGGAGAATGATCGTTGAAGTATCTTGGGCTACCATTGTGGGGAAATGCTATATGTTTGAATTTTTGGAGCCTAGTTTTATAACAAGTGCAAGAAAGATTGTGCAGAAAGAAAAGAACTTGTATATCTAATAGTAAGAGTGGTTTGTTTTTTCCTAGTACACCCATTTACTCCTTCTCTCTTTCCAAGTTTCCGGGTAAGGTTGTTAAAATGGCGGAGAATATGACGGTGAGAGTTATTTTATGAGAAGAAAAGGGTGAAGGGAAGAGAGATTACTTAATTAAATGGAAGATTGGTCTGTATCTCAAGTGAAGGAGGGATGGACTATAGTTCTGTTAAGAGAATATGGTTTTGGTGGGAAAGTGGTGCAAACGTTTCTAGATTCCTTGTAATATTTTATTATCAAAAACAAAAATGGACTTCTTAGTTCTTTCCCATGGAGGAGATTCAAATGTGGTAGTTAGAGGGTTTTGTTTCACTAAAACGTTAGGTTCTTTGAAGCACAGACACAGACACAAGACACGAATATGACACAACACGACACGACACGACATGGACACGTAGACGTGTAATTTATTGTAAAAGTAGGATACAAACACGTTAAAAGTAATTATCTTTTATATAACCAATTATATGATTCATCATACACATAGAAATAATTGTAGTATTGTTCATAAGCAATTTAGTCCTTTAAAATCTCAATTCCAATAAGTTTTTGTGAATTTTTGGGCTAAAAGACCATAGTAGTCACCAATAATTGATTTTTTCTATATATAATGTGTAGCAAACATGAATAATTATAATGATTCCTCTCATCTCTCAATTCAACTTCTTTAGTAAAAGTTTATGCATCTTTTTCTTTTTATTAGCAAATTAAACTTACAACTTTAACATAACTAGTCTTAACAATTATGGATACTTTCATAGTACAAGACAATAGTTAGATTGTAATGTAATTAGGGTTAGGAAAGAGGAGAAGATTAATACCGTAGATTAACAATAGATACCCTTAAGCTAGAAATACACAAAATAACATTCCTCCTCAAGTTGGTGCATAAATATCTCTCATGCCCTACTTGTAAACGATAGGATGAAAAAGATTGTTACTAAGTCCCTTGTGAAAATATCGGCCTACTGATTTTTTGTTTTCACAAAGGGTATGGCAATCAAACCCTTGTTTAGCTTCTCTTTGATGAAGTGTCAATCAATTTCGACATGTTTAGTTCTATCACGTTGAACCAGATTGTGTGCAATGTTAATAGCCATCTTATTATCACAGTATCGTCTCATAGGCTCATTATCACGAATTTTGAGCTCACCTAGTAAAATTTAGAGTCACATAAGCTAAAAAACACCATGAACCATTACTCTGTATTTAGCTTCTTCACTAGATCTTGTTACCATCGCTTGCTTTTTACTTCGCCATGTAACAATGTTTTCTTTTATCAAGGTGTAATAGCCTAAAGTGGATATTCTGTTGTCCATTGAACTTACCCAATATGCATTGGTGAATGCTTGCAGTTTCAAGTGTCTATTATTAGAGAACAAGATCCATTTTTTGGGAGTAGACTTGAGATACCTCAAATTATGAGAAACAACTTCAAGATGAAGGGTTTGATGATCATGGATGAATTGACTTATAACCTCCACTACATACGCAATATCCGGTCAAGTATGAGAGATATATTAATCTCCTCACCAATCTTTGGTACCTCTGCTTATCCACATGATCATCAACACTACTACTCAGTCGATTGTTGAATTCAATAGGAGAATCTGTAGGTCTTCATCCCAATAGATCTATTTCTTCAAGTAGGTCAAGAATATATTTTCTTTGGGAGATAAAAGTGCCTTTATCTGATTTGGCTTCGTCAATCTTAATAAAATATCTCAATAGACCCAAGTCTTTGATTTCAAACTCCTTAGCTAGCTGAGCTTTCAATTTGACAATTTTATGCACATCATTCCTAGTTATCACTATATTGTCCACATATACAATGAGAACCGTTATCTTGTCATCTACGTGTCTAATAAACATAGTATGATTAGCATGACTCTGTTTATATCTAAATTGCATCATAGTTTTGAGAAATTAATTAAACCAAGCTCTGGATGATTGCTTCAACTTATAAAGTAACTTTTTTAACTCGTACACCTTCCCTTTAGTTACCTGAGATGAAAAATTGGGTGGAATCTCCATATAGACTTCCTCCTCCAAGTCTTTGTGGAGAAATACATTCTCACATCCAACTATTGCATGCACCACCCTAAATTAACTATACAAGAGAGAAAGACGAGCACATATGGAGTTTTACTACTGGGGCAAAAGTCTCTCGATAATCAATGCCATACATCTTAGTGAATCCCTTAGCAACTAGTCTTGCCTTGTATCTCTCAACTATTCCATCAACTTGTTGCTTGGTAGTGAATATCCATTGCACCCAAATGTTCGTGCTCCAACAAGAAGTGCAACTGTGTCATTCTTTTTCAGGTCTCTCATTTTGTTTACCATAGCTTTTCTCCACTTTGGATCAGTGAAAACTTCCTTCCAACCCTAAGCTATAGATATGGAAGACAAGCAGGAAACAAATGTACAATATAATGGGGAAAAAGTGAGAGATGGGGTGTTGAGTACAAACTTGAACACCCTTTTCTCACTATAATAGGAAATATTAGAATCATCAATAGTTGGATTATCAATAACATGAGTGGCAATTGGAAGCTCATTACCTATGAAATCAATAGGAGATGATAGAATTAGAGTGGGGGAATTCAACTGACCCGGTGGCACATGAGTGGTCTGTACCTTTTGACGTCGAGAACAAGTCTTTAGAGTATCAGGTGGATCATTAGTACCAACAACTTGTTGCTCTCCCTCATTAGTATCCCATCAGAGAGGCAATTAAAGAAGAGATTTCTGACATACCTTCTATTGCTCAATAGTGGTATTCTCTCCCTAAATAGATAGCTGGGAAGGAGAAAAAAAGGACTCAAACTCACGAAAGATACCATCTATGCTAATATACATCTTTTGAGACTGTGGATGGTAGCACTTATACCCTTTTAGGGTGGGAGAATAACTACCAAAAACACATCGCAAAGGCTTAAGATCAATTTTCCCTCTAGAGGATCCAAAAGAATTCTAGAAAGACACTCAATAGGTGATTTAAATTGAAGAATACTTGAAGGTAGACAATTAATAAGATAAGCAGTAGTAAGAACTGCATCTCTCCAAAAATGTTGAGGAACATTCGTAGGAAACATTAAAGAATGAGCAACCTCAAGAAGATAATGGTTTTTTCGCTCGGCAACGCCATTTTATTTTGGGGTATTTGTACAAGTTGTTTGATAAAGAATGCCACTCTCATTGAGGTAAAAGCGATATTTTCCATCAATGTACTTAGTTCCATAATTGCTACAAAAAATTTGGATTTTGGCATCAAACTAGGTATCCATTTTATGAAAAGATCGGAAGTAAGAGAAAACTTTACTTTAAGTGCGTAGTAGACCTGAATAAGATGAAAATAACAATCAATAAAAGTGACAAACTAACGATAACATAAGAGAGATGCAACACTGGAAGGTCTCCACATATTAGAATGGAGAATGACAAAAAGAACAGTACTTTTATTATTAGTACGAGGATAAGGTGGACGATTGTGATTGACATTCAAAAGTATCACAAATAAAAAATTGTCAACTACTATCTCATTCGACTAGGAAAAAATGTTTCTAGAGGGATGCCCTAAATGTATGTGCCATTGATGTAGGTGTCGAAGGTAGAAAACACCATCTGCGTGAAAAGCTTGATTAGTTTGATCGGGGAAAAGCTTTATCATCCAAGAGATATAGACCACCATGTGCTCTACTAGACTACCACTACCAAATGTTTTTCCTGGTTCCAATTCGTAAAAGATACAATGAATTGGAAAAAAAGTTATTGAATAATTCAATGATTTGGTAAATTACTAATAGATAATAAGTTTGTGGAGAAATTTGGAATACATAGAATAGAGGAGAGGCATAAGGTGAGCAATTAATTGGTCCTCATCTGGAAATAGAGGAAAAATATCCATTTGCCATCTTGACCTTATCTCTATTAGAACATGTAGAGAATGAAGAGAAAATATTGGAAGAACTTGTCATGTGGTCCGTTGCTCCAGAATATTTTATTCAAGGAGTATATAATGATGATGCAGTAATCACATTAGATATACTTGTATGAGCAAAGTTAGAAGAAGAGACATGATGAAGAATTAGAGTAGAGGAAACATCAAGCCGAGCTTTTAGGCGCCTAAGAGTTTGCATCTCATCATGGAAAAAAGTAAGTGATGCCATTAGACTGATATGGAGTCTCTGAAGCTTTAGTTATGTGTGCAGGAGAGCACACATTGCCACCTCAGCTTCCACTTTGGCCACCACCTCATCTGCTTGTAGGGCTTCTAGTCAAATTTCTAACAAAATTCCCATGTATGCCTTGTCTTTCCACAATAATCACACTTTAAGGTATACATGGCAATAATGCCGCTCGACTTAGTAGACTTGGACCGGGGCTAAACTCAAGTCTCCCAGAGGAATAATAGTTAACACAGTCTACTCTGAAATAGATGAATGAACCATAGCAATTCTCTTACTCTTCTTCAGCTGAACATGAGCATAGGCCTCTTGTAAGGTATGAAATGGATTATGTTCTAAAATTTGAACCCGAATCTGAACATCCTCAATCTTAAGGCCAATGAGAAAGTCAGACACATTCTTTTTTTACCATTTGGTGAAAATTACAGCATCATTAGCATAATCTGTCTGGAAGCTCTGATAGTTGTCAAGCTCTTGCCACAAGGTAGTCAACTCTGCATAGTATACTACAAGGATCTTATCGTTTTGGTTAGTCTCCCAAAGATCATATATCTTAGCATCATTACCCCTCTAAGAATATGTATATGCGACAGTTGTCCAAATCTTATGAGCTGTATCGAGTAGCATAAAACTATGACTAATAGAGGTTGCATTGAATTAAGCAACAACGATATCACCAAAACATTTTCAAATGTCCATTGCTTCAGTAAAGAACTAGACTTAGAGGGTTCGTAGTCTCCCCAGTCAAATATTCATCCAAAGAGATGGTCTGGACCGATAACAGACAAGCTCATGACTACACTAAATAACTATGCCCATCCAATTTTCTGGACTAATTTGGAGAGGGAGTTATTTGCAAGAGCAATTAAATGGCTCAACCCATTTCCTTCTGTACTTCCTCCAGCAATAGTAGAGGCCACATTCCTGTCTGACATGTCCACACAATGAAGTCAACGGAAAAAAAAGGCAATCACATGAAAACACAACCAAAAAATTGGTCCATATCTAGAATAATGCCTCAACAGTCCCTAAGGAGCATCAACAGTGGTTGTCGGAACAAAAGAGTCCAATAGTGGCCAAATATGGCTGCTGGCAGAGAGAGCAAGCCAAAAAACCTCAAAAATACACTCCAAAGTGCAACAAGAGAAATTGTAGATTTCAGTCTAAACTCAAAAAAAAAAAGAAAAACTTCAAAAATTCGAAAGCTCCTTCATATAATTTCAAAACATTTTAAGAAAATTACCATAAAACTCAAGGCTTAGATTATATAGAGCGAGAGAAAGAACAAGAGAGCGAAAAATTTCAAAAAAAAAGTTAAGAGTGGGAGCGTTAAATTTATATGTATGGCATTATGATACATGGTAAAAAAGATGATGTCAATGTACCAAATATGAAAAATGAGATTAGTTGTGGTAAAGAAATAAGGAAAGATAACCACAAATTGTTGATCCCATTCCCACATTGGTAGAGTCTCTGAATGTTGAATGTCAAGGTAGCATCAATAACAAAGCTAATCCCACATCGGTAGACTATAAGCAAGTTGAATGAAAAAGTTTCTTGGGTCAAGGTTCAATCCATTAATTAGTTTAAAATTTTTTGTATTTTAGAGTTGACTCCAAAAATGTCAAATACACGGATTATAAATATGAAAATTCGCGTATTCAAAAATTGGATCCACGAACTTATGCCAAATTACCTATGGATTTGTGTTCGAAATGCAAATTTGTTGAGGTGTATGGGTGAATTGTGTGATCTAGCTTGGGCCATCTAGTCCATCATTCCATGAAAAAATAAAATTTTTTGACACTGTTCATCGTTGATGTCAGCATGTTAGTCACTGCCGTCAATACGTCAGAAGATGACCTCAGTACGCCACAAAATGACGTCAGCCACTTTGTTCAGATTTGATAATTTTCGACAATTTTAAATCTTAAATTTGCAATATTGCTCTGATACCGAGTTGGATTGTAATGTAATTAGGGTTAAAGAGGAGTGGAGAAAACTAAGAAGAGTAGAGAAGAGATTAAAAGAAGAGAGTTGTGTGTTAGGGTTAGACTGCTACATTTCTAATATATATACTAGGGATAACTCGTACCTGAAGGCACAATGCAACTAAAAAAAATCGAACGTTGAATTTGAACACAAAGTAGTCACGTACTAAATAAGCACAACTCGTAAGCAAAGAGGTAGGTAACCTCAACGGTACCAATGGAACAACAATTAATAAATTTGAGCACAAAACCATAATTTCCACTTAAGCATAAAATTGTCTATTCAAGGAAAAAAAATCCTATAATCCTAATTCCAATCTCAATTAAAGCATATAATTCTCATAGCTCCAAGTACTCTCAATCTCTATTGAAACACATAATTCCCAACTACTCCAAAAAAAGTTCTAATTACTCTCTAATACTAATTCCAATAATCCTAATTCCAATAGTTAGTTCCAATTAAATACTAATTCCAATAATCCCAAAAACTAACGTATGCACATATCATAATAGATATACACATATCATAATAGATTTGGCAAAAATTTTAAAAAATAAATCTAAGTAAACATAAATCCCAATCGTAATCAAAATAAACCTAACAACATTAAATCAAATTCCATTAACAACTACAAAACCCTAACTATGAGAAAATTATTAGAAAACTCATTTATACCTCATCAAACCATTATGAGAAAACACCCAAATTAACACTCAATATGAGAAAATTCATTGAAAAGTTACAAAATACCCAAAAATATCAAACCAATACAAAACACCCAATGTTGTGTGTGCTGCTGTGTATCTGTGTGCGTGCTGTGCTGCTACTGCTCTGTGTGTGTGCAAAATACCCAAAAATATCACAGAAACCCATGAAAGTAAAAACTGCAAAACAATAAACCACTTTGTTCGTCCTTACCATTGCTAGCTGGAGAGGAGGAAGTAGTCTTTCGCTGTCGCTAGTTGGTCTAGGACAGAGCTAGAGAGAGATCGCTAGCTTCCCAGTGCGCCGTCGCTGGTCATAATCTTCCATAAACACAAAGGAATAAATAACTGCAAGAACATCAGTCTATGATGATTCCGAAAACTAATGACGATTCCGAAAATTAATGACAACTCTTCTAATGAACAGTTAAGAGTAAAGATGAAACAAGTAGGAAAAAACCAAGGCAACCAAAAAATGGAGAACATATAGTCTTACCATTTTGTTCTTAATGAGGGGATTCGTCGGGTTCGTTAAGAATTCAACATTTATAACCCAAAAACAATGAAAAATTCACATAATTTCTCTATCGGTCAACAAAAAAAGATTACAGTAGAAGCATTCGTCAAGGAAGATCGGAAACCAATTAGAATGCCTAAAACAATATTGAATGAATGAACTTCTATGGTTGTGTATTTGGATGCTCAGAGACTGATTTTTGAGGCTTGTCAACAAACACGTTATGTGCCGAAAGAGGGTGGTGGCCGTGTTTGTTGTTCTAAGGTGGGGTTACTGTGGTGGAGAATGGGAGAGAGAGATAGAGATAGAGAGAGAGAAGCATAGGGTGGGGGTTGGGGACGGGTTTTAGAATACCGTGTGTGCGTGAGAGGCGAAGAGAGAAAGAGAAGCAGAGAAGAGGGATACCTAGGAGAGATATGGCTGTGGCTGTGCGGTGGTGGTTGCTGTGTCGTTGGCGATGGTGGTGGTGCTGGAGATGGCGTAACAGAGGAGAGTGAAAGAGGGGGAAAAAAAATACGAAGGAGAAAGGAGTTACCATTGAGGGGAAGAGCGGCAGTGGCTAGCGATGTCGCTGCATGCCAATAGGGGATGGAGGAGAGATGGGGAGAAAGAAAAGGGAGATGCCTCGAGAGAAAGAGTGAGAGAGGAGCCGAGCTGTGCTTTCATGTGGCTCTCCATCGTGGTGAGGAACAGAGTTGTGGTTTCAATCGTGGTGGGTCTCTGTTTGGACAAACGGAGAAAAAAGACTGAGGAAAAAAAAGACAGGGGTTAACGATTGGATAAGAGGAAGGAGAGAGGGAGTGAATTTTGGGGAAGAGCACATGACAGATACAAATTTGAGGGGGAAAATGTGAGTAGGATAAAATTTAAACTATGAGCTGTTTTAATATATACATATATATATATGTATATATATATGACAACTTATTACCAATAATACCTTTAAGCTAGAAACAACAATCATTTGCAAGGTTAGTAAGCTTCGTTAATTACACGTCACCACATGTTTATATTTTAGTTGTGGACACTACCTTAAGATGCATCAGACACGTCAATAAAGGAGTGTTGAACATGTGTAAAACCAAAATTTTATGTGTTAATTAGTGTTATTTAAGGCGTAAAGCGAATTGAAGCGAGTCGGTCTCTTGAAAGCCTAGGCGAGAGAAGCGAGAAGCGAAGCGAGTGCTTTATTGAAGCAAAACAAACAATATAAAAAATAAGTAAATATTTAGTCTCATACTTTATTACTCCTAAATATTTTAGTTTTAACTTTACAAATATAAAATATTTAAATGCAATCAAAATAGTAAACATCAACATATTTTAAATAGACAAGATATTAAATATTAAATATTATTGTATTCTAAAAATAATTATTTGACATAATCATATTATCTAAATGTAAAGTTAGCAAATATGGGTTAGACTTTCATCGTGATTGATTAATATCACCACTAAACAAAGCACTCACAAGTTGATTAATCAAATAGAGCATATAGCAAATTAATTAACAAGAGCATTCAAATCAAAACAAAGCATTCAACATTATCTAATCATAATAAGACATATTGTCATATGATATTGTTATACGAATCAATCAATTTATTTTATACATATACACATATAACATCATCTCTGCGAAGGTTTGATTAATTTTAAAGAAGGAGGAGGAGAAAATAAAAAAACTGCAGTTAGGCGTTCGCTTCATCAACTAAGCTCGCTTCATCAACTAAGCTCGCTTTTTCCTCGCTTTACTTAACCTCACTTCGCCTTGGATGTTCAAGGCGACCAAGGCTCGTTTCGCTTCTCGCCTAGGCTCGCTTTTCACAACACTGGTGTTAATTATGGATAGGGATAAAAGAATATCGGACACGTGTACAAGAAGTGTCGATGCATGACACGGATACTTTACTTTTTTAAGAGTGTCATTAGGTTAAGTTGAATGTAGACAATGTGCATGAATCATCTTTTGGGAATCATCTTTTGATTCTTTATTTCGTCATATTTGCAGATTGTCTTGGAGTTGTAATACTTAATACTTTGTTTGCTAGTTTGGTTTGCTCAAGAATATGGTAAGACCACATATAGCCTAGATGTCACATAATTTAGGTCGTAAGACCCCAAGTAAGGTGAATTCATGACCTAGATCACTCAAGTTCCAAATCCCATATTGTAATTCTAATCATTTTCCTTAGTTTTTGTTTATTTGGATTATCTTTACACTTAAAGGTTGATTCGTCATGATTTGAAATTTTCTCATAACACAAACATGCATTCATTTTCTTTATTATTTACAAGTTACAACCAATAGCTACATGTTTTTTTTATCTGAGTTTCATTTTGGAACTCTTGCCATAAAGATAATAAATTCTAATTGATTATGTGTGTATGAATGCATATTCATATATGATTTCAAATAGTAGTAAAGCTCTCACAAACATACAACAAAGTATAATCGACTGCATGTGTTTTTGTATGTAATTATATGTAATTTTGTATAATACTAAAAATTATCTGGCTAAGAGTTTTAAGGAGAATTATTACCCAAAATACAACACTAAGTCTATCCTATTCCCCTACATATTGGTAAAAGTGGCATATTGCGTACCCTACCGGTCCTACGTACCAAATCGACTCATGTTCTAAGTAATCTTGGGCTTGCTTTTATAATTCAATGTTTGGATGTAATTTTAATTTCTTTCGTAATCTAAATGAGAGGGAAATTGGGGAACACTCGTCAATATTGTCTTTGCTCAAATTGGTATCTTTGGAAAGTCGCCTTCTGATAAAAAGTTTTGGATTCTTGATTTTCTAGATCATTATTTTGCAAATGTTTCTTCCATTATTTGTTTGATGATCCACTCTTTTCCAGTATTGAACCCTCGTTGATGATAATTTTGCGAATGATGATTATTTTGCAAATGTTGGCTACTGGTGTTTGCATTGACAGTTGCTCATGATAAGATAAATATTGGTGATTTGATCTTATTATGTTGTTTTCCTATCGTTAGAGATTTTCTTTCCTATTTTTATTTTTCTATTATGTTCTACTTTCCTAATATTGTAATTGTCATCAATATCAATCTAATATAAATTGGTGATAGGGTGTTGGTAACACACATCCCAATAACAATATTGTTCTATAATATCTGTCATTTTCTTTTCTTCTCCTTCTCTTTCTTTTTCTGAACCCTAATATTCAATTATTCGAGTTTCAACTTCCATGTTGGGAGAATTTTGTCAAGAATAACAGTGATAGTATTGATTATTTGTTTCTCATTTGTCCAACCAACCAACCAACCAACCAAACCAAACCTTATGTCTCAATCATTTGGGGGTTATATGAGTCCATCTTTGCCATTCATTTCGGTCATTCGCTATACGTTTATTTAAGTTAAATATTTTCATATATTTTTTTATTATTTTGTTCAATATTAATTTAGGTCTACCCCTACTCTTAGTACTATTAATAGAAATTCTATCACTTTTTTTAACCGTTGCCTTTATCAGCCTCGTTGAACATGACCGAACCATCTTAATTTATTCTCTCTTAACTTATCCTCAATTATAGCTATTTGTACCATTTTTCTAATGCAATCATTTCGTATTCTATCATTTATAGTTTTTCCACAATTGGTATTCTTTCTCAACTTATCCTCAATTAGAGCTAGTTCTACCATTTCCATAATACGGTCATTTCGTATTCTATCATTTCTAGTTTCTCATTTGTCCCATTGCATTAAAATGGTGGCAAATTTTACTTGGGGAGATAAGGATGGACCTGGTAATTCCACAAGGACGTTCTTCTATATTTGTAGAAAGCTTTGGTTCTTTTGCGAAAAATCAAAATGCTTCCATGCTTTGGGAATATTGTTATGACAATTTTTTGTTTAGTATGAGTGGAAGAAATGATAGAGTTTCTAATGATAAATCTGATTATATGGAGTTTCTGTGGGTGAGGTCAACTTTTTGGCTTTTTTTGTGGTCAGTGACTAATGGGGGTTTTGGGATTTTTCACCATTTAATAAAAGTTTCTGTTTCGTCTCATAAAAATAAAAATGATAAATCAGGTAAAAAGACATAATGGCTTGATAATATGTTTGGTTCACTTGTAGGAAGTATATTAAGTGGTGGAGGGAGTACACCACTACCACGGGCTAGTGCTGCAGAGTGGGTTAATATGATTAATGAGTTTCAAAAGGGATCACTATCTACCCGTCTGGGGATTCCAATGATATATGGGATTGATGCTGTTCATGGGCACAACAATGTCTTTAATGCTACAATATTCCCGCATAATATTGGACTTGGAGCTACCAGGCAAGCAAATTCTTGATTCTTTGTATGAAGATTTTGTTTTACAATGTAAATTTTACATATTTATGCTTGTCATCTGGTATATGGTGTTTATTATTCCATGAGCTCTTTCAAGAATAAATTCTTTATATCGATTATCCAGAAGATAAACTTTTTTGCCTCCTTCAGTGGCTGTGTGCGAAATAGCAACATAAGTTCAGTTAAAAGGCTGTTAAAGCAGCATTGCTTCTTAAGTTCTTATTATGGCTACATTCCTTCATTAACATATATGTAGCATAAATTTTTGATACTCCTCATAGTTCATAATGTCTTTTGGCTACCCTAATTTGGTTGCATTATCATGGCTGAAATTTTCATATAAACCTCATTTTTTCTGTGGAATTTGTTGTTCTCCTTAACGCTCTTTTTCTACTTGATTTGTAACAAGAGTAATACTTGTAATACTGTTAAAAAACATAAAGTAGTATAAGCATAGTCTATTACACTGCACCTAATCCTGAACTTTTCTAATAAACTTTACCACACCAGGGATCCTGAACTTTTGAGGAGAATTGGTGCTGCAACCGCTGTTGAAGTCAGAGCTACCGGGATTCCTTATACATTTGCTCCTTGTATTGCAGTAAGTACCCATACGATAAAAATCATAATCTCAACTTGCACTTATAGTCATTTTTATTTGGTGTTGCCAAATGAGTAATTGAGATATTTATATATAATCAGACCGATTAATAAGTTTTTTTGCTGTCTGAGGTGTGTCAAGTACTCTGTGATACTTTTGTCTAGGTTTGTAGAGATCCAAGATGGGGTAGGTGTTATGAAAGTTATAGTGAGGATCCCAAGGTTGTTCAAGAAATGACGGACATTATATTGGGTTTGCAAGGTGAAATTCCAAATGGTTCGCGTAAAGGAGTTCCATACATCGCTGGAAAGTACGTACTCTTTGAAAGTCAAAGTGCATGCAATTTATAGTATACTCTTCTCTTTTGGATTTTTTATGGTGAAATGTTTTAATATTATTCAATGAGGAGACACGTTGCCTAATAGTAGAGTACTATAAAAAAAAATGGGTCAATTACCATGGGTTTTCAAATCACGTTAAAGCTATGATATTTTTTGGTCCAAGTAGATGAGATGTTTTCTTTCCTTTATTATTGTTTGCTTCTCTGAACATCCCAAATTCACAATGAATAGGTGAATCTTTGCTCTTCCAATATTTAGGAGTCGTTTGGTTCGCGTGTGATTTTGTTTTATATAAAATAAGTTATTTCGGAAACAAGGCCCAAAAATAAGGAACAACAAAAAGATGTTCTCGGAAACAAGGGAGAGCAGAAACAACGAGCGCGAGGGTTAGGGGAGTTAATTAGATCCAAACTTTGAGCTTTGTTAGCAGTAAAAATAGTCTTTTTTTCGTGGAACTATTTAAACTCATTCCATTCTCTTGTTCCTCTCCATCGTCTCTCTCTCCATAACCTCTCTCCATCCAACGAAGACTGAAGGTCTTCTCTGGTGCTCCCCACGGTCGTCAAATCTCCTCTTTGCACCTCTCTGCTGGATTTCGATCTCTCTCTCTCACACACTCTCTCTCTCTCACTTGGATCCGACATCATCCCTTTCTGAAATCCTAACCCTTGATCTTGCCATCAATCGATCGATCTCCTAATCAATCAGCGATCTCTTATTCAATTGGCGATCTCTGCTCCCCTCTCCTTTGCTATCTTTGATCTCTACATGTGCTGTGGAGATCGATGCAAACGAAGTCTCTCTGGTGAATTCAAGTACTCCAGATTTATATAGGTGTATATTTTTCGTATGTATAGGACCAGATCTGTGAGTGTGAGCATAGGTATATGTGTGTGTACATCTATGTGTGTGTGCGCGTATGCATATGTGTGTGTATCTGTGTGTGTGTGTGTGTGTGTGTATCATGCTCTGTTCTAGTAGCTAATGTTGCTGCAATGGGTAACTAATGGTGTGTGCATCATGCTCACATTCTATCACACCGAAGGGTTTTCTTTTCAGGAAGCTTTTGTGCTATATGTTGCCGGTGTGGATTTTCTGGTTTTGTTTTGGAGTTTTTCTAGAATTCTTCTCTTGTAAATTTTGGTTGTAAAGCTATTATGCTTTCTCATTCTTTGTAATTTTTTGGGTGAATCAATAACATGGCTCTCTTTTAAAAAAATAAATAAATTGGTTATATGTTATATAGAATTGTGTGTGTGTGTGCTGAGTTAGTGAATTTTGAAATTCATGTTGGGTTGAAATTTATATGTTATATATGTCGATAGGATTCAATATCTCCTCATTGAGGATTTCCTCTTATTATATAGGCACAAATGTGCAATATATCAGGCTAGAATCAAGCCTAAATTACAGCTATTAAATCTTTCTATACAAAAGGAAACTATGTCTATATATACAAATTCTAACTAAATAAGGAAACATGGAGCATATAATGGTGACATCCCCCCTCAAATTGATGCTGGTCGGTCAAGAAGCATCAATTTGCCCACAAGAAACTGATGACGTCGTCGCGTCATGGCCTTTGTAAACACATCTGCAATCTGGAGGTCAGTAGAAATATGAGGAAGAGAAATGATACGAGTGTCCAATACTTCCCGAATTGAATGACAGTCCACCTCAATGGGTTTGGTACGTTCATGAAAGATGGGATTGGCAGCAATCTAAATGACACTAGTGTTGTCAGCATGTAGAGTAGGATCCGACTAAACAAAACCAATCTCAGGAAGGAGTCCACGAAGCCAAAGAATCTCAGAATAAGCAACAGACATCGCACGATATTCCGATTCGGTGGAAGATTTGGAGACGCGATCTTGTTTCTTACTCTTCCAAGATATCAAAGAGTCACCAAGAAACATGCACCAAACTGTAACAAATCGTCGCGTATCAGGGCAACCTGCCCAATCTGCATCACTGTAAGCCACAAACTGAAGAGGAGGCCACGACTAGGAGAACCTCGAAGATATCGAATGATACGACGAACAACAGCTAAGTGGAGATGACGTGGAGCTTGCATGAACTGACTAACTTGCTGTACTGCAAAAGAAATATTAGGTCGAGTAATGATTAAGTAGTTCAGGCTCCCTACTAACTGTCGATACATAGTAGGGTCAGAAAGGAGATCACCCTCTTCCCGACGATACTTTGTGTTTACTTCCATAGGAGTATCCACAGAAGAAGTATCTTGAAGACCAGCCAATGCAATCAGATCCCGAGTATATTTATGTTGATTCAAAAAATGCTAGAGGAATCGGTATAAACTTCCAAGCCTAAGAAGTATGTAAGAGGACCAAGGTCCTTCATATGAAATAAGGCTTGAAGATGCTGTTGCAGTCGGGTGATCAAGCTAGAGTCTGTTCCAGTAATAATAATATCATCAACATAAACTAGAAGAAGGACAATGCCAAGAGATGTCTTGCAGAAAAATAAAGAAGAATCATATGCACTCTGCTGAAACAAAAATTGGAGCAAAGTAGAGCAAAGAACACAACATGATGGGAAATCGGTTAGAGCATGGATCATAGCAAACATAGCCTTTGTGTGAAGTACTATAACCCATAAATGCGTATCTAACAGATTGAGCAGATAACTTATGTTGTTCATGAGAAGGCAAATGAACAAAACAAACACAACCAAAAATATGCATGTCAAGATATCTAGGATGCTGATGATAAAGACGAAAGTAAGGAGTTTCAAAATTTAATACATTGGATGGCAATCTATTAATTAAATAAACCGCCGTAGATAATGCTTCAACCCAGAATTTAGGTGGAACAGATGATTGAAACAATAGAGTACGAACAACATCCAACAAATGTCTATTTTTACATTCAGCAACACCATTTTGTTGAGGTGTATATGGACAAGAACGCTGAGAAACAATGCCTTTTTGTTGGAGAAAATCATGAAACTCACGAGACATGTATTCACCACTTGAATCAGACCTCAGAATTTTAATGCAAATAGAAAATTGAGTCTCAACATAGGCAGTGAATTGTTGAAAAACAAACAAGACCTCAGATTTAGCACGAAGAAAATAGATCCAGGTATACTTTGTATAATCATCGATGAATGTAACAAAGTATTTATAATATGCATGTGAGATAACAGGGGAAAGTCCCCACACATCACTATGAATCAAATCAAAACAACGTTCAACATGACTACCATGAGAAGGAAAAGAAACAGACTTACTTTTACCTAATTTGCATGTGGAACAATCAAAAGAGAGGAGAAGAAAATTGATCTTTATTGCCCAACAAACCAGAATTTATTACATGAGATAAAATAATAGAATTAGAATGACCCAACCATTTGTGCCATACCTCACACTTATTGTTCACAGTGTTACAAGCTAACAAAATAACAGCAGGAATGAAAAAATGCATAGAAAATAAACATCCAACTTTAGGCCCCTTCGCAAGTATCTTGTCCGACACCCGATCCTGCACAAGACAACCATCACGAGAAAAACGAACATCACAGTTATTATCAACCAATTGCCCAACTGAAATATGACTGGTAGAAAGCTGAGGAGATACAAAAACATCTCTAATAGTGGAATCAACATCCCCCATAGCATGAATAGGTAACTGACTACCGTTAGCAATTTGAATGTGTGTCGAGCCAGTATAAGTTCGAACATTGCTAAGAGAATCAGAAGAACTAGTCATGTGATTAGATGCACCCGAATCAATAATCCATGAAGGGAAAAAGGAACCGTTACCTTGCATTCCTAAGGCTGAAAATACGGAAATAATCATTTGTTGTACCTTCTCAGTAGTAAGAGCAGAGGAGTCACTAGTAGCAGCAGAAGAAACATAATCCACAGTAGCTTGATAAGCAATAAGCATTAGCTTGACGATTCTGGGGACGAGTAGGACACTCTTTGATAATATGCCCTAGCTTCTTACAGTAGTTACAAGATTTTCGTGTACAGTTGGTAGCAATATATTCGTATTCCTTGCAGTTGAAGCATTGAACTTTTCGCATGTCTCGTCCCTTGCCTTTTCCTTGAGTAGCATAAGCCACTGCATTGGGTATCATTTTGTCATGCTGATAAGTGGCCTGGGTGGCAAGCCGCTGCTCCTCACGAAGTAACTCCCCAAAACAGATATCCAAAGATGGCACGAGATTACGATTCATCAAATTAGAACGAGTGGCTTCAAATTCAGGTCGTTACTTCATTAAAAACTGATCGCGCTTGCTTTGCGTGTGAATTTCCTGCACAACTGAGAGAGATGCTTCTGGTACCTTGGCATAAATAATGTCAGTAAATTCTCTCCAGAGATTATTAAATCTAGAAAAATAATCCTGAATGGAGAGATCGCCCTGAGTATAACTAGCAAATCTCGTATTCTAATTGAGAACGTCGAGCAGAATTGTCTTGATTATATATTTTTTTTAAGTATTCCCACATAGATTTAGCAGTCTTATATGGCATCAGATTAAGAACAATAAGAGGATCCATTGATCCTAAAATCCATGTCATCACCCAAGCATCTTTGGTTTGCCACTGAGCCAGTTTAGGAACATCAGTTGGAGCCTGATCACTCCCATCAATGTGACCCCACCATAATAAATAAACGAAATTGAAAGAATCAGAATACATGATGGCCAAATTTAAACAAAGAATCCCAACTTGCACTGCAAAATAGCAACAAGGCCAATAAAAGGCCCAAATTAAACAATAAAGAGAGTGCCAATAACCAGCCCAAGAACAATCGGAAATAGTAGACACCTCAAACAAATAAACAATTTCAGAAAATAATTGGTAATGATACCTGACCAGAATCGTGCAAAGATCAGCACCCCAAAAGTTGAAGTCCCCGAACCAAGGGTCGTTGACAACTACCTTGAGAAGATTGACCACCACCAAAGAATCACCCGAGATTGCCGACACACTCAACAAGCACCAGAAACTACCGACAAACTCAGGTTCGAAGGTGCGCCACCAAGAAAACCCACCCAGAATGAGCCAAAATGCCCCAAGAGACACTCAGACAGTGTCGAAAATACCAAGGAGCCCCAAAGACGAGTCTAGACAGCGCCGATGAGGGAGCCCAACGTGACCCAAAGGCACCGAACAGAAAAAAAAACGAAATCCACATGAGAAGGGTTCGTAACTTAGCAACCTGGCTCTGATACCATGTCAATAGGATTCAATATCTCCTCTGTAAGGATTTCCTCTTATTATATAGGCACAAATGTGCAATATATCAGGCTAGAATCAAGCCTAAATTACAACTATTAAATCTTTCTATACAAAAGGAAACTATGTCTATATATACAGATTCTAACTAAAAAAGGAAACATGGAGCGTATCATGGTGACAATATAGAAATGAGATGTTATAAAGCTAATATTAAGGATATAACTTCAAGTGGTTACCAAAAATGTTTTTTATTTTTATTTTCATAATTTGGTAATCAAAAATGACTCTCAAAACATGTTTTCTGTTTTCAGTGTTTACCATAAAACAAAATAAAAATTGTCTGTTTTTTATTTTTTTTTGAAAACGCAAAGACAAAAACGTTACCAAACGACCTCTTAGTTTCCTAATTTAATATTTTCTAAATCATACACAGTTGTCATTCTGTAGAGTGTAGACCAATCTTTGGATCATAATTGGATGTAATAATTTTGAATGGCCAAACTGCTACATTTGCTTGAACCTGTATTCCAATTTTCATCCTTCATTTAGCTCTCTATAATTCCCTGTATGTGTGTGGCATGCATACGCAGGAACAACGTTGCTGCTTGTGCAAAGCACTTTGTGGGTGATGGTGGGACAACCAAGGGTGTCAATGAGAACAATACGCTAATTGACATGCACGGATTGCTTAGCATCCACATGCCTGCCTACTTTGACTCGATCAGTAAGGGTGTCTCAACGATCATGGTTTCCTACTCAAGTTGGAATGGTGAAAAAATGCATGCCAACAGCAATCTAATTACTGGATTTCTCAAGGGCATTCTTAAGTTCAAGGTACACTTTAAATGGCAGTGTATGTGCTTGTCATTTTTCAGTTTAATTTAGCATTTGAGCTATGGTTACTCGCACTGTGAAAATAACGGCTACCCACTTTTACATAAGACCAAGGATCAAAATGTCGAAACATTTTCGTTTTGGTGTGGTCGAAATATTTTTGTTTCCTAAGTGACCGCAACGAATTAGTGATTGAATTGAAATATCAATGTTCAAAGGTGTTTCGTATTGAGGTGTTTCAATATGTATCCATCATTATTTTGGAGTGTTTTGAGGTATTTCGGTATATTTCAACGAGGGAATCACATTTTGCACCCCAAAAGATTTAAGAATTTTCACTTTGCACTCTCAAAGATTAAATTTTTGATATTGCACCCTCAATGCATTAAAAGTGGTGTAATGTGATCCTTCTGGCAATTTTCGTTGCTTCATCCGTCAAAAACCATCTCAATCCGTTAATACATTGAAGATGTGATATGGAAAGTTTGGTTTGTGAGGGTACAAAGTAGGAATTCTTAAATTTTTTTTGGATGCAAAATGCAATCCGTCTTATTTCAACCAACATTTTGGAATGTTTTGGAAATAAATTCTAAATTTTTTTATTCATTTTCATTTTTTTTCCGAACATTTATGTTTCCTAGGCGTGGTTGAAATAATATACGGAAAGAAAATTTTGATCATTGCATAAGATGTGTAGGAAAACAAATCTCTGGGAGTAGATTCGTGGAGAAATGTACTCTCTTTGTAGATTTTGAGGTGTTATTGATTCTTTCAAAAGATAATATTTGTTGTGTTAAAAAGATTAGGGTAGTATGTGTAAATTGTTAAAAGTAAGAGGGTGTATGTGTAATTCTTATTATTGTGAGTTAACTATAAACAAGTGATGTATGAGAGATAGGTTAAGTTTTTAACCTCTCTTTGTTTTCTCTCTAATATTATGTTAATCCTCTATACTTAACATGGTATCAGAGTAAGAACAATTTTAAAATCCAAATATTAACTCAAGTGTTTGCCGTTGTGTGACTATTGTCGCTGTGATTACTGTTGAAGTTCGACTGGTGTGGTCTCCTAGTGGTGGTGGTGTTGTGCTGGTCAACGTTGGTTGTCTTGTCCTGTGGTGGTGGTATGGTTGTGGTGCCGTTGTTTGTCAAAGTATTGTGGTGGTGGTGGTACTGTTGTGGTGGTGTTGTTGCTCGTGGTGGTGGTACTGTTATGGTGGTCTTGGTCGTTCGCCGTCATCTGTCGTTCATCGTAGTGGTGAGGCTCAGTCGAAGACCAAGGTTGTTGGGGTCGTGGTGGTGGTGTGGTTGTTGTGGTGGTGAGGAGCAGTCAAGACCAGGGTTCACTGAAACCCTAATCAGATGAAGAAGACAAACAAGGCCGTCGGGTTGGGTCGGTTCAGCCCAATGTTATTTAAGGTGTAAAGCGAACCGAAGCGACCAAGACTCCTAACGCCTAGGCGAGAAGCGAGAAGCTAGCGAAAAGTTAAAAAAAAAAAAATTTAGTTTAATTACTTCTAAACAATCTAAGTTCTAATTATATATATACTAAATACAAGGATCAAAATTTCGTTTCGAAGTACCGTTTCGGTCAACTCAAAAATAGAAACGTTTCGGAAACATTTCGGAAACGCAATGGAAACGCAGAAAAAATATGGAAACGCATAGAAACACAAATGCAATCCATTAATTTATAAAGATATGTTAAATAATTTATTAATTCAACATATTTATTAGGTTAACATCAACTTATACAAGAATAAATTTAAATTTGAGGAAAAAAAGGCTTGACTTGAGGCGAAAGTCACTTAAATTAGTTTCAAACACTTAATTTTTATGAAATAAACACATTTTTACATAATATTAAGGTCTTATAATACACATGAAATGCTAATGAGTACATACTTACATGGTTACATCCATTCCCCTGTGGAGTGTCGAGCAGGCTCATACATCGGTGTAGGCTCTGGGTAGCTACTTAGAGAAACTCCATATGTGACATAAATATGATGACAATAGTTACTCCAAATCATATTATTACGGTAATATAATCCAATTAATAATACTATTTTATTATAATACTAATAATGAAGGGTATCAAATTAAATTAATGATACTTATGTATACTTAAAAATTAAATGTAATTGCAGTGGGTATTAAATGTAATTACAGTAGGTATTAAATATAATTACATTAGGGTATTAAATGTAATTGTTAATACTTATAACAAAAAAAAAAAACAAAAAACTTGCACAACAGTGAGGTATTAAATATAATTATAGTATGTATTAAATATAATTATAATGGGTATTAAATATAATTATAGTAGGGTATTAAGTGTAATTATTTATTCTTATAACAAAAAAATTATAAAAGACAGAAGAGCAGTGGGAATTAAATGTAATTATAGTGGGATATTAAATATAATTATAGTGAGTATTAAATGTAATTACAGTGGGTATTAAATGTAATTATAATGAGGTATTAAATGTAATTATTCATAATGAACCGAATATATCACTGTTTTGTCGAAACGGTTCGAAACAATGCCGTTTCGACCGAAACGGTCCGAAACAGTACCGTTTCGACCCAAACACTGGAATTTTGTGATTCAACTACTGTTTCGTTTCGGAGTGTTGAAATTCCGAAACGTTTCGGACGTGTCGACACGACATTTTGATCCTTGACTAAATATTTAAATTCAAGTAAAACCATAAACATTTAAATTAAAACAAATACTAATAATATCTCAAATTTTAATAACAGTCATAACTTAAACATTTAAATTCAAACAAATACTAAACGTTTAATTCAGTACAATTTTACATGTACTAAATGCATTAAGTCTTGCGTTTTCATCTATTTGTATAATTCTTTTAAACATTTAATTCCATCAATATCAATAAGAAAAAAAAAAACCTTCCTTATTTCAATGTACATTCGGCATCGACTGTTAAACTATAATTCGTGCTTAAAAAGCTGTAATGACTTTTGTGTGGGATCTTCATATGGACCGGACAGCAACATAAGAAAAAAAAGGAATGTGTTTTATTCGGAGCATTGCTTCTCAGGAAAAAAAAAAAAAAAAAAAAAGACCAGCGATCGTCAGGGAAAAAAAAACAGACCAGCGATCGTCAGAAAAAAAAAAGAGTCATCAGTGCTTAAAAAATAAAAGAGACTACTAATCAGAGTAGAATAAAAAAAATAAAAGAGCAAAATCGGTGAGGAAGGAGCAAAAGAGAGAAGAGAGAAGAAAAATAGAAAAATAGAAGAGAGAAGAAGAAGAAGAGACTAACCTGTGATCGTCTCTGTCCACCTCCAGACCAGCGATCGTGTAAGGAGCAGCGATCATGTAGCAGCGAAGCCAATCAGAGCTTCAGCGAGGGCAATCTGAGAAAAAATTAGGTTTGGGGTTGTATTTATGGGATAAGGGAATAATTCGGTGTATTAACGTCTTAAAATTTTTTTTCCAATTGCCCAATCAACGACCCATAATCAAAATAAAAAAAAATCGCCTAGAACCATTAAGGCGCTCGCTTTTCTCACTTTTTTCTCGCTTCGGCCACATTTGCTTCGCCTGGGGTCTTCTAGGCGAGATACCTTCGCCTCGTTCCTCGCCTAGGCGCGCTTTTTAAAACACTGGTTTAGCCCACTTCAGACCTGGTCCAGCCCAAGGTCCAAACCAAACCGGGTCCAAACCAAACTGGATCTAGTTCAAACCCGGTCCAAACCCTGACTAGACCAGTTCAACCCCGGTTTGATCCATTCTAAGTCTGTTTAGGCAGTTTTGCACCGGCTCAGACCGGTTTCTTCTATTTTTACTCCGGTTCAGCGGTCCAGAGGGCTAAACCGGTCCGGTTCAGACTTCCAGTAGCCTCAGCAAGGCTGGTTCAGTGGTCCAGAGGGCTAAACCAGTCCGGTTCAGGCTTCCAGTAGGCTTAGCAAGGCTAGTTTAGTGATCCAGAGGGCTAAATCAGTCTGGTTCAGCAGTTCTCTAGGCTGGTTCAGCCTTCCAGCAGCCTTCTTTGGGCTAAACCAGTCCGGTTCAATGGTTTTCTAGGTTGGTTCAGCCTTCTAGCAACCTCCTTTCCTCCAGTTTAGCATTCTAGCACTTCTTATTTTTTATTTGCTGCACGATGGAACCCAAGCAAGATGTTGTTGCTTCCATACCTTGGTCAGCTCTGCCAGACACTAGGCTGGTTACTATTACACGAGAGGAGTATGTTCAGTTCTTATCCCAGCAAGTTGTTCCATCTCCCTCCACTGCTACTTTTGGCCAATTAGGTAATGCTTCTACTTGTTTATTGTTTTTTACTCGCAGTCCCTGGATTATAGACTCTTGCGCTTCTGATCACATGACTGGTGTGTCTGATGTTTTTTTTACTTATCAGTCTGCTATTTCCACACGTAGTATTACTCTTGCTAATGGTATTTGTGCTAAAGTTTCAGGTTTGGGGACTACTGACTTAAGTCCTGATATGTCCGTATCTTCCGTATTATTTGTTCCTCAGGTTCTTTTTAGTTTACTTTCTATTAGCAAAATTATCCGTTCTCTCAATTGTTCTGTAACATTTTATCTCTCTGATTGTGTCTTTCAACATCTCAAAACGAAGAGGAAGATTGGTACGGGGCATGAAGCTGGTGGCCTATATTACTTTGATTTTGATTCACCTACTCGGGTTCTACAGACCTCATTATTTTCCTTTCAATGGCATTGTCGTCTTGGACATCTCTCTCTCCAAAATCTAAAGCGTCAAGTTCCCAGTCTTAGTTCTGTGTCATCTTTGTCTTGTGAAGCTTGTCAACTTAGTAAGCATCACCGTGTGTCATTTCAGTTTAGAGTTAATAATCGTATATCTAGTCCATTTGAGTTAGTACATTCTGATGTATGAAGTCCAATAAAGAATATTTTATCTAATAAATATTTTTATTTTGTGTCATTTGTAGATGACTATTCTCATGTGACTTGGTTGTTTTTGATGAAAGCTAAGTCTGAATTATTCTCTATATTTGAGACTTTTCGTAAGGAAATAAAAATTCAGGATGGTTGTCGTATACGTATTTTACATTCTGATAATGCTCAAGAATATGAATTTGATCCTTTTTCAGCTTATTTTAGTAAAACTGACATTATTCATCAGACTTCTTATGCTTACACATCTCCTCAGAACAGTGTTGTTGAATGCAAGAACCGTCATTTGTTGGAAGTCACCCGTGCCCTGTTATTTCAGATGAATATTTTTTGATATTTTTGGAGTGATGCTATTCTTATTGCTTGTCACCTTATTAATCGTATGTCATCCTCTGTGTTAAATGGGCAAAGTCCATATTCCGTCCTTTTTCCTGGTAAGTCCTTATTTTCCCTAACTCCTAAGGTTTTTGGATGTGTCAATTATGTTCACAATTTAGGTCCTAGGTTTGATAAACTTGACCCTCGAGCTACCAAATGTGTATTTCTTGGTTATTCCCGCACACAGTAGGGGTATCATTGCTACAGTCCTTCTTTGTGACTATACTTTACTAGTGCCAATGTTACATTTGAGGAATCTGTTCTATATTTTTCAGCACCTTTTCAGCCTTTGGATCTGGACTTTGGGTCATTTCGTATCCCACCATCTCTTCCCTTATCTTCAGATATTCTGTTGCCCACTGTGTTACCATTTGCTTTACCTCTTCGTGTATATTCTCGTCGCCCTCGACCATCGACTGAGATGCCTGTACCGTCTTCCTTGCCGCCTTCTAATCCTGGTCCATTAGGTAATTTAGACTCTTTATCTATTACTCTTCGAAAAGGTACTCGTTCGTGTGTTACTAATCATCCCATTGCTCATTTTGTTTCTCGTCGTCCTGTCTTCTTTTGTTTTACCTCTCAATTATCTATTATATCTATTCCTAAGTATTTACAGGATGTATTATCTGATCCAGATTAGAGTAAAGCTATGGAGGATGAGATGGATGCTTTACATTATAATGAGACTTGGGATCTCGTTCCTTTACCTCCTGGTAAACGAACTGTTGGTTATCGTTGGGTGTATCCTGTTAAATTTTATCCGGATGGTTCTGTGGAGCGTCTCAAAGCCCGACTTGTTGCAAAGGACTTTACTCAGACCTATGGTGTTGATTATGAGGAGACTTTCTCTCCTGTTGCTAAAATTTTCTCTGTTAATATCTTGATTTTTTTAGCTACTAATTTTGATTAGCCCTTGTTTCAGTTAGACGTCAAGAATGCCTTCCTACATGGTGATTTGGTTGAAAAGGTATACATGGAGTAGACACCTGGGTTTACTGCTCTGGGGGAGTATAGTAAGAATGTATGTCGGTTAAAAAAATCTTTGTATGGTTTGAAGCAATCATCAAAGACATGGTTTGGTAAGTTTTTAGATGCAGTTTTAGAGTTTGGTCTTCTTCGTTGTCAGACAGACCATTTTGTGTTTCATAGACAGACAGATGCTGGATGTGTTCTATTGATGGTCTATGTAGATGATATTGTGATCACTGGAAATGATTTTGAAGGGATTTTCAAGTTAAAAATCATCTTGCAAGATCGATTTCATACTAAGGATTTGAAAAAATTTAGGTATTTCTTGAAAATTGAAGTGGCTCAATCTAAACAGGGTATTTGTTTGTCGCTGAGGAAATATGTGCTTGACATGCTAAAGGAAGCAGGTTTGCTGGGTGACAGACCGATTGATGTTCCTATGGATTCGAATCAGAAACTATTAATAGCTGATGATGCACTGTTTGAGAATTCAGGTTGGTATCGCAGATTGGTTGGGAAGCTTAATTATCTCACTATTATTAGATTGGATATTTCTTATGCTGTCAGTATAGTAAGTCAGTTCATAGGGTGTCTTAGAGTACCACATTAGGAGGCAGTTACTCGTATTCTGCGATATCTCAAACGAGCTCCTAGACTTAGACTATTATATCGAGCTAATGGACATCTTACAATGGAAGGTTTCTCAGATGCTGATTGGGCTTGGTCTTCTTTTGATCAGATATCAACCACTGGTTATTGTACTTTCTTAGGAGGTAACGTTGTCTCATGGAAAAGTAAGAAACAATCCGTGGTAGCAAGATCCAATGCTGAGGCTGAGTATAGAGCAATTGCGCATACGACGAGTGAGTTGACTTGGCTACTACATTTCCTTATGGAAATTGGGTTTTTTAGTTCAGCTTTCTTTACAGTTGTTCTGTGATAACCAGACAGCTATTTATATTACCGTCAATCTGGTGTTTCACGAGAGAACTAAACATATTGAGGTTGATTGTCAATTTATTCGGGACAAGATAGTAGCTGGGGAGATTACAATTTCATTTGTAAAATTTGAAGATCAGCTTGCAGATATGTTTACCAAAGTATTGAGTCGTACACGTCTTACAACAATTTATTCCAAGCTTGAATTATATGATATATATAGTCCAGCTTGAGGGGGAGTGTTAAGAATATTAGGGTAATATGTGTAAATTGTTAATAGTAAGAGGGCGTATGTGTAATTCTTATTATTCTGAGTTAACTATAAACAAGTGATGTATGAGAGTTATGTTAAGTTTTTAATCTCTCTGTTTTCTCTCTAATATTATGTTAATCCTCTACACTTAACATGTTGTAATGTTCTGTGATTGGATTTCCTCTGACATTTGAATGGTCTAGTTCCACTTCCTTTGGTATTTGCAACAGAACCCATCACCTAAAATGTGTCCGATTACAAAAATGAAGAATTTTACCTTTTTCATTGCTTTTGAAATTTTTTGAAAGTTCTTGAGATAGTTTGGTCAGAATATAAGTCATCATTTTGAGATGGCTGCCATTTTTCCATATGAACCCTTCAAGATGGTAAATTCTACATTGAGATGTGTGTAGAGCACTAGAGCGTTTATATAAGCATTCAAGTTAAGGGAACATCGTACATGTCTGTAGTGATATGTGTGTGCAGAGTGAACCACAAAGTTATCTGGAAAACCTATTAGAGAATAGAAATGGTGTTAAAACTCATGTTGGTAAACCCTATTAAGAAGATACAGATATTATATAGAACTTTAGTTGCTCTGTAGCTTGCACATTTGATTCTCTCATGCGTCAACTGAAGTATCTTAGGGTTCTTCAATAATTGTTTTGAATGTGTTTTCAGGGTTTTGTTATTTCAGATTGGGAGGGGCTTGACAGAATTACCTCTCCACCTCATTCCAACTACACTTACTCTGTCCAGGCTAGTATCCTAGCCGGCATCGACATGGTTAGTGGCTCTCCCTATATACAAATGCTAATACAAGATTGAACTGAAGAAGAGAACTATTTTCATGATTGAATACTCAGGATTCATCACATAGGCCTTTTACAGGTCATGATACCGTACAACCATACTGAGTTCATTGAAGATCTCACTTACCTTATCAAGAACAATTTTATCCAGATGGATCGTATTGATGATGCCGTGGGGAGGATTCTACTAGTTAAGTTTACGTTGGGACTGTTTGAGAACCCTCTTGCTGATCTCAGTCTAGTCGATGAGCTTGGTAGCCAGGTAAGTCAGAAAGTCATTCCATAAGTAAACTCCAAGTTTCCCAACTTTTGAACTGGTCATTCAACTTCAGATAAAAAAAAAAAAAAAACTGGTCATTCAACTAATGAGTTGGGCTTCAAGTATTTTGGATTGAAAATATACAAGGGACAACAAATATTTATGTATAAAATTCCATACTTGATATAGCTCTTTTTTATGTCCCTCGGAATTGTGTAAAGCCACTTAGTATCTTCTCAGTTCCGTGGGCTCTTATGTATTATTATAATTTCTATTCCCTTCAAATGGTTTTGAATTTTGCATGTTGAAATATCAGTTACCATGAATGGTTGAAACTCATATTGCACAGCAATCATCTAGGTATAAAACACCCTACTTGATATAGCTCTTTTTATTTCCCTCAGAATTCTCTAAAGCCACTTAGTATCTTCTCAGTTCCATGGGTTCTTCTGTCTGATTATACTTTCTATACTCTTCCAAAGGTTTAGAATTTTTCATGTTGAAAAATTTGTTGATATGAACAGTTGGTAGTCCTATTTGTTAAACAGGCACACAGAAACGTGGCCAGAGAAGCCGTGAGGAAATCGCTTGTACTGCTGAAGAATGGGAAACATGGAGATGATCCATTGCTACCCCTTCCGAAGAAGGTGCCCAAAATTTTACTTGCTGGTAGCCATGCTGATAACTTGGGTTATCAATGTGGTGGGTGGACTATCACTTGGCAGGGATTTAGTGGCAATAATGGCACACGTGGTACGTTCACCCTTAAGTGGTTTAATGTTCTGTTCAAGTTTCAATATGTGTGTAATAAATTTGAATAAATCTGAGATTGGATGACAAAGTGCATTAGCACGAAAGTCGCACATGTTAGCTATGAAAAAGGAGGAGCCTCTTTTTTTTTTTTTTTTTTAACATGGATCAAACTGACTTATTTATACATTGCAATCCTAAGGATCTTAGTTAATTTTTTGGAATGTAAAGTATATTCAGTTTTGTTGTGTTGCATCTCTTAAAGAAAGAAATGGGCATAATTCAAGATGGTTTTCCATATCCCCATTTCTATGGATTAAATCAGTTGTACTTCCATGGTCTTTTCCTGACAAAATATTCATCTTTTTTATATCAATTTGTTCGTTGCATTCTAATTTCGACTTCTTTGCTAAATTAGCCTGAAAACAGGTAAATCCTGGATAAAATAATTTTATTGAACTCTATAGTAGCAACTGATTTTAATTGAGAGCGCTTCATTTCTTGAACAGGAACCACCATCCTTAATGCCATCATGTCGACAGTCGACAAACACACGGAGGTTGTCTACCTTGAAAACCCTGATGGTGAATACCTCCAGTCCAACAACTTCAATTATGCCATTGTTGTTGTTGGTGAGCACCCTTACACGGAAAGTGCGGGGGACAGCCCAACTCTCACAATGGCTGATCCTGGCCCCAGTGTCATCAACAATGTCTGCAGTGCTGTCAAGTGTGTTGTTGTCATCATATCTGGTCGGCCTATTGTGATTGAACCATATATCTCCTCAATTGATGCTCTTGTGGCAGCCTGGTTACCCGGTACTGAAGGCCAAGGTTTGACTGATGTCCTCTTTGGGGACTATGGGTTCAGTGGAAAACTTCCTCGAACTTGGTTCAAAACTGTCGATCAACTCCCAATGAATGTTGGTGATTCGCACTATGATCCACTCTTGCCGTTTGGATTTGGGCTCACAACTCAGGCAGTGGTAGCAAGGTAAAAAATCATCTCTCAAAGAAGTTCCTAATAGTAGATGATTGTTTACATCTCTCAAAATCATATTGGTGCTTTTACCAAGCTTTTGTCATTTATTATGTTAATCATTTTGCTATTTTCACTTGCTGTTACTGTAGTCATACATAGTAGGTATCTGGCCACCCCTATGAAAGAATTTGATAGGGGTCCTGATTGTTCTTCACTGCATTTGATGTAATATGTCAAGAAAAAAAATGATATAATTCACTCTTCAATAATTCATAAACCATCAACACTGGTTTTTTATCAGGAAGTAATATTTTTTTTTTGGGAAGGGAAAGGGGGAAGGGGACTTGAACCCTTGACCTCAAGAAGGTAAAACTTTTACAAGTCAAAGAGTTCCATTGGACCACAGGCCCATTAGTATCAAGAAGAACCATCACTATTAATTTACTAATCAAAATCCTCCAGGAATTTTGATTTGTCCTCTATATTTCTGCATTCAAATGCTTTGGATAGCAAACTGGAATGCATCCATAGAAACACGCAATGGCCCGAAACGTTGTGTTGTCTCTTTATTCTGATGATTGGCCAGTCTTGTTTTGTGAAAATAAATTTGATTAGTTACAACTTAAAGGTTTATTGTTTCATGGTTGGTGTTTCTGCAGGTCGATCTCAGCTGCTATTGATGGAAGGCCATATACACTCATTGTTATGGTTTTGGTATTTATAAGTTTGTACTTTTCAGGTATATTTTTAACTTGAAACGCAATTGAGAATACATTAGTTGAAGTAGAAATATGAATGATTGTTGTTCTTTTTTGCCTCTCTTATAAACTTAAACCGATCCAAAAGTTCCGAGCCAAGAAAATATAAACAAGAAAACTGGTCAGAGCAATCCAGAATTTTATGAAATTTTAAGAAAACCATGGTTGGTTTTAAATGCTAGGTTTAAGTTGCTAATTGGCCGTTTGGCCATGTCTTGAATTTGAATGCACCTATTGATTCACATAGCATTTTTGATTATAGAAGGTGAACACCAACATCATGTGCGAGATGGCATACATTTTCTCTTAATTGCTCTATTTAGTGCTGTAAATGACTTAACTGCTATAAAGACAATCAAAGAAACACCGTTTACAGTGAATTACTTGAAGGGGGCATCCAAACTTGCCTATGGTAATGGCAGCTCACAGCAACAGCAACAGCAGGAGGAACATTGCCTAGTTTGTGTTAATACGTAATACACATTAATGATAACAAATGGCTATTGTTACTTTGATTATAAGAGAATGCTATGGTACCAAAAATTTTGGTATCGTACTATCACAAAGTTTTTAAGATATAGTACATACTTTTTATGTTTTTTTTGCATGTTTTTTTGGGTTTTTTACAACTTTTGAGATTTGCGATCAATTCTAACATATTAACATTGATTGCAAACTAACAAAAAGTTATAACTTGAACCATAAAAATTGTAAAACAATCTCAAAAATTATAATTTTTTTAGAACCGATTTTAACATTTTAAGATCAATCTTTTTTTTTTTTGCTTGTAAATAGGCCACAAAACACATGTATTGTGAATTATAAAAATTGTAAACTTTAATATACCTCGTTTGATCTTGAAGTCGATTATAATATGCCCAATTGAAAAATAGGACACTTCTGAGTAAGGTGCTAATCGAGTTGAATTTTATGAGGTTGAGTCCGAGCCTGACAAACTTGTTTTTTCTAAACGAGCTTAAAAAATTATTCAAGTTCGGCTCATTTAGTATTTTTTTAAACAAACCTACATCCTAACCAAACTCCCCTTCTTCCTCCAACCTGCCACAAACATAATCATCATAAACCACAACATGGGCGGCCCGACACAAAATGAGGCTTAAAGTAAATAAATAAATGAGCTTATACTAATTTTTTTAAAAAAAATTATAATTTAATTAACCATTTTATAATATTATTTATATTATTGTCTTTTGAGATACAACAGTGTTCATTAAATTCTTGTATTCAAAATTTTTTTATAGTTAATTCGAACAAAGTGTGATACTTGATATAATGATAAAATAGAATTTTATTAGATTTAATGTTAATATAATCAATGAAAGAAACAAAAATTATAAATGATAAAACTTAAGCTAAATATCATAGACTCGAATTGTGTTTATGCTGTCATTAGCAACATAAACAAATTCGCCATAAAGTCGAATCAAATTTAAAAAACACTAAATTTTATTTATTTTGTAGTACTAAAATAAAATTTAACTTAATTGAATATGTATCTAAAAATTTTATATAAACATTAGATTTAATTAAAATTTAAACCTCTATAAAATATGACCCTAATGTTTCGGGTCTAAAGTGGTGGCTTCAATGGTTATGAACTGGCCCTGACCACTTCCCACCACCACTGCACTTCTTCTCTTCACGCACCCACACACAACTATCACAAACCTTATCACCACCGACCTCCAAACCAAAACCACCAACACACCACCACTAACCACCAACCTACCCCATCACCGAAGCACCCTCCGGTAGCCGCCTCCATCCAAAATGTTAACCCACACCCACAAACCCAACACCAACCAAGCATAGAAAGTTGATTAATTAATTTAATTTTAGTTCTCTAATTTTTATGTTGATTCATGTTATTATAGTGGTGTAACGTTTGTATGTCCACATGCTAAGGTTGTGGAGTGTTTTCTCCATTTCGACTCCAAATAATTTGTCACGAGATAATAACAGAGATGAGATGAAAATGTTTGCAACAATCGATGGCACTGTACAACTACAATGCAGTAACATTGCATGCATTTACACATGAAGGTCTTATTTTAAGTAATCCCCAGAGATGCATTTGAAGCAAAATTTGTGATAAAAAAATGACATCTAAAAGATTAGTTCATCTTCGAGCATCCTCAATCTTCAAGCAAATATCGGTTTCTTCTAGCGCCAAAAGCGAGTCTCTGTATTTGGAAGAACAAAGAAGGATTAGTATCTGGCTGCTATTTTCATAAAAATCAAAATTAAAAAAAGTGAATATAGGATGTTGGGTTGAATAAACAAAGACAGCCAAAACAACAGGATTAATTTTTGAAAATCATTACTGAGAATATGTGGGAGTAGGCTTTCAATCCCGTCAGAAAGCGAATGTAAGTGGGCTTTGTTGAACCATTTGTGGGGATGGATCTGATGCTTGGGACAAGGTACTCTGCAACCTGTACATGAGAGAGAGAGAGATTACAACATCTCCAAACGATCTATGTACATGAACATGACAAGCAACTACTATCTATGTGTGGTATATACCTGAATTTACCAATAAATGAACTGCATAGTCTTCCTCTATTTATAAAATTAGTTTGTGTACTTTACCAGAGATAAAATGATGGTACTTGAAATATGATCTTCAAAAGCAACTTTTTTTAAATTCTTTTCATTTCATCCATCTGAAAGCATCTAGAAAATAATTGGCAATTTATCAAGCCACCAACTGATTTTCTGTTGGAAATGACAGTATCTTTAATCATGGATGATCAAATGTGTTATTAATATGAATGGAGGTTGAATGATTTCGAACAAAGAAATCTTGTATGCTCAAATACAAGGCATTAAAGAGACAGCTTGCACACTACCGCAGGTAGATAAACAAAATTTTCTTACCACTTCTGCGGGTTCTGCCAAGGCATTAATGAAAAACTTGGCCTGCAACAGGTGAAATGCTTAATTTTCATGATCACAACATAGAAGAATAGAGAATATGAAATAAATCAACATGAATTCTACCTGCTTTGTGGTAGCACCGGACATGAGTAGATCAGTTGTTACCATTCCTGGCTGCCAACCGAAGGGAGTGAAAAATGAAGATAAATGAACAATAATTGAGGATACATGTGGCATAACAGGAGCTTCATATCACTGGGTACATGAAAACAATAGACAGCTGAAAATGCTGAGTTGAGCTAAAGATATCTGGACACTGGGCTGTGTGTAAATGTATCAAACACCACCCCCCCCCCCCAAAAAAAAAAAAAAAAGAACCCCAAACAGAGGAAAAAAAAGAGGAGATATAGATCTAGTTTTCAAAACTTGTTAGTATTCATCACTTTTCCTTCCAATTGTGATGCATAAAGGGTAAGACAACTGATGAAGGAAAGCAGATGAGCATATCGAATTTCACTTTGCCACAACAAGAGGAGTGCGTTTCTTAATCAAGAATTTCTATGTTTCACGAGCACACAAGCATCTTAAGTGCGGTTCAAGGATTTAAACATAAGACATTTCAATTCCACAAAAGTGTCTATGGTTACAGACCTGTGATGGAAAGTTACAGCCACAACGGCCGTTACCTGTCATTTAAATGGTCAATCCGTGACAGCCACTGCTTCAGCATTTTCTTGGTCTGCAGTGAACTATGCCAGTTTTTGCAACATTTCTTCAAATTTGGAATGCTGGGATTGGGTGGTTCAGGTAGGGGAAATATCCAAGGTGAATTTTCATTTTTATTTTTGCAGATTTCTCTAGGATTGATGATGAAAAACTTACAGGTGTTTGTGGGGTTTTCAAGCAGATCTGTTTCGTCATGGTTTTGTATTATACTATCTTTTTTTGTGTTTCAAAATAGCACATTATTCTTATATTTTTGGCCAAAATAAAGTTATGAGTCATGTGATCTTGGATGAGTACTGATGGGTATTTTAGGGGTTCCAAATTTCAAGTAGGCCTGAACAAGATCCTGCATTTTAAAAATTTTTGAAGTATTTTATTTCTTGTTTTTCATAAATTTTACTTTTATTTTTTTTATTTGTCCAAAATAATGATGGCACATCTTTTTAAAAAAAAAATTATTTTCTATATTATAATAAAAATTCCAGCTGGATTTCTTTAATTCATGTTCTGGGCTTCTTCATTTTGAGGAATTATGATCTTGACACATGCATATTTTATTGTTTATTTTTAAGCATTTTTCTTTTTTCATATAAATATTAGCTATTATTTTCTTTTCTTTTTTTAACTTTCTGGGTTTTAGTTTAATGTTATATTTTCCTGTTTATAGTTAAGATGCATACATCCATTAAAGGATTTCAATCACATGAAAAAGGAAACTAACACTTCTGTCCACGGTTTAATGTGCAATTTAAACAGATTAAGGTATCACGAACCATATACTGCTAGGCACTAGTACAATCAGAAATTTCTAGATCATTAAAGGTGTTAATATGGCACTATATTTTTCAAAGCAAACGAAAGTGTAAATTTTATAATTCACAAGTAGAAATAGTTGAAGAATAACATACCGACAGGTTATGCACGACAACATTTTTAACATCTTGCATCTGCAATTCTGCCTGTGTCCAAAAAAAAAAAAAAAAAGTTGATATCACAGGTAACTCCAACCAAAAAATGGAAATAAAAAATGTATACAGATAAGTTCACGTGCAGGATGAGGCTTGATAGAATTGCAGCAGTATTTTACTAGATCAAAAAAGGTAAGGACTTTTTTCAGTGCTTTATATTTTCACAAAAGCCACTGAAGTTAAAATGTGAAGTAAAAATAAAATTCTGAACAAGTATTGTTGGGCCAGCTTATTAACTTTCCTGTATTTCCAAAAACCTGCTTAATCTTCAGCAAAAGGGTACTCAAGAAGTTCACGAAGCTATCAGGACCTATCTGGGAACTTCAATGCTTAATGGCTCACAGAAACAGTTATAATCCACATCAATAGCAGTGGCAGGAATACAGTACATCCAACTTGCTGACTCGGATACATGATTGCTTGCTTTTGTTTGTGCAGTAATTTGTTTAAAAAGTAACGTATTCAGTCCTCTGATGTTATGTGGAACAAGATGAGTTTATTTAGAAGTGCTTGAGATAAAGTATTTTCTTCCAACATGGAAAATTGAAAAGGAATAGAAACCCCACTTTTTGTTAAAAATAGAAATCCACTTTACTCTTCAGAAGCAAAAACCAATGCATCGATTGCATAGTAGTTCTCCTTTCAGACACAATTTTACAGTCTGCTTAAAACTTGAGTGATTCTGCAAGTAAAAATATCAATTAAAGTTCTTAGTATTACAATAGAAAATTTCGAGACCTGAAAAATTAAGCCTTGGAGCTTTCATGAATTGTACTTGCTTTCCAATTCCATAATTCTCAATATATAAAACCAGCTCAGATCGCTCATTTGCTGAATGCCACATAATATTTGACTGATTAATCTGGTTTATTTTTTCAATATAACAATGATAAAAGTGTTTTCTTGATTATAATTATAGTTGGTAAACAACATATGCATCTCCATTAGAATCTAGTTATACCATGGAACCATGTCCAATTACGCATTAAATTCTCAACAAATTTGAGGGAAAAAAGAAAACAGTATAAAAAATATATGCAAAGGAATTAATACAATTTAACTCCAGAAAGAAAGTTCAGCAGATTACCTGCAATGATTTTGTTAAATGCACCACACTGCGTTTAGTCGCTCCATAAGCAGCGAACCTAAGAACAACAGAGTACCATCACTGAGAAATATGATCACATGGGTTGGACGTTCACAAGTACAGGCATTATGAATGTGAGTATGTACATTGTGGTAAGATCTTGCAATATGTAGTTATTATGCAACATACTACATAATACTTTCCTACTTCAGTCGTTGAAAACAATAAACTGAAAGAAAGAAAGAAAAAAAAGTGGTCATATTAGTTTTCCTGCAATACAACATCAAGGCAGAAAAGTATGATCATTTAATTAAACTGAATATGTCATCTGCCCAGTTCTGTCACTTCAATCATAATACATCAGGTATTTAACTAGATTTTTTGAAGAGAAAGTATTGGCAGTAGCAGGTTGGTGTTGGTTATGTCAGCAAGGAGTTGTTGGTCTGTGACAAAAGTAGAGGTGACAGTCATTATAGGTGAATGGCACTGAAGATGCTCTCTCCATAATGTCAATAACAGTGCTGGTGGAACGTGAGTGGTTATGGCAGCATGATGAAGGGTGGGTTGATGTAGGTGAATAACTATACAATATCATTAAATTACATGTTCAGAAACAAAACTTTCCTTTGAGTTGTGCAAAACTATAAACAGGTAACTACCTAGAAAATGTTTCAGGACCGATGTCGGGTTCTTTTGTGATCCACATAAAACACTTATGAAAGTAAGACACATATGAAGCATATTTATAATCAGCATATTAATCAGAAGCCACATAATAAGGACAAGGAGAAGCAGAAATATCATCTACATTTGGTAAAGGTATTGGCCTCCAGCACACTGACCCTAGATGGTAAAAGAGAAAGGTCACTAGGAATTATCGATGTAGGTTTGTCTAATCTAACACTCTGTTTAACCACTAGAATATATTAGATTGGGATTCATGAAGTTTCTATTAAGTTCATATAGGTAGTTTTAAAAAGTTGCTTAGTCATGAAAAAGAGTTAAGATTGGGAGAAATGCTCATGACTGGAAGACTGCACCAGAAAAATCAGAAAAATGCTGCCAGCTGGTATTTTTATGAGTAGTGGAATGCAATAAACCTTTGAATTGGGAAGGTCTACATATGCTTGAATTTTGTACTATTAAGCGTTAAAATACCATTACATTGGTTGTTGGAATGTTATACATTAGGTTACCCAAAGTGATTAGCCCATAAAGTTGAGAAAGGTCCAGAGTGATGAAATTAGGGGTTGAAATGATAACCCAGGTTGTGATTACAACCTTAACTTCTGCTTCCGAAAACTACAAAAAGAAAAGGAAAACAAATAAGAGGAAAAAGGAGCTACAAGGAACCTCACCTACAATTCTGCTAGAACCTCCCGAAAAATAGGGTTCAGACACAAGAGTCTTTAAAAATTTCAGTCTACCTAAAGAAATGGAAGCGATCTCTTCATCACATCCAAGGAGCATAGATATATCTACGTGCAACTAGGATCTTCTCCATCTCTGATTATGTCTCCAGAAGTAGAAACTTAAAAAAATTTAAGGCCATATATTCATATATTGAGACCCAATTGCTTAGTCAAATTAAATCACTATCCCAAATATTCTAATATCCTTGACTTGATAAAGTAAAAAATATACATACATATATATATATATATATATATATATATATATAACACTAAGCCAGGAACAGAGAATGATTCCCCAGGCAACGAGACAGTGGATTGATTTCCGCACCTATGAACTTAGTTTCCTTCCTGCTCTAGTCTGAATCAAGATGACTCCTCTTGATCTTGTGATGCCTTTGGCCCAATTCTCAAGAGTAGTTTGCTCCTTAGTCAAGGGCACCTTTCTGCTTTAGTCTACACTTGTTTTCCCAAATGGTCAACCTTGCCATATGAAATTGGGTTTAAATAAGAGGTCACACTTGTCCCCCCTAGTTAGCATGTCATTTAGGCAATATAAATGAGTGTTCAATTCTGGCTACTCAGAGAGAGACAGAGAGAGAGAGAGAGAGAGAGAGAGATGAGGTGGAAGAATACACCAATGAAAACCATATTTAGATGATGTAATCAAAGCATAGTCCATATCATAGTTTTATTGCTATCCACCTCTGTATGATTCAGTCAATAGCATTATCCTTGCTGTTAGAGTTCTTATTTTCTACATTAGACATAAGTTAATAAGTGCAGGGTAATATTGTAATTACCCTAAACATTACTCAGTCATAAATAAGAAAGTGTAGAGCAGCATAGCCTACACAACAAATTAATCTCTCTTTCTCTAGCTCTCCTTAGTTTCTCAATCAAAGTAATCAATCCAAGCCAAATAGTCATCAAACAATATAGCAGAAGACTGGAGGAAAAAAAACATAGATCCAATTGTGATCCAGTCACTGACATCAACAAACTAGTGATGACATCAGCATCTTCCGGCAACCAAAATGCAGTTCTATAGTCGACTCTTTAGGCAAAGATTTATGGTATTTTTGTTCAAATTTTTGAAGCCATCTGAATACACTTTCCTATTTTCGAATATTTTTCCAAAAATCAGCCCTGATTTCTTTGATCCAGCTGTTTTGCGCAAGCCGACGGTCTGCGATGCTTTCTTGCCTCACAAAAGACTGCAACTATGCTACACGGAGCTTGTGGAAGTGAACCATGGTTGTTTGTGGGGGTATGGGAGCGTTTCTTGGCAGATTGAAGCAGTCAGCTTTGGGTTTTTGGCATTCTGGAGCAAATTCAAACGGTCGCCCTTATTTCTTCTGGTCCTCTAGGCCTCACGCTGAGTTTTAGTTTGCTGTTGCACTGATTTGGTGTTGGGTTTGCACTATGGTGTGTTCTGTGTTAGATCTGAGACTTCTAGTGTGCGGTTGGAGTGTGGGTTTGTGGTATTGTGCTGATGTTGCACTGTTTGGTGTTGGGTTTGCTCTCTGATTGTTTTGGTGCCCTTTATTGTGTGGGATTTGCACTAAGGCAATCTGATTCATCACCTTTTGTTGTTTGCTGATTTGGATCACTAGTTGGCTTGTTCACTGGTTTGGAACATTGTTTTGTGTGATTGTTTGCTGGGTATTTTTTTTATATGGCGACTTCGGATGATAGCAAAAGTCCTTATGTAGGTGATCCAAGTAAATAGATCATAGTTCAAAGTCACGGTATCGATCATTGACTCAGAGGGCACTGAGACACATCGGTCACGGGGTCGCGGTGTGGTATCGGCCGATACGCACAAAACGCTAGATAGAAGACCCAAAAAAATTTTAAAAATATATAAATATTATCATTCATGCATTATACTCAAAAATATATTATTTAACATATTAAACATAATAAAAATGAATTATAAGGACGCTACCAAAAATATTTATCATCATTTATGTTGAATGTTCTTATTTAAGGACACACTAAACTTTAAACATATGTTATTAATTTATTTTTTTTAACTTACTAGTACCTAATTTTCAAAAAAAAAAAAATTTAAAATAAAAACAAGAACAACGAATATGTATTCATCAATTATAAATTTGACAAGTACGAGTAGATCTCAATACTTTAAATGAATAATTCTATATTCAATTAATAGATTAACGAGTCATTGTCCTAATTGATTTTCTTTTCTCTTCTAATTATTTTTTTCCGATAATTTACTAATTGAATTAGGGGTCTTCCATACATAAGGAGTAAGGGCCAATAAAGTATAAAGACACGGGTGTGATCAAAAGTAAAAAAAGGATGTGGGTCTGTGTTTTTTCCCTACTGGGCTCTCAGTCACGAGAGATAGAGAGAGCGAGAGAGAGAGGGAGAGAGAGAGAGCTCTTAGTCGAAGCGAACAGTGAGAGCAGCGAACTACAACTACGTGATTGACGATTTTTCGACCAATGGAGTCTGAGACTATAATTGGCGATTTTTTGATCTGCAAACCTAGGGTTTCCGCTAATATTGCTTTGCGATGGGTCTCCACCAAAAGAAGAAGAAGAAAAAGAAGAGGCCCTCTGGTTAAGGTGATTCTTTGATTTTGTGGGTCTTCTTATACTTAATCTCTTCTTTTTTTTTTTTTTTTGGAATTTCCTCAATATTGGTGGACTATTCTGTGCGAATCAGCCGAGTTGGAGTCTACTCACTATGAGTCTCGTCCATTTTCTTCTTCATTTCTCTTTGTTCTTTGGTTTTTTGTTGCCCAAATTTGGAAAATCTGGTTGCATAGCGGTCTGACTCGGTTCGACTCGATTGAATCCAATTGATTTAGATCCGAGTTGGGCCGATACTATCAAGTTGTAACCGAGTTAGAACCGATTCAGTTGAATCTCGTTATATTGATGTAACGTATATCGCTATCGGATCGGCAACTGTTGAGACAGATATGACTCGGCCGAGTTGACTCGAACTCGGCCGATACTTTGAACTATGAAACAGATTATATCGATGGATGATCAAGTTCGATAGATTACCTCTGTGAAATTGAATGGGAATGATGATATCTCATGGTCACATACTATCAAGGTTTTCTTGCGGGTGCAAAGGAAAGTCAAGTATTTGACTGAAAATCCTTCTCCTAAGGAGTGAGAATTTCTTAGTGATGAACTGATCGTGGCTTAGTATGGAACCCTTCGTAGCTTCTAATGTTCAACTTCTTGATATAACCAAAAAAGATATGGGACTGTCTTGAGTAGATGTACTCATAAGAACATAATGTGCTCTATTTAATACTAAGCAAGGCAATAAGTTCTTGGCTAAACAATATAGCATTTTGAAAGGACTATGGGAAGAACTATGTTGTATTAGCCACTGAGTGAAGACCTTGAGATTCAGCAGCGATTGCATGATTAGGTTCTGGTCACGTTGTTTTGTTCAAGCCTTAACTTTAACTCTAAATATAGTGTGTTTAAAGATAAGATTTTGACTAGCAAGACACTTTCGATTGCTGTCAATACTTATTCTCGCCACCAACGAGCTTCTTTTACTCGTGGGACTTCTTCATCTTCAGAGGAGTCATTTACTTTACTCTCTAGTGACAGTAGTTGTGGTGGTCATTGAGGTGGCTATAGTATTGGTCTTGGCGATGGTCGTCATCTAGCCCATGGTGGTAGAAACATAGTTCAAAGTTGCGGTATCGACCATCGATTCAGATAGATTCTAAGACACATCGGTCGCGACACGATATCAGGCAATACAACCTAAAAGAAAAGATTGAACATGACGAGAAACTAAAGCCATATCACGACATTGCGGAACTATATTGGCCGATTCGAAGAAAATAACTCCATAACTCAAGATTGACTTGGAGACAGCATGAACGATTCGACCGAGTTGTGCGAGACTTAGAGTTTATATGTAACGTGTAACGTTATCGACTCGAAAGGTGTCGAGTTGGAATCGGTCGATACTTTGAACCATGGGTAGAGGCAGTAGTCAGGGAGGACGTAGTGTGTTGCAGTGGTCGTGGTAATCGTTCCGAGTGAACATATTCTTTTTGTGGAGTTGGTAGATATATTGAGGATTATTATTAGAATAAATATGGAAGATCAATCTATACTAATCATGTTTTTAATGACTTGATTACACTTGTTTCTCAGCCATCGACCGGTAGACATGCTACATTTGCATATGGCTCTCATGATGACCTTACTTCTCAGCCCAACCAGCTCATCCAGTAGCTGTTCTCGCTCCCTCCCCCATTTGCCTACTTAGTTGTCGGTTTGGGTAATTTTCCACATATAAAAGTCCAATCAACTTCACCATCTTGAATAATTGATTCGCAAGCTAATGCCCACATGTTATGATGTAGCCATTGAATGGTTGGACTAACGTAACCAGATTTGAAAAACTAGGCGAAAAACTAAGAGCTTTTGGTCCAAAGGAAGCTGTGCCTAGTAGATTTGTTAAGATTTTCTTTGTTATTTTAGTTATTTGTTATTTGAATTTTTAGTTAGATACTATTTATCAGATTGAGATTAGTAAAGATAAGTTGATAGAGTTTTAGTAGGAGAGTAGTTCTTTTCCTGTAGGACACTTGATCTATAAATAAGGGTAATCCATATCATTCTAATCAAAGTTGAATATTAGCTTGAAAGTTATCTCCGGAGATTTGTGTTTCTTAACCTAATCTTTGCAAGGATTGGCTATCCCTTTTCTTTTCCTTTCTTTACCTTCTCAATTGGTATCAGAGCTTCATATTGATCCATCGTAGCTTAGTCTATGTTCTAGGAATCGATCTCTCATCAATTAATCGTAGCTTCACTATATCTCCTCGTCAATCAATCGTAGCTTCGCTACTGTCTCATCAATTAATTGTAGCTTTGTCTACATTTTCTTGAATCAGTCGTAGCTTTATCTATGCACTCTTTGAATCGACTAAGCTAATCCCAACATCTTTCTCATTTTTTTATTTCTTCAAGTTGTTTGTGTTGTCCGAGAATATTAAAAAATAATAATAATGGTCAAAATCTCCATTGCACATCAGTGCAATCTCGGGGGGGGGGGGGGAATCCATTGAGTCTACAATAAATCCCAGATCCGAGCCAGGTCTAGCCTAAAGGCTACAATCATCCTCTTCGTTCTCCTTTAGTTGCCATTGTTGGAAACATCACTGTTCTTTGTCTTTTTGTCATCGTCCAAAACAATTATTGTAGTCGACGCCTTCATCATCATTATCTAGTTGCCTTGTCGTTGGCGTCTCTTTCCTCACCAACCAGAGTCCTGGTCTGGCTGGCTGCTACGGATGTAACTCGTCAAAATAGGGTTACAAAACTCCTACAAATTTGGTTTAACCCAACTTGACCTTTTTCTTTAAGCAATAACTTGACCCAATAGTCCAAGACCATTTTATTTCAGCCCAACTGTCCTAGCCCAGAATCATAAAAGAAACCAGTCCAAAAAAAAATCCATTTCATCCAGCCCAAATCAGATTTAATGAGCCCATTATCAAGAATTAGCCCAAAATAGATAAAAAAAAAAAAAAAAAAAAGAGCTCATTTTAACCCAACACATAACTAGCCCACCAAGTTAACTTCAATCCAATCCAAGCCCTTCCTGACCCAACCCATTTCTAAAATTACACAAACATCCCTAAAGTTTCACCCAAAAGTTTTAAAAATTCCACTTTAGCCCCAAAAGCTTCTAAAATTATAGTTTGGCCCCTAAAAAGTTTCTGAAATTATTGTTGGCCCCAAAATTTTCTGCAATTGTTCAAGTCACTGCTTTTATCAAGATGGTCTCCAATGCCAAAGTAGAGGCTTTATCTCAAGGGTTTGGTGACAGATTAACTTCAATATAAATGAATATGGCTTCATTAAAGGAAAATATGGAAAGAAATATGGCATCATTAAAAGAGAATTTAGAAGCTTTGATGGCCATTGTCTTGGATAAGAAAGGAAAAGAAATCGAGGAAAATCTAGATATTGATTCATCTTCAATTATCAATCATCAAAAGGCTGCCCAAGCTCTGATTCAAAAAGATCAAAGATTTTTTGATTTTAAGAGAGGAGTTGAGGTAGATGTTAGTGATTTCCATGGGAATAATAATGCAGAGATATTCTCCCTAGTTACATAGCCTCGGCAACTACTTTAAGTGGTATTGTTTAATTGAAGAGAGAAAGGTCTCTTTTGTTGAATCTAAATTGAAAGGTACAACACGACTTTGGTGGGTGAAGTGCCCACTATGACACATCATGGGATGACAAGAAGACAACTTTAACTCGTTATTTCATGCCTTCTAATTACAAGCAACTAGCTCATCTACAGTTTAGACGGTTCAAGGAAGCATGTTTGTTGAGGATTACACAAGGAAGTTCTACAGCTTAGCAACCTGATCCAAGAGTCAATGGATTAAGGATGTAATTATCACCATGTATACGCAAGGGCTCAATTTGGATATTTTTTTCAGGTTTAGCTATTAGTCGTCTTTATGCTATGGTGGATGTAGTTTAGGTTACCTATGGAATAAGATTCAAAAAAGAGGGCTTCTCTGAAGTCTTCTAGAGTATCGACAATTCAAAGTGAAAGGATTTTTGTGGATGCGAATCTCGATAAGTCATTTGGTAAACCACAAGAGTGTTTTTGTCCCTAACAAACTAACTCACCCAGGTGTTACTTCTAATTTTCAACGGGTTACTAACCCTAATACCAAGACGAGATGTTTTAATTGTCAAGGATTTGGTCACTTTCTTTCCAATGCCTTACAAAGATCATTGCGATAATTGAAAAGGAAATCCCTAAGGAGACTAAAGAATCCAATGAGTTAGAATCTGAAATTCAAGTTGTGGAGCCTCTTGATGTTAATGAAGTTGATTTTGATGATCTGATTGACGACCATATATTGAGTTTTATTCGTCCTCAATTTGTTGGTTGTAAGGTTACCACAGAAAAACCTAAACATTGTTGGAAGAAGACTTCATCATTGATTCCTCGGAGTATCTCATTAGATGGTATTCTTTGCCCTCCTTGTCACTCGCCAAAGTCAAGTTTCTTTTAGTGGAGGAGAATTGATGGCGTAGCCATTGAATGGTTGGACCAACGTGATTGAATTTAAAAGCTTGGACAAATGGCTAAGAACTTTTGGTCCAAAGGGAGATGTACCTAGTATATTGTTAGGATTTTTCTTTGTTATTTTAGTTATTTATTATTTGAAATTTTAGTTAGTTAGTATTTATCAGATTGAGATTAGTAGGGAAGGTTTATATAGTTTTAGTAGGAGAGTAGTTTTTTTTCCAGTAAGACGCTTGATTTATAAATAAGAATACATTCCATATCATTCTAATCAGAGCTAAATATTAATTTGAGAATTCCCTACTAAGATTTGTGCTTCTTAATCTAATCCTTGCGAGAATTGGTTATCCCCTTTCTTTCCCTTCCCTTTTTGCATCCCCACATGTCTGGTATTTTCTCCTTATTTTCTAATTTTTGCTCTTCTAACTATTGCATCGTGTTAGCAGATGGTTCTTTTAGACTAGTACATGGGATGGGTGATCTCCATCCTACTAAATCCATGTCTTTAACATCTGGCTTATTTGTCCATGAATTTTCTTTTAACCTATTATCTGTGAATCAGTTAACAAAGTCTTTATAGTGTTTAATGACTTTTTTCTCCATCCTCATGTGCTTTCAAAACCTTCGAATGAAGAAGGTGATTGGTTTGGGGTATGAGCAAAATACACTTTATTATTTGAATTCCAAAGTTGTAGTTCCTATCTTGAGTGCTACTGTGTCTCCCCTCCAGTGGCATTTTCGATTGAGTCATCCTTCACCATTGCAGGTTTATCCTCATTCCACTGATAGACATTGTTGTTTCATATGCTCCAATTCCTCGGCCAATGCTGAGGTCCTTCCTTTTGAGCCGTCTAATGTATCATTCTCTTCTGATTTGCTTATACATTGTGAAAAAGTACTCGTACTTGTATTCAACATCCCAATTCTAATTTTGTCTATTTGCATCGGCTGTTCTAATCATTTCATTGTTTTGTACCATCCTTATTTTTGTATTTGTTCCTAACTCTTTGAAGCAGACATAAAGGTCTCCTAGATAGAAACTGACTATGAATGAGGAAATTAAGGCACTTCATGATATCATACTTGGGACCTCATTTTTCTTTCTTCTCGTAAACAACCGGTCAGTTGTTGTTGAGTCTACACTATGAAATATCATCCTGATGGTTCTGTTGAGTGTTTGAAGACATGGTTGGTTGCTAAAGGCTACATTCAAACAAATGAGGTGAATTATTATAAGACTTTCTCTCCTGGTGCTCATCTTAATTCTGCTTCAGTTCTTATTTCTATTGTAGTCAATTTGGCCTAAACCTTGTATCAACCGGACATAAGGAACGTTTTTTTACACGGGAATCTATAAGAAGAGGTATATATGATTCAACCTACAAGTTATGTTATTTTTTGCCAGGAACAACTAGTGTACCATATGAAGAAAATACTGTATGGCTTGAAGCAAGCATCACATGTCTGGTTTGATAAGTTCAATACTACAGTACTTCAGTTTGGCCTTCAACGCTCTACTAATCATTCAGTTTTCATTTGTCGATCTTCTATAAGCATTATTATTGTTATTTGTAGATAACATCATCATTAATAGTGATGACTCAAATGGTATTGCCCACTTCAAGATCTATTTCACAAATCCTTTTCATACCAAAGATTTAGGTCTTCTTTGGTACTTCTTAGGGATTGAAGTTGCACAATCAAAGGAAGGTATTAGTTTGTGCCAACGACAATATGCACTAGACTTATAATTTGAAATTGGTATTCTTAATGCGCGCCCGATAGATTCACCTATGAACACTATAGTTAAGTTAAATTTTTAGAGTGGTAAAATTTTTAATGATATAGGTTGGTTGATAAATTGATTTATCTCACAGTTACGTACCCTGATATTACATTTACAATTGGTGTAGTTAGTCAGTTCATGCATGCTCTTCAGAAGCCTCATTAGGAGGTTCTCTGTCATATACTTCAATATTTGAAAAGGGCTCTAAGAAAAAGATTATTATATCGTCCATCATCAACCACAACTGTATTTCGATTTTCTGACGTTGACTGGACTGGTAGTCATAGTGATAGACGATCTACTTCTGGCTATTGTACATTTATTGGTGATAATTTTGTTACTTGGCATAATAAGAAGCAGAACGTTGTTGCATGTTCTGGTGCGGAAGCTGAACATAGTGCTATGATTGTAAGATGTCATGGATCCATTCTTTGATTTGTGATATGGGACTTGATGAGTATTCCTCCATAAAGATGCATTGTGACAACCAATCAACTATTTTCATTGCAAGTAATCCAGTATTACATGAGCGTACAAAACACATGCGAGGTGAATTGCCATTTCATTCAAGATATTTCAATGCGAAAAAAAATCATCACTCCATATCAAGTGTGGTGATCAACTGAGTGACATTTTTACCAAACCATTAACTCGGTCTGCCTTTAGTATTTTATGTTCCAAACCAGGCATTTTTTATCTTTATGCTCCAGTCTGAAGGGGGAGTGCTAGAGTTCTTATTTTCTATATTAAACATAAGTTAATTAATATAGGGTAATATTATAAATAAGTGTGTAGGGCAACATCGCCTACACAGATAATTATTCTCTCTTTCTGTGGCTCTCCTTATTTTCTCTTTCTCTCCTTCTCTCTTTTTCTCCTATCCCTAATATTACTTTTACTATTTCAACTATTACAATTTAAAGAAACACTTGGGGTGTGTTTGGTAACGTTTTTACGTTTTTATTTTTACTATTTCAACTCTTACAATGTTATCTTTTGTTTTTTCTGTGATTAAAATTAAAAATATAAAATATGTTTGGCAGTCATTTATATTTAAAAAATTGCGAAAAAAAAAATAAAAAACCTATTTGGTATTATACCAAAAATTCACCACCCAAACCCCACCACCCAGCCCCACTGACCACCCAAAACCACCACCCAACCCCCCTCCAACCGAAACCCACCCCCACCACCGCAGATCGTCTGCTGTGATGAAGATCGCCAAAGATGAAGATCATGTGCCGGAGTTTCGTCTGCTGTGAGCCTCTCATCTGCTTGGAGGAGTTGGAGGAGCTTCGAATTTTTTTCCGTACAGGTTAAAGGTCTTCAGCTGAATGAGAAAAGAGTGCTCTTGGCAATTTATAGGGTAAGGAAAATAACCCGTTATTTTGCTGTGGAGGGGGTTCGAAGTTCAGACCTCATTACAATGAGTTGGCTGCTGCCCCCGTGTTTTGGTTTTTTGATGTTTTCAAAAACACCATTTTGGATGTTTTCATATTTTAGCTTTGTTTTTAAAACAGAGCAGTTAAAAAAAACAAAAATATTTACCAAACATCTTTTTTGTTTTTTGCCAAAAAATGAAAACAAAAAAAAGAAAAACTCTAGGTTACCAAACGGCACCTGAAATAATCAACGCCATTACGTCATGAGAGTTTGCATCACAAGAAAACCCAAAAAATGGAACTTGTTGAATTTTCTGCAGTTCCCTATTGATGTGTACAATTCACCGAGTATAGTCCCACTACATTGTGTGTGCAGTTTGTAAAGCAGGATCTGACTATATTGTGTGTGCAGTCGGTAAAGCCCCTCCGCCGGTATAGTCTGACTGTGTAATGTGTGCAGCATGTAAAGCATGGTCTGACTAGATTGTTTTTGCAGTCTGGAAAGCCCATTGCAACTGCATGAATTTTATTTACAATTCTTGTTTTTTTAATCGTAAAACCAAAAAAAAAAATTATACCAAACAGGCTCGTAGTAATTTTAGTAATGAGAGTTTACCTCAAGAAAGATAAAACATACCTAGGAGTTGGTCTTCCATCTGAACCAGCTCCATCAATGTTGAATATATGACCCCCGCGAGGCTGGTCAAGCATCATTTTTATTGCCTATCGATTATAGAACAACCATGCATGAGCAAAGGCCTGGTAAACATCACTTAGAGATCTAAAGAGCTGGATACCTCTCGACAACATATCATCAAACCAAGGGTGTTTGTTGTGACAACTTCACTGCAAAGGAAATCAATCCACAGAATATGCTACAAATCAGGGTGGAAAGGAACACAATCAAAGACGAGAATACAAAGAAAGGAGAATGGAAGCTCACATAAGATCTTCATCTGAAGCTTCTGCCAGTGGCTTATAGGTATATGCATTCGATCCTGCATTATTAATCTGCATCATTCTCAGGATGGTGTAAGAAAGCAGAAAAAATGAGGAACTCCAACATGTCAGAGTCTCTAAAGTGTAATGTACAAAAGAATGCAAATTCTGTTTTCAGGGCTGATAAAAAGCATCTATGTAAAAACATACATTTCAATGTGAAGCATATAACTACACCAAGAATGAAGTTTCAACTGTCAGTACTATATTATGGCCCGTTGGACAACTGAAATGGTAGCTGCATACTCTCTCATTAATCACACATGTTCAGCTCAACAAAAGACTGAATGCCAAATTGAGGTCACTTTGCAGTAAAATTAAGTGGCACATGACACCCATCTTATTTATCTTTTCGGTCTATGCAAGCTTCCATCTTTCGTCCTAAGTTATATATGAAGCATCATAATTCAGAACATATTAGCCTGCAACAGTGCTAATCTACCTTTCAGGTTTGCTTTAAGGTTGTCAGATCAATAACTCATTGCCCTGGAGACTCAATGGAGAGATTGCCAAGTCAAACTTCTTGTTGACCAAGTATTGCAAAATATTTGAAAACTTACTCAAACACATTCTGTCTTCATAACCTTTGAGTAAACAAACATCCACAGGCATATTCCAAAAATTACTTCATTAAGTATGCCACCTTGTGAGTTGTGACTAATCTCTACTTTTAAGGTCTAACATGATCAAGTGTTGTGGAAAATAATGTCATTGCCTGGTGAGTAGAATAATCTCAGACGAATAACCGGCATATGGCGGATTTGAAACTGAGGGCAGCCATTTTGTGTAAATAATGCCAAAAGTTTGGTTTGTACCTGATCAAATTTACAATTACCCCAATCAATGGGGACCAAACTAAGTAATGGCCCTTTATAGACCCTTTAGCATGACCAGGAAATCGTATTAGGTGGGGCAACTTAATTAAAAACTTTGCAGGTAGCTTCACTCTTATGGCGCTACCTCCAATTTTTGCTGAAGCCACGGAGAAACCATCTCATCGGAGATGAATCCACAACACCTGGCATAATTTTTCAACCAGTGTAAATAAGGCGATTTTGCCTTCCTAGTATCTCTATTCCTCCCATTCTGTAGTCGCTGTCTCAGAACCAAGTACAAGGAGTACGACTAAGACTTTGATTACAAAACGTACACCTTTTTTCTCCTATTGCAATCTGTAGACCCTAGCAAGTATTTATAGTCAAGCTATGGCAATCACACCCCAATTGCACAAGGAGTGCTGTCACAAACCAATCTAGGCCAAGAAGGCTCTACTAGATGTGTTGGCAAACGCAGAACAAACAAGCCAAAAGGTCTTGGTGTTTCCCTCCAAAACACCAGGTCTTCTGTCCAATCAAATGCAATCCAAGTATGTTAGAGAAGTTATATATTGATAACCACCCATAACCGATACCAACTGCTTGCCTGATTAGACCAAACCCACCATTGTCTGTCTACATTGTTGCCTTTGTCTGTGCACATGTGCCAAGCCATGCCCAGCCCATAGTTTGATCTTTTATGCACACAAGGAACACCCTTTGCCTAGCCCATGACTATTCATAGTCTGCCTTCAACGTTACCAATTGTGCCCACAATGTGTTGCCTCTTTCAGTCATGTGTGGGGCTTCCATAGTGACAAATCCCACAAATGCAATGGTCCCAAATTTTCTTGAGTTTCCAACTTGCATGCCTTGCCTCAACCCATGACAAGGATCTTGGTGTCGTGCCTTGCTTTAGCTTACCAAGGCTCAAGTGCAACAGGGTTGCCACGCCTAAGTGCCCTAGAGAGACCCTCTGCCTTATGTTTTTGGAAGAAAAACCCAAGTGCCAGCAATAGATGTCAAGGATTCTGAGAAATCATAATGGTATTTACGAAACTGCCACTAAAGCACCTTCCTAGGAATTTATAAGCATTCGGACTAACAGTTGGCCTGTCGATCATGCAATTGTGCACTGCCCACCAAATCAACATACCGACCACTGACCGATGTGCTTCTAAAGACTAACACGGGTCACCAACATGCTTCTAATCATTTTAAGAGCCGTGATATACGTTGGGCGTCCACCAAGCACAACCCTACTTTTTTACCTTGGCACGGGACACCATTGAACAAGTCGCTCGCCACCATGGTCGTGCCAAACTGTCAAGGGGATAATGAACCAACCCCACCAGAAGAACTTGACGTCCTTGTAGAGAGGTTGTCCTAGTACTCCTTGATCTTGTTCTCAAACTGCCAAAGAGTACCCAACTAGCCTCTGCTTCGAAGCCACCTTTTCATTGAACTAGAAAATCAGTCGACAATTCTTCTTACTTTAACCAGCAGTCCTGTGAGCAAGAATCTTCTCGATGCCCCTGTTGAATAGTTGTTTCACAATGGGTGAAGCCCTCCTGGCTTGTCTCTGGCTAACATCAAGTAAGGCTTCAAAAAATTCACATACCGGGTGAATCTTAAAACAATTGAGAAGCTTCAAGTGGTAGGCAATGTTCCCAACCCTCTTCATCACTTCAAATAGTCTTTCATACTTAGGAACCAACACATGTGCACTGTCTTGCTGTTTATCTTCTTCTAAATGTGTGGAATCAGTTTCAGTAAAACCTAGTCTCCCACGTGAAATTCCAGGAGCCTCCGATCTTTGTCCACATACTTCTTCATCCATCAAACAACCTCAACCAAACTGTCTTTTGCCTCCTAAAGATATTCTAACTTTGTGCAAGTAAAGTGGTATGTAGCAGGACATTTGCTTCCAGTATTCTGTGTAGCCACTTCATGAGGACTAAGTGGTTGTTGTCCATAGCCTACTCGAAGAGACTCATGAGTCATGCCTATTGCAGAAGACATGTTCAAGTTGTAGCAAAATTAGGTTGCATAACTCCATCCCATAACTCCACCCTACTTTTCCAATATGCAGTGACATAGTGCCATGGGTACTCCTGTAGCAAAACATTCATCCTCTCAGTCTAACCATCCATATGAGAATGATCTGTTATAGAACACTACAACTCCTAACCCATGAGATTGAACGACACTGTCCATAAACATCTAGTTAATGGGCCATCTTAGTCACTCACTATATCTTCCGGCAACCCAAATTACTTGCACGTACTTGTTAAATAACTTTGCAAGCAACTTTAACACGGCAAGTATGTGGTGTAGGAATGAATAATGCATACTTTCAAAAACAATCCTCCACAATTGGAATCGAACTCATGTCATTCACTTTCGGCAAACTTGCAATGAAGTCCATCGAGGATGACTACGATGCTTTGTCAGAAATGGGCACAAAAATCCTCTCTTTTTTCTCCAACTTGTTTAGGCAAACGAGACAAATCTTTCCATACGCCTCGACATCATCTTCTATCTTAAATCAATAATAACAATGAGATAGCAACACAAACATCCTCTCGATCCCTAATTGTCCATCCAATTGAGAGTCACGTGTTTCCTACATCAATTCTCACATTTGTCCCCATTGCTACAAACATAGAATCAACCTCCCTTGGCATAGAATAAGCCATCATCCTGTGAATCAAACCTTCGCTGACATGTTGTTTATGTAGCATCTGTCTAGGATTGCTCATCAACACCTGGACTTGTTATGGGATCATGATGAGTGGATTTTATACCTACGAATTGAGTATTCTTGGCTTAATAAAATTGGGAGTTTCCAAGTATTTTATGTTTATTTTTATTCGTTTTGTGTTTTAATGTTGTTTTGTAGGGATCATAATTTGGAAGGAAACAAGGTCATTTGACAGTCTAAGTTTTGGATTAATTACGAACTGAGCAACAAAAGCAGTTGTGTGCATAAAAGGGAATCAACGTTGTAGCTCTAGATGTAGAGCCGCACCTTTAGAAGGACAGAAACTCAGCGCACCTGCGCTGATTTGTGGGGCTGCAGCGCGGGCTTCAGCGTAGAAGACGAATTCTGACTTGTTTTTGAGTAAAAATTGAACTCTAATGCTACACACATGTTAGGGTTTAGTTAGAGATATATTTATATACTGCTATAAAGGGCAGCTAACACAAAGAAAACCAAAGATTAATAGTGAATTGAAGACAAGGATCAAAGGAAGCAACACGAAGAAGACTGGAATTGAAGGCTAGAAAGAGATTGAAGATTGCAACACAATTTTCATCATTTTCTCTTACTTTTAGTTTTAATTTTCAAAGATGTTGATTAATTTGAAGATGATGTTTTTCAATTATATTATAAACTAAATTTTTATTAAGATTGCAATGGAACCTAATGTTTAGTTAAATTAATTTGCTCTTGTTTTCAGCTATTATTGGTCTTCCATAAGTTGTTTATCATATTTTGTGCTTACTATATGATTGTTTGGCCAACAATTAATTTGGTTCCCTAGATGAAATTGAAAGATGAATTCTAGGGTTTGGATCTGAATATGATAACATGCGTTTAGTTATTTATTTTTAGAATTGAATAACGTGAGTTTGTGTATAGGATAAGAATACACCTATATGCCGTGTGTAATTTTTATGAGAGTTTGAGCTTAATGTATCTGTTCCAATTTACATTGCATAGGAATATAGTGATTTAATTGGGAGAGATATTTTTATCTAACATTTGGAAGAGGTTTCATTAATAATTTTAAATTTTCAATTAACAACTTATTTTGATTAATTGACTGGAAGGAGAGTGAAGAGATTTATACAAAGTATTAGGGGAAGTTGTAATCTTAAATTCTTTTATTTGGTGAAATCAGTCCTTGGTTAGTAATTTTAAATTTAGTTTTAAATTAGCAATTTCATAGTTTAATTTTAATTGTTTAAATAAAATCGAATTGATGCAAAGTTAGTACTTGAAAATTATTAATAATAACTCTCTGTGGGAACGATACTCTACTTATCACTTTATTACTTGTTGATTGTGTATACTTATACGTAAATTGTCAATATCAAATTCGGACAACAGGTCAAGTGGTCAACTTCTTTTGGGACTTGAAGTATATGCTCATCACATTATTTGTTACCGCTATGAACTTGGTTCCTAGCAAATAATGCCTCCAAATTTCCAAATAATGTACCACCACAATCAACTTCTCATGTGGTGAGTAGGGTTGCTCTACATCTTTCAATTTTTGAGTTTCAAAGGCATAGAGTGTCCATCTTGAACAAGAACGCCACCAATGGCTCGGTTAGAAGCATTAGTGTGTACTTCAAAGGCCAATTCGAATCACTGTGCAAAAAAAATTACTTGCTTAAATTTTTCACTATCAGCCAGACAAGCCTCCATCTAATCCCATTTTTAGTCCTTGAACAAGTCAATGAGGGTGTTCGCCTTCTTTAAATAACCCACATAAACTTGTGGTAATAGTTGATCAAAACAAGAAAATATCACAACTCTGGCACCTTGGTTCGTATAGGCCAATCCACAATTGCCTTCACTTTTATTTCATCCATCTAAATTTTGTCACTGCTCACCCAATGTCCCAAGCACATCACCTCTTAACAACAAAACTCACACTTCTCATTTTTGACACAAAACTGGTGCTCTCTAAGCCATGAAAACACCTTCCTTAGATGAGCTAAGTGATTCTAAACATCTCACTATAGACTACAATATCATCCAAGTATATAACTACAAAATAATCGATATAATCATAAATTACATCATTCATTGGATTACAGAAAGCAATTGAGGCATTGGTGAGCCTAAACTACATTACAAGGAACTCATAGAAACCATAACGAGTTACACATGTAGTTTTGGGTTCACCACCTTCGGCAATTCTATCCTGCCAATACCCCGTCCTCAAATCTAGTTTGGTGAAGTACTAAAGTAAGATACCTTAGACAGATCAACGACATTTGAAATATAGTGCTTGTTCTTAACAGTAACCTTGTTAAGGGCCCAATAGTCCATGCAGAACAACATCGACGCTGCGTATAGCACCTTTGGAGGGTTGAATACTTCCTGAATGAAGCAAATCAATTCAACTCCTCCTTAATACTGAGAACTTCAAAGCTGATATAATGTAAGGGGTTTGCACTGTAACCTTTACACTAGGCTCCAACTTTATCTACAGTTAACATCACATTTGGGTGGAAAGATTTTGGGGAGTTATGGGGGATAAAACTAGCAAATTAGCCCAAAATTTCAACCGCAAGCATTAGGCCCTTTAACTTATACTTACTGGCTTCATTTATGAATTATAGTCTTAAGTTTGCTTTATATTCTCGGTCAATTTCTGGCCAAATTTCTCACCTCTCTGTGCAATGAAGTTGTAGGTGACCCCAATGTTCACCCTAGTCAAAACTTCTTTATCGTTCACCATCACTTGCATGTACATCTGACCTTTTTGGGCTGAAACTTCATAACAATTATTGCATTTAGCAATTGCATAGGATTGGCACAAGTAGAGTCTATGTTACCATCATCCATAATATTTTCAGCAACAAGGACACTTAACTGCTCCCTTTTTCGATGGGGTTCTCCACAAAGAAAGCAACTAGAATTGAATTGACCTTTCTTTTGTTGGTAGTTATCAATGTTCTTAGCATCACCTCCTCCGTCTTTCTTGTTATTCCAATCCATTTTTGTTACTACTTTAGAAGAATCAATCTTATCTTTCTTTCGACCATCTTTCTTCTTTTTCTTCTTATCGATGAGGCATTGATCCACCATTTTGAAGTAACTATAACAATTGCAGTAGGTTGTCAGATCTAAGTAGGGTATTTGTTTATCTCAGAGGAAATATGTACTTGACATGTTAGATGAAACAGGTTTGTTAAGTGGCAGACCAATTGATGTTCTTATGGCTCCAAACAAGAAATTGTCGATGGATGATGGTACATTATTTGAGAATCCGGATCACTACCGTAGATTGGTTAGGAAGCTCAATTGTCTCAATATTACTCGACCGAATATTGCTTATGTACTTAGTGTGATAACTCAGTTTATGGGATGCCTTAGAGTCCCACATTGGGAGCCAATTACTCGCGTCTTTCGATACCTCAAACGTGCACTTGACTCGTTGTATCGAGCCAATGGACATCTTAAGGTGAAAGGTTTTTCAAATGCTAACTGGACTGGCTCTCCCTCAGATCAGAATTCAACCACTAGTTATTGTACTTTCTTAGAAAGTAATGTGATCACATGAAAAAGTAAGAAACAATCAATGGTAGCAAGATCCAGTTTTGAGGTTAAAAATCGAGCAATAATACATATAATTAGTGAGTTGACATGGTTATTATTACACTACCTTCAGGATATTAGCTTTCTAGTTCAATCTCTTTTATAATTATTCTGAGATAATCAAATGGCAATTCATATTACTACTAAGCCAGTATTTCATGAGAGGACTAAATATATTGAAGTTGATTGTCACTTTATTCGAGACAAGATAATAATTGGAGACATTACAACTTCATTTATGAGATTTGAGGATCAACTTGCAGATATGTATACCAAAACATTGAGTCGTACTTGTCTTACAGCCATTTGTTCGAAGTTTGGATTATATGATATATATAGTCCAGCTTAAAGGGGAGTATTGAGAATATTATTATTATGTAATTACCTCTTAAGGGTATATCCGTCCTTTGTATATTTACGAGATGACTATAAATACAAGTTGTTAGTGAGATGTAGGTTAAGTTCGACCACTCTCTGTTTCTCTTTAATATTGTGCTCACCCTCTAAACTTAACAATACCAATTGTCAGATGAGGTCTAGTTTGCCACAAATGTTTGCGAGTATGATGACACTAAATCCCACACTTAGTTTTAGCCATCAACATTCAAGATGTTTCTCATAGATAGTTCGTCAAACATAAGCTAAACACGTTACTGGACAATGTCCTAACTTTTAATTTTAAAATCCAAATTCAATGTGTCTGGCTAAAGGTTTGCTTACAAAAATGCACCATTTTTTCTTGGGGTAATATGTAGGCCCTTACAAGTATTAGCCATCCAATGGCAGTTACATCCCAACAATAGGTGCTACTACTACTACTTTTGCATTTGTCGTCTTCATCTGCTACCTTAGATTATACAACTTTTTATGTTGCTTGATATTAAATGCAAAAAATCTACGGTGGTGGATTCCCAAGAAACCACCAAGCATTTTGTCCAACCAGATGCAATACAAATATTTTGGAGCAATTGTGTCTTGGTAACCACCTATAACTAGTGCCAACTGCTCACCTAGTTTTACCAAAGCCACCATTGTCTGCCCATGTGCTTTTGCCCGTGCTTGGTCTTCAAATGTATGCAAGTAATGCCCCTTGCCATCCCAAGCCTATGCATTGCAAGCCTTCAACATACTCAATCGTGCCCACGTTATGTTGACTCCCTCAACAATGTGCAGGGCTTCCATACCAACAGATCCAACAAATGTCCAAACATTTTCTTAGAGTTTTAACTTGTGTGCCTTGCTTCAATAGGTAATAAGGATCTTGATGTCATCCTTTTTTTTTGCTTGCCAAGACTCAAATGCATAGGAGTTTCCACCCCTAAGTGCCCAAGGGAGATCCTTATATACTCTAGAAAATAAAACCCTAGTGCTTGCTGAGAAATTATAATAATTTTTTTTACGAAGTTACCTTTCTCACACCTACCCAAGTGCCAGCAAATGGACATCAAGGTTGCCGAGGAATTATAATGATATTTACGAAGTTACCTTTCTGGCACCTACCTTAGCACTTCTGCATGATCGGGTTACGGATTGGCCTGTTGACAATGCAATTGTGCACTGTCCAGTAACTGAACATGCTGACCAAATCACCGATGTATAACAGCCCTGTTATACATGTTGGGGTTAGCCAGTGGGCAAGTCACCCACATGCAAAGGTTGTGCCAAACCCTCACGAGGCCAACATAGTCCATGGAGTAGAAGGCTCGACCTAGGTTACTTAACATAGTCCTAGGTGTAATTTATTATCATTTGCATATTATGTCTAGAAGCTTTGTATTTGCCAGGCTTACAAGATGCGAATATTAACATGATTCTGAAACTCAAGTGGACATGCTTAGTGGGCATGGAAAAAGTTCACTGGTCCTTTTTTCCACCTCCGAGCATAAAAATAGTATGACTTAGACAAATGTTGATTACTAGAAAGGAAACCAAGCAACAGATGCCCTTGCAAATTGAGGTAGTGGTCATAGTCTCATAGATGAAGTGTCACGTTTCCCACTTTATCATCTTTGTCCTAGGGGAGGAAATTGTGGTAGGGCTTGATGCTTCTGCCTTTGTCAACCCAAAGTCCTCTTTGACTCCACCTCTTGCATGAACTTTTTCAATTTTCCCTTTCTTACTGCTAGGGATCCTTGCCAAACTCACCACCTACTTGATGTTTTATTGGGGAAAGAAAATTTAATTAGGGCATCACGCTACAGGTTTGTGTATCAAATGTCAATCTAAAGTACCTCAAAAAGAAATCGCTTGGTATCGAGGTCAAGCCTTCAAACCACAAGAATAAACTAATCTTTGTCATTTCCCACATAGTAATCCCTAGATTGAGTTTAGAAAATTGCCTTGAGTTAGCAAAAGGTAAAAATAACTCGCATAAAGATATTTGTTACAATTTGCGCATACCAAACTCCAAATAAACAAATCAAAAGGAGAAATCAAGTACCCATATATCAATGTATTTCAGGTTTTTCTGTGCAAATGCAACTAAATTTTTCACATCATTCCCATCTCGAACATCACATTTGGTACCCTGCACAGAGATAAAATTAATTAGAACTAAGAATAACTTAGCGTAACAGCTCAACCCAAGAAAAGGAAAAGGAAAAGGAAAAAAATAAATTTACTGCTAGAATTATGATATTTATTTATCCTATTTTAATGATATTTTTGGACTTTTGAGATATTAAGTCCACAGTAACATAAACTAATTAGGAAGAGAACCTAATTATCTTTGCTATTGTATTTGCATAGCTTGTCTAACCCCCCCCCCCCTCTCTCTCTCTCTCTCTCTCTCTCCCCTACTTTTTCTCTTTTAATTCTTTAATTATTTTCTTACACAAATTCAACTTGGTATAAGAGTGATTAAGTGATTCTTCATTAAATCTGCACAAAGAACAAAAGAAAGATTTGTGTTTGACAAAGAACTGAAGAAGAGTTTCGCATATGCAAAAAAAAAAAAAATATAGAAATATTACCATGAAAGACATGAAGAGAAAAATCCATTTGTAATTTTTTAAGATTGATCTTAGATTATTGTATAAATATTTCCCTTTTTCCTAGTTAAATAAAATTATGCATTTTTATCTGATGATAAGAAATTGCTTGTGTTTCTTATTGATTCTAGGTCAATGTGAACCATTCAGTGTGTGTCGGGGATTGCAAAGTGGCGTTTACGACCTATTTGAGAATGTAAGAGGCAATCACAGTTGAAAACTGATGTAAGCCAAATAAGGTTTTAGCATCAAAACCTATCTTATCTATACCGTATAGTATCATAGTCAATTTAGGGAGAGAGAGCTTGGGAAGCTTTCCATCCTTAAATTCTATTTTCTCCTAATTTTGGATTATATAATAGGAACGTATTGGTCTCCTCTAGTTAAATTCCAATATGTGGCTTATGTAACCACTTCCAACTTTTTGATAACTACTCCACATTTGAATTTTCCATCATCTTTATTACCTACTTCACGTTTTAATTTTTTTTTAAATAACAATTTGGCATAATAATAGAAAATTTTCTAGTAGTGTGATGATGGGGTTGAGGGTAGGAGTGGCAGTGGGGGGTGGAAGTAGGGGGGTGGTGGATAGACGTTACATACTTTGAGCATCACACAAGGCGGCCGCCTGTAGATCATAACAATAAAGCTCAATGGCCTTAGTTATACTCTTTGTTCTTAGTTATATTGCCTATTAGCAGGGAAGATGAGCTATCTAAGTGTTAAAATTGAGAAATCCTAATTATCCTCTTTAGAGAGGGCTAATAATTCTACATTTATGTAATGCCTGCTTTACTCCATGCAACCAGATAATAGTAATGGTTATTATTCATTCTTAAAACCTTCCACGTAGTTCTATGGTATGGCAAGAGTTGGATCACTATCGGAGAAATTGACATAATGTGGTATAGATGTGTCTAAATTACAAAAGCTAATTGAATAGAAAGTGATTATTCAATTCCTTGCTGGCTTGAATCTTGAGTTCAATTGAGTTAAATTTGAAATTCTAGGAAAGGAGCATCATCCTTCCAGCCAGTAAGTATATGCTTATATTCAGTCTATGGAAAATAGGTGGGGAATCATGCTTCGCTCTACGCCATAAAAGAGTTCAGCCCCGGTGGTTGTTGCTCCTCAAGATACCCATCTGGGGGAAGGAAAGTTGGAAAAAGGACGTGCAAGTGAAGTGTCTGAAGATAAGCTACATTTTTTCCTTGTTCAAATCAAGATGAAAGATGGAAGAAGGAATACAAACCAAAAGGTGATTGTCCTCCTAAGTGGAGAGGTTTCCAACAAGCATGTTATCTACCACTTTGTCTCCAACTGCACTTGGTAGGTCATCAGCTTCCAGTTTAGCACTATGTTACACATGCAGTCCCATATTGTCTTGCAAGTACATAAGCTGCTGCATTTCTGTCTCTGTATGGGTCTCTTTGCTGGCTAGTCTGATCTCATGTCTACCCGGTGCCTAACACTATTCTCCAGGTCACCGACATTGCATGTGGAATCTCTGCTCCAAAAAGGGAGTCTCGTCTTAAACTAAATAGTGTTGACACTTAGGTGGACACTGAGATCGAGTTTTTTTTTCTTTTTCTTTTTTTGACTTCTAAGTTCCTAACCCTTGTTTTAGAGAACCGTAATCATATGATTGTTTTCATCTTCGTTATCCCATCACTCTACTTGGTCAGGGAAAACAAAACGCTAAGAAACCCTATAGTTCTCTTTTTATGTACCTGCTAAAGGTTCTGTTCCTATTACTTCATCTTTGTCTATCTCATCTATTTTGCATGTCCCTAGTCTCTCTAATAGTGTTTTCTCTTTCAGTAGCATTCACAATGAAATTATGAGTGATGTTCTCTCCTTCATCGCGTATCTCACAAGGTTTTTTAAAACTTGATCCTACCTCGGATAGATATGAAAGGCTTAAGGATTCAAATCAGAGATTGTACGATCAAGATCAGGATCATGATCAGGATCACAAGGTTCGCTGATACATACTTAATCTCACAATTCTTTCTTTAGTCACTAGTTATCTTTATTCCTTCTGCAATGACTCACTTAATTTACTGAATCAATCATTCTCCGAATTCGATTACTAAGATTAATTTTTTTGACTGATTATCCAAGTTCAAATATGCTTTATTATATTCTAAGGTTTTAGATTTGGACATAACAAAATTTGATCTGATTATGATTCAATTCACTTCGATTCAATTGATGAAATTCATAATATTTAATGGATTCAAATATGGATTATAAAAACGAAATCAGTTGAATAATTGAAATCTTATCATTGATAAGCCCACTTGCAAAGTGATATGTCAAAATAGCATTCTCTATGAAAGCTATCATTATTCTAGTACTTTATACAAAACAATTTTATATTAATTTTTTTAGTCAAGTCTTATTTTTTTCACGTGTATTTATATGTGAAATCTTTGAAAGTAAACAAATAATATGGAGAATTATTTATAAAAAGTGTTAGATTAAGAATATTTTTTTATAGAGAATGAAATTTTGATAAAACAATCATGTTCTCAAGATACGACGAATTTTGATGATTGTTGTTTAGTTGTTCTCTTCCACTAGATGGTCACCCCCACTAGAAAAAGACTTTGACTCTGTCCCTATCGATAGCCATGGTCTTTTAGCACCTTGTGATGAAGAGAATTAAGAAGTAAAGAGTATAATATTGTGTTAGGACAAAAGGAGAATAAGAGATAAAGAGAGAGAGAGAAAGAGAATGAGGGAACAATATGTGAGCAGTGTTGACCAACACTCTTATTTATATTGAACCCTATCTTGGGTAATTACAATATTATCCTACATAAATAGAAAACATAAAAAATAAGAACTTTAACACTCCCTCTCAAGCTGGAGTATAAAGATAAAAAATGTCCAACTTGGAACAAAAATTATTGAAGGTACCATGAAACAATTGTTTGGTAAAAATATCACCCAACTGTTCACCAGACTTGATATATGGAGTGATAGAGATCCCAAATAAAATGACACTCCACTTCTATGTGTTTGGTGCACTCATAAAAGTGCAATAACAATAAAAATAGGTATCTGATTATCACAATACATCTGCATAGGAGAAGACACACAAATCTCCATATTACAAAGTAGAGCATGCACTCACAACATTTCACACGTTGTGTGAGCCATAGCCCAATATTCTACCTCTGCACTTGAATGTGCAACTAAATTTTGTTTCTTACTATACCAAGTAACAAGATTACCACCAACAAATGTATAATAACCAAAAGTAAATCGTCTATCAATACAATTACCTGCTCAGTCACCATCAGAAAAGCCAACAATAGTCATACATGGTGAAGATTGATATAATAATACTTTCTCGAGTGCTCCTTTAAGACACCGAAGGATAGGACATGCAGCCAACCAGTGAGACTTGCGAGGAACATGCATAAACTGACTAATTACTCCAATTACAAATGTAATATCGAGACACGTACCTGTGAGGTAGATCACTTTACCAACCAATCTCCGATAGCGCCATATGTAATCAAAAACTTCTCCATTATGAACATCTAACTTGACTGTAGAATCTATAGATGTATCAACAAGACGCGCACCAAGAGTACCAATTTCAGATAACAAATCCAATATGTACTTTCGTTGCCATAGATTGATACCTTGCTTTGATCGAGCAACCTCAATTCTAAAGAAATACCGAAGAAAATCCAGATCTTTAGTGTGAAACTGCTTCCACAAATAGAGCTTAAAACTGACAATACCATTAGAATCATCACCACCAATGATAATGCCATCAACATATACGATAAGAATGATAACTGCTAGAATAGAACGACGAATAAACACCGAATGATCTAAAGTAGAACTCTGAAAACCATACACTTGAGATAGTTGTGAATGAAAAGGGATACTCAAATTACGAGTAGAACCCCGTATATATATCCAAAAATAATACAGAGTGACTTAAACATCCTTGTAGTTTAGGAAAATATAAAAATCATAGTAAGGGTAAAAAAGGGAAAAGAAATCCTAATAAACCTAGACTATCTATACTCCAACACTCCCCCTCAAGCTAGGCGCAAAAATGTCAACTAAGCCAAGCTTGACAACGGAGTCCCGAAGAATAGACAGAGTGACAGGTTTGGTAAAAACATCCGCAACTTGATCACTGGTCCCCACAAACGATGGAGTAACAAGACCACTGCTGACCTTCTCCCGAAGAAAGTGAACATCGATCTCTATATGCTTCGTTCTCTCATGTAGTACAGAGTCAAAAGCGAGCTGAATAGCAGATTGATTATCACAATATAATGTGGATGGAGAGGTCACTGAAAAACCCAACTCGTCAAGAATCGATCGTAGCCAGATAATCTCACATGTGCCAAGTGCCAATGCCCGATACTCTGCCTCTGCGGACGAGCGGGAGACAACTGCCTGCTTCTTGCTCTTCCAAGAGATAAGATGAGTCCCTCGAAAAGCACAGAAACCCGTAGTAGATCGACCATCACATGCTCCCCCATAATCTGAATCTGAATAACAGGCTAGAAAACCGGTCTGAGATCCTGATGCATAAAACAACCCAAGTCCAGGACAAGACTTGAGGTACCGAAGAATATGATAAACTGCATCAAGATGAGGCTGACATGGCCTATGCATGAACTGACTAACTCGGCTGACTGCGAATGAAATGTCCGACCTAGTATTGGCTAAGTAGATAAGTCTACCTACCAATCTTTGATAAACTGTCGGATCTTTCAACTCCTCACCTTCAGCAGTAAGCTTCAGGTTTGGAATCATAGGTGATGATGCCGGTTTGCACCCCAACATCCCAGTGTCTGAAAGAAGATCCAAAACATACTTTCTCTGAGAAAGAACAATACCTCTGCTTCTACGGGCAACCTCAATCCCAAGAAAGTATCGCAGAAATCCAAGATCCTTCACATCGAAGGCCTTCCCAAGGTCTATCTTGACCTGCGCAGTCCCAGAAACATCATCACCAGTAATAATAATATCATCAACATATACCAGAAGGATGACACACTGTCCAGAAGTATTCCGTCGAATAAAGCAGGTATGATCAGAATGACACCTGGTGAACCCCAATCGTATGACTACATCACTGAAGCGAGAGAACCAGGCTCGTGGCGACTGTTTCAGTCCATAAAGAGACTTACGCAGTCGACATACCTTTCCAGCATACTCCCCCTCACCACGAAAGCCCGGTGGTGCATCCATATAAATAATCTCGTCCAGATCACCGTGAAGAAACGCATTCTTCACATCTAATTGATGAAGAGGCCAAGAGTACTCCGCAGCCAGAGAAATAATTAACCGAACAGTAGTCAATTTTACCACGGGGGCAAATGTAGCACCAAAATCACGACCTGGTACCTGAGTAAAGCCCTTCGCCACAAGTCTAGCCTTGTAACGATCAATAGTACCATCCGCAAGAAACTTCAGGGTGTAAACCCAGCGACAGCCAACAGGCTTCACCCCTGAAGGTAAGGAGACAAGATCTCATGTATGATTACGCTGAAGAGCGTCCATCTCTGTCTGCATGGCAAGAACCCACTGGGGCTCCCGCATAGCTTCCGAAATAGAGCGAGGAACCAGCGTATCTGATAAGGCCATAGTATAAGCTCGAAATGTGGGAGACAGATTACCATAAGAAATATAAGCAGAGATCGGATATAAAATCTTGGCAGTCCAACCATATCGATCAACTGGACGACGATCACGCCTTGGATAACGACGCCCTAAATCACCATCCTCTACTGATAATATTTTATCAGGTAAAGTAACTGGCTCAGCACCTATAATCTCATCAGTACTAACAACAAGTGCATCAATATGCTCAACAAACTGAGAAGTATTACCTGCATCGCCTGAGGTAGAGGGGATATCAGCAGGGTGATGAGAGCGAGGACAACGAGCATACACCTGCAAAGGAAGAGAGACTGGTAACTCTGTACTGACAGGGATGAGTGACTCCTTTGGAGGAAAAACGGATGACCCTGTAGGGATAGTGATCAATGACTCTGACTCTTGTGGTAATGGAAAATCAAAGGGAGTATCATCAACTGGAGGGGCAGACAAAGGACTGAAAGGAAAATAAGGAATATGCTCAAAAAAGGTAACATCTAGACTGTGATACATACGACGCCTAATAGGATCATAACATCGATACCCCTTAGATTGATGACAATAGCCCACAAAGATACAACGAATCGCTTTATCATCAAGTTTATGACGAGTAGGAGACCGATCCTGAACAAAACATGTGCATCCAAAAACACGAGGGGGGACCGGAAAAAGTGTCCGCTCAGGAAATAAGACCTGTAAGGGAGCCTTATGCTGAAGAACACGACTCGGCGTACGATTGCACAGAAAGGTAGAAGTCAAAACAGCAACATGCCAATAAGATTTTGGTACCCTCATGCCTCTAAGCAGACAACGTACCATCCCTATCAAACTCCTATTTTTCCTCTCAGCAACACCATTTTGCTCAGGAGTATATGGACAAGTGAGTTGCTGAAGGATACCCTGAGAAGAAAGGTGAGACACTAAAGCATCAGACACATATTCTTTGGCATTATCCGAACGAAGAGCACGAACAATGACATCGAATTGTGTCTTAATCATCTGTAAAAATTGAGTGATTATAGGGAGCACATCAGACTTCCTATGCAAAAGGTAGACCCAAGTACAACGGGTATGATCATCTATAAATGTCACATAATATCTGGCACCTGACAGAGCAGTAACGGGAGAGAGTCCCCAAATATCAGAGTGTATTAGGTCAAATGGCTTGGGTGACTGGTGCATGCGAGGAATATAATTGGCCCTAACATGTTTTGATAGGGAACAGATAACGCAATCAAGTTTACCACCAACACAAGCATTACTCAAAGCAGGAAACAACATACATAAATATTTAAAATTTGTATGTCCAAAACGGTCATGCCACAATTGAACAGTTTGTGACGAAAAATCATAACGACAACTACTAGGTAAAATACTAGCATGCAAGCTAGGAACAGAAAAAGACAAAGCAGGTGCAGGTGCAGGTGAAGGAATTGGTGAAACTGGAGACGGATTGCCAAGATAATACAGTCCATCTTTCTCATGTCCCTTGATAATAATCCTCCTGGTACTCAGGTCCTGCAAATAACACGAATCAGATAAGAATACAACCGCACAGTGAAAATCTCTGGCTAACTGATGTACAGATAATAGATTCATGGCCAACTTTGGCGCATGAAAAACCGAATGTAATGTAAGGCCATCTGGGAGACGGACTGTACCCCTACTAACAATAGGGGCATGTGTTCCATCTGCTAACTGAACCTGTGTATATAATGGCTCGTCAAAAGTGGTGAAGTGATGGGCCTCACCTGTCATGTGACCATTCGCACCCGAGTCCAACATCCAAAGGGGAGATGAACTGGCACAAGCGTGAAAGGCACGAGATATACCTGTAGTGGTGACAGCAGCAGTAGTCAGACTCTGAGAAGTCAGAGCAGACATAAGTATATCTAATCGGGAAGTGATAGCATCCATATCACTTTGCCAAGGAGGAGCAGTAGCAGGAGTGGCGGTAGTGGGCGGTGGTACCTCAGCAATAGCAACGGTACGGCTGCGAGAAGGTGGCTTAAGCTCTGGATGGAGCTTCCAGCAAGTAGCCCTGAGATGTCCTGGTCGGCCACAATAATCACATTGACGGGAATCCCCCCGTCTGCGCTGATCTGGGGCGCCCTGACGGCGCTGGTCTGAGCGTTGCCCATCCCTGACTAAGGATCCTGAATGGGACCCTACAGCAGCTGCAAGGGCCATCTGGTTAATCGAAGGAGGCAAAGCTGCAACTGGAAGTGATGCAATACGGACTCGACGCTCATGCTGCTCAATCATCCCATACACCTCATAAAGAGAAGGAAGTGTCAACATCGACAAGATCTGAGAACGAGGTCCCTCAAACTCATCACGAAGCCCCATAAGGAACTTGTGAATCCTATCCTCCTGCTCTCGAGTATGCAAGAATGCTGCTCCCTCGGGCTCTATCTTCGGAATAGCAGCAAGAGGACGTAGAGACTCATACTCAAGCCAGCGCTGGGTCAAATAGCCATAATAATCATGAACGGTCATATCTCCCTGCTGAGCATATGAGAGCTCCTGAGAAAGCTCATAAACACGAACTCCCCGTCCTGACTGAGAATACATCTCTGATAATGCGCTCCATAGCTTCGGAACAGAGCTATGAAACTGGTGGATCCTGCAAACAGAGGGCTCCATTGAGCCAAATAACCATCCAAGAATAGCACAGTTTTCAGAGAACCATGCAGAATATCCAGGGTCGGCATCAGCTGGCTTTGGGTGAGATCCCGTCAGCCAACTAAGCTTCCCTACACGGCCTAAGAAAAACTGGAATGAGCGTGACCACTCAGCGAAGTTACGACCATTCAACAATTGTGCCGTAACTTTTTGAGAGATCATGCCCGGTAATGCTAGTAATGCAACTGTGCTAGTAGGCACTGTATACTGGTCAAACATAAAAGTGGAAGTACCCATAGATGTCTCAACGGTAGAGGTGTCAACAGTAGGGTTCTCAAGTCCCTCAGTAGTAGCCATATCAACAACAATACTAGGGCACCCGTGACAGAAAAATAACTATAAGATAAATAGAGGAATAAAATAAGGGAGAACAATATACCTTCAGTCGAACAGTAGCGACAAATAGGGAAGGTCCAAAAAGCTCCCAAATAATCAAGTCACGGTGCCCAGAAATCCAAAATATATAAATAAGTGATCTACTGCATCAAGAGCAAATCAACAACCCCTCATAAAAAATCCTAGATATAACAGTGGGTTGGGTTTATTGGTTGGCAGTGGGCTGGGTATGGATTTAATATGTCGGTGGGGTGTATGTTGTTTCGGCTGAGTATATGTTGTTTCGGCTGGGTTGTGTTGGGTTGAGAATTGTTTTGGGTTGGTTTGATGTATGTTGGTTGTCGGTGGAGTTTGATGTAGGATGTGCAGTCGGTGAACGGTCAGTTGTGCAATGGGTTCAGTTGTGCAATGGGTTCAGTCGGTGGACAGTGTGTTTCGCTTCAGTCGGTGGACTGATTGTGTTGTCGGTGCTCGGTGCTTTATGGTGAGCGGTGATGTTGATGTTGTTGGTTTGTGGTATGCTAATCAGTGACAGGTTGGACTGCTGAAGGTGATTGTGGCTGGTCGGTGATACTATTCAGCTCGTTAATGGTGTTGATGTCTTGGGTGGTTTCTCTGCTTGCTGGGGAGATGTGGCTGCTGAGTATGCTGGAGGTTAGGGTTAGGGTTAGTGTTTTAAGTTTGGCTCTGATACCAACTTGAGATAGTTGTGAATGAAAAGGAATACTCAAATTAAGAGTAGAACCCCGTATATATATCCAAAAATAATACAGAGTGACTTAAACATCCTTGTAGTTTAGGCAAAATATAAAAATCATAGTAAGGGTAAAAAAGGGAAAAGAAATCCTAATAAACCTAGACTATCTATACTCCAACACATACTAAAGGACCACAGTGCTGAACTTATCAAACTAAGCACGTGGTGACTATTTTAGACTATATAATGCTTTTTTCGGGCAACATGCTAATTGTTCCTTACGAGAAGTAACATAACTTAGGAGTTGAACCATGTATACCTCCTCTCGTAAATCTCCATGTAAAAAGGCATTCTTTCTGTCTAGTTGGTATAAGGATCAATCACAACAAGTTGCAATCGAAATAAGAACTCTAACATAGAAAATGTCTCAATAATCAACACTATATGACTGGGTGTATTCTTTGGCAACCAACCAAACCTTTAAACACTCGACAAAGCCATCAGGAGGATATTTCACAGTGTAGACCCAACAACTAATGGACTGCTTCCTAGGAGGAAATGAAATGAGATCCCAAATTTGATTCTCATGAAGAGCTTTCATTTCCTCATCCACAACTAGTTTCCATCCAAGTGATGTCAAAGCCTGTGTCAAGCAACTAGAAACAATCACAGATGACAAAGTAGATGCAAAACAACGGAATGATGAGAAAAGCTGACGCATGAAAACAAAATTAGAAATTAGATACCTAGTACAGTTACGAGTACCTTTACTCAGAGCAATAGGCAAATCAGAAGAGGATAAACTAGCTTACGGCTTAGAAGGCATGACCTCAGCAGAATCAAGCGATAGCTGTGGAGCTCGAGCATAAGGAATAAACTGTCTGTCATTGGAACGATGATAAACCTGTAGGGGAGGTGTAGTAGTCGAGGAGGAAAAGATACATAGTCTGGTATAACAGGCAACAAGGGCTCCCCTTGATTGGAAAGACTAAATCTGGTGAAAGTGTATGTCCTCGTACAAAAAAGAAAAATGATGACTCAAAAAAGATAACATCGGCACCGACGTAGTATTGACGAGAGATAGGGTCACAATATCGATAATCTTTCTAAGTACGAGAATATCCCAAAAAGATACACTTATCTGAGCGAGGCAAAACTTTATCTCAACCCAGACCACGCAGATGAACAAACGCAACGCAATCAAAGACAAGAAAAGTGAGTCCAAATGGTAGTCTATGAGGATAAAGTAATGAGAAGAGAGATTTGTTGTCTAAAATAGGGGAAGACATACGAGTAATAAGATAAACTGAAGTAAGAACGACAACAACTCAATTTGGTTTTGACACACGCATGTTAAACATCAAGGTGCAGACAACATCCAATAAATGATAATGTTTATATTCAGTAATGCCATTTTGTTGGGAGGTATGAGGACATGTAGTTTAATTGATAAGGCCATGGTCTTTACAAAAAACTTTTATAAATGATTGAATATACTCTCAGGCATTTTTAGATCGAAGAACCTTAATACGGGTATCGAACTGAATCAGAGTTTCATTATAAAAGATGGTAAAGACCTTAGTCATTTCAGATCGGTCTTTCATAAGAAATAACCAAGTCATACGAGAGAAATCAGTAACAAAGATGACAAAATATTGAAAATTAGAAATATTTTTTGACTCTTGTTGGACCCCAAATGTTTGTATGAATAATATGAAATAGACTAGGCTGGCAACTGAAAGAACTAGGAGGAAAATAGTTACGGTGATGCTTACCTAATTGACAAGCCTCACATTCTAACACAAAAGAAGAGCTCAAACTAGGGATAACTTGACATAATTTTTACAAGGAGAGGGATGACCCAGTCGAAAGTGCCACTGAAGAGGAGACATATAGTAGCACTCCAGGCAAAAGCAGAATCATCAGGATCTAAATAATAAAGGTCATTGCGCTCATACCCCACACCAATCACCTTCGTCTGGAGCTCCAGAAAAACAGAAAAAGAATGAGAGAATGTCATGAAACACTGCAAAGTCTTAGTTAACTAACTCATAGATAAGGAAAATTAGGAATAAACAAATCAAAAGTTAAGGGTATCAATTGAGTAGGACGGAGATCACCGGTCACATGTATTGGTCGAAAGGAATTATCAGCCAATACAATACATGAGTTACACAAATGAAAATTAAAAAACAGAGAAGAATTACCAGACATATGAGCACTAACTTCTGAATCAATGATCCAAGATGATAAAGAAGATTGAGCAACCATACATGCAAGGTTACCTCAATCAGTAAGGCCGGTAGGAATAACATAAGAATATGTAGAAACCGAAGATATCTGCTGGATAAGTTGATAAAACTGAAATGAAAAACAATCATAAGAGGCAATAGTAGGAGTAACTATTGGTAAAAGTCAAATGTACTCGAGAAGTATCATTAGAAGTTCGATGAGTATATGTTGGTCTCTCATTTATCCCAACAATAATTCTCAGTGCGCCTTATACGACCACAATAAGTATACTTCCACCCAGATCAATGACCACGACCATCATTCAAAGATGTCATAAGAACGCTAAAAACAATCTACAGCGACGCAGATAGATAGCAGCAAACCAGTAGTAGGGTACAAAATCAAGCCAAAAACACCCAAAACCTCATCATCTTTGCACAAAACAAGGCTGTCCACTCTCCAAAATCACCATAATTCATCATAGGTTAGCCAAAAAAAATCAACAAAATAACACCAACATGTAGAATAAGTTAGAAAGGTATCACCGGTGGGTAGAAACCAAATGCCCTGAATTACCCAACTGAGTACATAGGCTCTTAGTCACACCCATAATATTGGTTTGAAGCAATAGAATTGAAGAAAAAAAAATCAAGAAAATATCATATCAAAAAATCACATCAAGCGAAAATGACCCAAGAACCCTATTAGCAAATTACCCATAGCACAAAAAGATTACCCACAACATGAGTTGGCCACAACAAACTCAAGAGTCAAAAAATAAACCAATCCAAAGTCCGAATAGCAAACCAGCTGAATTTGGTCACTGCCGACAACTTCTTAGCCAAAAAAAATAGCAAAAATTTACCCAATACTAATTAAGCAGCTCGCAAATAGCCTCCAATACTCTAATTGTATCTCTCTCACAGGGATTGAAGCATCAAAAAATTGCAAGGGCTAGAATCACTGTCCGCTGAGTTAGTGCACATTAGTCACTTTTCATGCGACACTGTTCACAATGTGCTATTAGTTGAAAAAAACTTGAATGGCTACTCTGATACCAAGTTAAAAAATAAAGAGTATAATATTAGACAGAAAGAGAGAGAAAAAAAAAAGAGAAAGAGAATGAGAGAATAATATATGTGTGAGAGCAGTGTTGCCCTACACTCTTTTATTTATATTGAACCCTATCTTGAGTAATTACAATATTACCCTGCATAAATATAAAACATAAAAAATAAGAATTCTAACAAAGACGATGACAACAATGATGAGAGAGATAGTAGATTCTCTAGGCCCCTCCCAACTGCTAGCTTATCCGGTTTCAAATGGTTTGTGAAATTTTAGATTATTTTCTCAAAACCAAGTGGATTTATATGTTGAAGGTAAAAAATGAAATTCCTTGGTATTGTCAGACACTCCAAAAAATGTTGCTTAGCCAAGAGTCTATTGTAGATGATGGAATCTAAAGTTATGACTTATGATGTCGATGAATTTTTTAGGCTGAAATCCATATTGAATGAATTAACTTTTTAGGGGCCAATGAAGTTGTACTTGGATAATATGGCCACAATTAACATTTCTCATAATCTAGTTTAACATGGAATAACCAAGCACATTATCCAAAAAAAGTTGAATTATTTCTACTCTTTTGTGAGGACCATCTTCCAAACTAGGCAGTATCTACTGCATTGTTGTATTCAATTCTGGCCAAGCTAGGCTTGGATAATATTATGATAGTTTTATCCTTATTATGGCAAATGGTGTCTTTCTGTTTTGAGATATTAACAAGATATTAATAAATTTAATAAGGAAGAGAACCATAAATCTCTAATCTCTTACAGCTTATTAGTTTGCTCTATCCACACCTCTCTTCTTTTTATTTTCTTTCTGTTAGAGTTTTTTTTTTCTATATTAGACATAAGATAATTAGTATAGTATAATATTATAATTATACTAAATATTACGTAGTTATAATTACACAATTGATTATTCTCTCTTTCCTATGTTCCTCCTGCTCTTTCCTCTCTCTCTCCTTCTTAACTCTAATATTATTTTTACTATTTCAATTTGGTATTAAAGCATCGATTTGAGAATTATATGACATCAAAAAACACCGTACAAGAATTCAAGACACTATCTCTATCACTAACATCCTCGGTCAATGGCTGATGACATGGTAATGTCAACATAATGTAATGTTAACTACCAACCATCGGAACATACCCCTAGATTGATTTTTCTGGGTGATTTTTGCATATTTTTTGAAGTCAAGTAAGGTATGTTTTATATTTTCGAGTATTTTGGAAAACAAATATGATAGATTTAGGGTCTCTCGGACCGGTTTGTTGCTTGGATCAGCCTTCTTGGGTGCCAATTTGATCTTGAGAAGAAGCCCATGTGTTTTCCAATCCTCTTGGGTTGGTTTCGACCACTTTTTTGTGCTACTTCGTGTCTCACCTACAGTTCTAGGGGCTAAACAGTGACGAACTATTCAGCTCTATGAGTTTTTTTATTACTTCTTTTGACACGTGTGTTGTTTGCGGATGGCTAATACTATTGGATTTCTTGGGTGGCTTGTGGCTTTGATCCGACTATGACTCGAGTATATCGGGCAGCTTCTTTGGCTTTCTTCTTGGTTGTTTGTGTGGTTGTAGTTGTTAGGGGATTGTTGGCTTTCTCTGATATTGCTACTTGGTTGTGGGTTGTACTATGGCGACTTCTAAGGAGGTATAGAATACGTCAGTTGATAATTCGGTTCAGCAAGTCTATTATGTGGATGATCAGGTTAGGCATATTACTTCTGTGAAGTTAAATGGAACAAATAACTATTCTTGGTTCCATGCCATTAAAGTTTTTTCCCGTGCTAAATGAAAAGTCAAATACTTAACTGAAAGTCCTCCTCCTAAGACTTCAAAAAATTCTAAAGACTAGTGGAGTGAGAATTCCTTGGTGATGACTTGATTTTGACTTAGTATAGAATTTGGTGTAGCTTCTAATGTTCAACTTCTTGGTATAGCTAAGAATATTTGGGACTCTCTTAAGGAGATGTACTCACAAGAAAATAATGTGTTCTGAATCTATGAACTTTTTGAACGTATGTTAATACCAAGCAAGGCAATAAATCTCTAGCTGACTATTATGACACTTGAAAGAGTTATGGGCAGAACTTATACGGTGATGACAATGTGAAGAGTTTTAGGTTACTCTATTTTTGTCCGATCTTAATTCTAAATATAATGTGTTCAAATATCATATTTTGGCTAGTGAAAAACTTTCAACTAATGTCAATGCTAATTCCACTCTTCAAAGAGCCTCTCCGACTCATGGGACTCCCACACTCTCATGAGAATCCTCTGTTTTACTCTCCAATAGTAGTCATGGTGGTTGAGGCACTTGTAGAGGAGAACCGTGGTGGTGGTAGTAGTTGTGGCAATCGTTCCGAGTGGAAATGTTCTTATTGTAGAGCTACTGAACATATTGAAGATTATTGTTGGAATACATGGAAAAGCAGCCTATGCTAGTCAAGTTTCTAATGACTCAACTCCACCTATATCTCAATCATTGATTGGTGGACTTGCTACCTCTACATGTGGCTCTCATGATGAACTTACTTCTCAGCTCAACTAGCTCATCCAATAATTGTCTTCATTCTCTCCCCATTTACCTAATTCGGCTGCCACTTTAGCCACTGTTGGTAATTTTGCACATGTGGTAGCCCAATTAACTTCACCATCTTAGATTATTAATTTGGAAGCTAGTGCCCACATGTTTGATTTTTCTACCTTGTTTTCTAATTTTCGCTCTACTAACTTTTGTATAGTATTAACTAATGGTTCTTTTAGACCAATGCAAGGGACTGGTGATCTCCATCCTATCGAATCCATGTATTTAACATTTGATTTATTTGTTCATCAGTTTCCCTTTAACATGCTATATGTAAGTCAGTTGACCAAATCTTTACGGTGTTCAATGACTTTTCCTCCAACTTTTTGTGTTTTTCAAGACCTCCGGACGAAGAAGATGATTGGTTTAGGGAATGAGTGGAATGAACTTTACTATTTGGATTCTAGAGCGACAGTTATAGCCTTAAGTGCTGTCATAACTCACTTTAGTGACATTTTTGATTGGGTCATACTTTACTTTAAAATCTTCATCGAATTATTCCTAGTTTGAGTCCTTATGTTATGTTAGGATGTGAGGCCTATCAATTAGGCAAGCATCCCCATAGTTCCTTTCTTTTTAGCAATGCGGGTCGTCAATCTGTTACTTTTGCTATTGTTCACTCTGAAAGTTGGGGTCCTTTAAGAATAAAAAGTATTTCTGAATTTCATTATTTCATGACTTTGTTGAGGATTATTCTCATATGACTAGGTTGTTTCTTATGAAGTGTCGTTTTGAATTGCATAAAATTTTTCTCACCTTCTTAATAAAATTCTAGTACAGTTTGATAAACGTATTAAGATATTTCGTTCTGATAATGCCCTAGAATATATACAATCATTTATGTATACATTTTTGTGCTAATCATGGTATCATTCATCAGACTACGTGACCACGTACATCTTAGCAAAATAACGTCATTTATTGGATGTTGTTGTACTCTTATATTTAACATACATGTACCAAAGTTTTATTGGGTTGTTCTCACTATAGCTTATCTTATTAATCAGATGCCCTCCTCCATCTTAAGTAATAAATATTCGTTCGCATTACTTTATCCTAATACATCAACCTTTGATCTAACTCTTCGTGCCTTTAGCTGTGTCGCATTTTTTTATTTTCTAGGTCCGGATCGAATAAACTTTCCCCACGCTTAATTAAGTGTATCTTTCTAGGATACTCCCATAATTTCAACAATATTATGTTAGTGTTGATGTTAGTTTTTTGAGTCATCTTGTTTTTTTCTGTTTCGAGTAATATCATTTCCCCAGATTTAAACTCTACTACTCAAGGGGAGCTCTAACTGCCTCATGTGCCAGATGGTTTATCTTCTCCCTCTCAGGTTCCTGACCCTTCATTGCTAGTTTATCGTCGTTTCATGGATAGATAGGTTGTTTCATATTCTCTAGCTCCTCAGCCAACACCTGATTTTGATAAGGTCCTTCCTCCTGGGGTAATCTACTATATCACCCTCCTCTGATTTGTCTATTGCTTACAGAAAGGTACTCGTACTTGTACCTGACACTTTATTTCTAATTTTGTCTCTTTGCATAGAATTTTCTTATCCTTTTGTTACTTTGCATTGGTCTTGTCTTCTGTATTTGTTTCTAACTCTTTAAAACAAGCATTAACATCTTCTCGATGGAAACTGGTTGTCGATGAGAAAATTAAGGCACTTCATCAAAATCACACTTGCGACCTCACTCCTCCTTTTGGTAAGTAGCCTATTAGATGTCCCAGGATTTACACCGTAAAATATCATCCTGATGAGGTTGTTGAGCGTTTGAAGACATGATTGGTTATTAATAGCTACACCCAAACATATGGTGTGGATTACTATGAGACCTTCTCTAATGTTGCTCGTCTTAACTTTGTCAAAGTTCTTATCTCTGTTACAGTTAATTGTGACTTCTCTTTGTATCAATTGGACATAAAGAATATTTTCTTACACGAAGATTTATAGGAGAATGTATATATGATTCAACCTCCAAATTATGTTATTTCTGGCGATGAACAATTAGTGTGTCATTTGAAGAAAGCACTATGACTTGAAACAATTACCACGTGTTTTGTTTGATAAGTTTAGTATTGTCATAGTTCAATTTGGCTTTCAACGCTCTATAAATCATTCAATTTACATTCATCGATCTTTTGCATGCATTATTATTGTTATTGTGCATGTCAATGACATCATCATCAGTGGCAATAACTCAGATGATATTGCCCACTTCGACATCTATTTGGGGAAGTAGTTTCACACCAAAAATTTGGACTTTCTTCAGTATTTCCTAGGGATTGGGGGTCCAATCAAATATGGGTATCAATTTGTGCCAACGAAAGTACGTATTGGACTTATTATTTGAAATTGGTACTCTTGGTGTGCGTCTGATTGATATGCCTTTAGATCTTACAATTAAGTTAGATCCTAAGAGCGGTGAAGTTTTTGATGATAAAGAGCATTATTGCATGCACCTCAACAACCTCTTTGGGAGGTTGTTTGCTATATACTTTGATGCTTAAAAAGGGATGGAGAGAAAGGATTATTATATCATCCATAACTGTTATTTTTCTAATGCTGACTAGGCAGATAGTCATAATGATAAACGATCTACTTGTGGTTTGTGTGTTTGTTGGTGGTAATCTTTTTACTTGGCGCAATAAGATGTAGAACGTGGTTGCACTTGTGAGATGTTATGGGTCGTTCTTTACTTTGTGATATGAGATTGATTTGTCTTCCCCTACGAAGATATTGTGACAACCCGACAACTACTTTAATTGCAAGTAATCCAATATTTCATGAACATACCAAACTCATTAACGTGGATTACCATTTCATTCAAGGTTGCTTGATGTGAATGGAGATCATTAATCCATATATCAAGTCTGGTGATCAATTGGGTGACGTTCTTACCAAACTATTAGCTCGGTCTATCTTCAGTAGTTTATGTTCCAACCTAAACATTTTTTATCTTTATGCTATGGCTTGAGGATTGTTAGAGTTCTTATATTCTATATTAGACATAAGTTAATTAGTGTAAGGTAAAATTGTAATTACCTTAAATATTACTCAGTTATAATTATAGGACAACATAGCCTACACAACTGATTATTCTCTCTTTCCTCTGTTTCTCCTTCTCTTTCCTCCCTCTATCCTTTTACTATTTCAACTCTTTCTTTGATCTTTCTTTCTGTTTTCTTTCTTTGAGCTTTTGTTTACACAAATTCAACTATTAAAAGTTAGTGACGGAGCATAGAGAAAGTGTGTCTGCAATAATTATCTTTTACAAAAAACAAATATTAGAAAGTCATGGAGGTACCCACACATGCTGGTTACTGAACTCCCCTCTTAAGCTCTGAAGGGCAGATTCCACCCTTTCAGCTGCAAAAAAAGTTTCAGATAAGAAAGTCCAAATTCTTGCCACTACCAAATCTTTTGCAAGCTAACTGTAATTACTCAAGGAAAAGTTCTCCACTGTTCAAGGGTCCACTTTAAAAATGCCATTAGCATACAAAACATAATTCTTTATCAGTTCTAATAATTTAGCCAGGCAAGGTAACGATCTGGCATAATAATGACATGATACGCCAAAACTAAACCAGAAAGAGTCCATTAAACACATAATCCAAAAGAGAAAAAGTTAGAATGAACATTGAAAGATGGAAGAGTAATAATGAAATTAACACATTATAGAAGTCCTTGGCTACAATAGAATATTCTCTTGATACCCTAAAATACAAACATTGGAAACTTTTCATTCTGAATTTCAACTAATCCAAAACTTAGAAAAATTTATCAACAAGGTGCATAAATTACCCACGGTAAAAATCCATTCTTAGGTTTATTATACAAATGCTGACAGAGATTGGTCCAGATTCTGAAGCTGCAAAAATATTCACATTAAATCAGACATCAGCTATGATCTGCATTTCTTGAGGAAAATACCGGGCATTCAAACTGCGCGTGGGAAGTATCAATTCTTCGATATCACGCACCAAGATTTCCACCTCAAATTGCATCTGTTCCTTCCAAGCAGGACTCGGAATAAGAGCACTGCTGTGCAAGCCTGCCTGATTGTCATTCTTCACTCAGCCCCCTCATCAATCACAAATAAAATCCATCATTAAGCCCAGCATACCCATAACGTACGAAAAAGGGACAGACTGCAACCACCAGATTCTCTTCCAACTGCACAATGTACCAGTAGGTGATAGGCAGTCTTCTCACCGTTTGCACTTAAAACAACACCAGTTTGGAAGCCCTTGTTTCTCTTCACAGAGGATTGTAAAGAGTCAACATAGTTTTCGGAGTTGTTAGGCACATGCATTTCCAAGGGAATGCAGGCTATCAGTAGCTTAACAACAAAATTCATCCAAAATTTCCCCAATGAATAGGTTTTCTACTGCAGAACATTCTATACCCCGACAAAGAGAAGCACCATATGGTATCCCAAACTAGCCCTCATTGGCCTTGCTCCATTGCTGAAAATCTATCATAAAATAAGTTCGCACAATACTCCATTTTCAAACAACCCAACATATGCAGCAATACCGGCCTCTCTATATGCGGCAATAGGTATGAAAGCTCCCTCTAAAGGGGGCATCCCCACAGCCAGAATTATGGCAGAACTGCAAAGTAGATTTATCCTCTCCACTAAACACAACATTTGAAAACTAGTCACAATACTTTCGATTGACCGTGTTAAGAAAGTTTGTATCCCACATTGAATTATTATAACTACCCAAAATTAGTTCATATACTTGAACAACTACTCCACCCATTGCCAATTGATTTTAGGTTAGATATTCTAACATGATATCAGAGCAAGGTTTAATAATTTTTCTCCCTTAACGCCAATCTCTCTCCCTGTTCTGTTTGATTTTCCTTTGAAGGGTTAGGATTTGGTGTTGAATCTAAGATCCTTCTTGTCGATTTGGATTGGAGAAAATTGTCGTCAACTTGGATTATCACAATCCTCCATTACTGTGTTTCTATTTGTTCTGTTGTGTGTGGCCGCTTTTTGTGCAGTGTGTTGCTGCCACAACAACTGCGTAGAAGCTAACAATTTAGTTACAATCACTGTAGCACGAACAATTTATGAACAGTTCATGAAGAATGCGTGAAAGTAAAGTGGCAACTAGAGTTTTGTTTGTTGGTCAAACATGTGACCGCTGTTGGGTTTGGGTTATTTAAAGTTTCTGAAACTACAGATTCACCCCTAAAAGTCCCAAAAGTTACAGAAATTTCAGATTCAGCCCTAGTAGTTTCTGAAATTACAGATTCAGTCCCATAATTTCAAGATGTTTAATATTCAACCCCAGAAGTTTCCAAAATTACAGATTTTTCCAGTAATTTTTAAAAATTTCAAATTATGAAAAGTGAAAATTCAAGGGATATAGCATCTATGGACGATCAGTTCCCATCTGCCCTTTTTTTGAGTTCAATTATCGAGCAAGTACAAAATTTCTTTCTACATATCAATTGCAGGTGTGTGTTTTTTGCCGGATAGCATATCTTGGTATTGGCAAATCCCATCCATACCAAAGCAATCCAAAGGGAGATTAGTACCAGTTTTAAATACAAATCCAATACTACCTCTTGTTTGTGTGAGTATTAAGTATTAACGGATTAAGTTGGACCTACCACAAAAGTAAATCATGTTTGCCAGGTAACTGTCCAGCTGGATCTACCATTGGATAATCAAATTCTTGAAGATGAAATGGCTATAGCAGCACCTATACATGTCAAGGAAAATGAAGGGAAACACCTGTAATGTTGCTAACTGCCTAATGTATGTCGTGATTTTTACTTTGGGTATGGTATTCACCCATACTCTCTACTTTGCTATTTTGCAAACAGGATATGTTAAGTGTAGCTAATGTTGTAATGTTTTGTAGTTATTATAGTTAGAAATGTCCAAAGTTCAATTAAGTGAGGATGAGTTTGAGGTTCTCCTTGATACCTTGGTAGAATATAGAGGTCGGGGAAAAATGCAACTACCAGATCATTACTCTAAGAAGTTTTTTTAGAAATTGTTGAACCTATTGAAGATGAGGATGCCAACGTTTAGGTTGAAACTGAGGGAACTCGCATCATAGTTTTGATTCTGGGAGAAACAGTGACTTACCATAGTTGCAATACTGAAGACATGGAAGTTTGCATGGGATGACAATTTGAAGCAAGTGGTCGATGGTCCTTTCCATGGTGGTGATATATATTTGAAGGTATGTGTTATTTGCTATACTTCTTTTTTGGTTTAAAAATATGGTTGAATTAACATTGTCATGCTACGTAGTTATTCATGTTTATGTGTGGATACTTGCTATACTTGCAGAAAACAGGTTGCAAGGAAGTACTACACAAAGCCATGCCCTCTATTTGACACTTTGAAGGAGATATTTGACCCACCATCCGACAATTCCAGTGACATTTCCACGAGTGTTAACTCCTCCCTAGGCCCATTCAATATCAAGAAAGAGTATATCGTCATCGACGATTAACCTATGTCTGAAAGTTTTATGAATTATTTATATTAATGTACTGTATTAGGCTGCCCTGCTTTGGAATGTTCCCACAAGCCAATATTTTGTGAATTTAACTCTTCTGTGCTTGTGCATGGGTGAACATGTACAAGCCCCATGTTTTGTAATATGGTAGGACGGTGACATGAAATTTAATATGTATAGCCCCCATGTTTTGGGTGTTTTTGTGGTTGCAGTATTTTTGTATGAATATAGTGAATGCAACACCCAAGTCTTTATCATTTTTTGGGTAATGTTGGATAGTGTTCCTCCATGCTGTGTAGTAAGTAAGTCTTGCCATGTCATAGACGTTTACCATGCTGCATAGTTGGTTGGCTTGAAGGGTGAAAGATCGAAAAATACAATGGGTTGTGTGTAGACAAGGGAATGAATTATAAGGTAATTGGCACACATTGTATTCAGTGCTCTTTCAACAAACAATGCTATGGATTGGAATGGAATAAGGATAAAACTGTCTTTGTGCTTGCAAATAGTCACCTGACATTTACTTTTTGTGGTAGGTCCCACTTAATCAATTGATACTCACAAAAACAAGAGATAGTATTGGATTTGAATTTAAAACGGGTACTAATCTCCCTTTGGATTGCTTTGGTATGGATAGCATTTGCCAATACCAAGATATCCTACCCGGCAAACAAACACTTAATGTCTTATCTGCTCCTTAAGGTATTTCTCACTCTGCTCAAGTGTTTGATTCAAATGTGATACACCATATGACTAATGATCCATGAATAATTTGACCTAATGATTGCATAGAAGAAGAACTTCCCAGGGCTGACCAAAAGGCAAATTACATACTGGGAAGAGAAGAAATTGAACTGAATGGGGAGATTGCTCATCTTAAACAGATAAATGCATATGGTTGATGAGATGGCAAACAGTAAGAACACTATTACTCCAAAAACGTTTGGAAACATGCATCTGAAATAGAAGTGCTCAAGTTATATCCAACAAATGACAATTTTTATGTTCTACAACCCCATTTTGTTGCGGTGATGCTCAAGTTATATCCAACAAATGACAATTTTTACGTTATGCAACCCATTTTGTTGCGGTGTATATGAACACAAAAGTTTGATGAACAATATCTTTATCACGAAGATAAGAGGAAAGGGTGTCAGAACCGTATTCTCTAGCACTGTTGGACCGCAAAATACGAATTCGACAACCAAATTGAGTATTGATTTCTTTACAAAATGTTTGGAATATGGAAAGCATTTCAAAACGAGTTTTCATCAAAAATAACCATGTCATATGAGAATAATCATCCTCAAATGTCACAAAATACAAAAATTTATTGGATGAAATATTATTTAATGGACCCCAAATATCATAATGAATCAACTTAAATGGACTGGAGACACGATTATGAATCCAAGGTTTAAAAGATACACATTAGTCCTCTACCTCTTGTGCCATTAGTACCTCTATGTGGTTGGAAACAATTAGTTTTATATATGCAAAGTACTAAAATACCTGATTAGAATACAAAATGTCATATTTTTCACTTTTAATAATTAGCCTTTTATTCTTATTTGGTGTCTAAATGTACTCATAATTCTTATATTTTGATTTAGGATGCAAATGGAGGCGTTAAATGCAAAACGAAGCTAATTGGACAATTTTGGACAGTTTCGACATCACTTCGTAATCTAGGCATAACTCTCTCATCCGAGCTCCGATTGAGATGATTAAAGATGCTATGGAACGCCAAAAAAAAGCTCTACAACTTTCAGGTTTTGAGTTTTGAGAGATATTGGCTGCATCAAGGTCAAAATCAGGCTTGAACGTTTTGGAATGTTACTAAGCCCACAATTCTAATACCGGTTTATTTTTGGGAGCTTAAAAACCTGGGGCACAAAAATTCTAGAGGATAACACCACTTTTCTAGTTATATTGGGACTTTATTTTAGTTTTAATATTTTCCTAAAGAGTCAGACTTGGAGAGGTTTTGTAGGGAAAAGGGGATGAACGGGGTAAAAGGGAGATGGAAGAAAAAAAATCAGCAGACTTCACACGCTGCTATACCCCCTTCATCTCTAACCCTTCCTTCCAGTTTTCATGAAGGCCCTGCATAGCTAAACATTGATACTTGGTCGAAGGAAACGGAAGCCTCCAAATCAATAAAACTGTGAGATCTAATTTGTTTTTATTGTTCAATTTATGATTTGAGTATCGGATGTTCTGTTGTACTCATTTAATTACTAGGAGGCCTACTAGTTTATTATTAGTTGCAATCTACTGTTAGGTTAGATATCAAATCTGTAATTGTTTGATCACTCTAATTTTTGAAGCAACTAAGATTAAATGATTTGTTGCGTAAGAAATTATTAGGTCTTATAAAGAACGCTCGACTAAATTAAATGCAACCGCTTGTGCTTGTGTTGTTTAGTTTCATTTGATCTTTCTAATTCTTAAGGCTACTACTAGATTAAACATTTAGTACTTGTCTGGGGTTGTTTAGTACTTTAGGTTAATTAGATCGCTTATTTTCTAATTAATTGTGACTAAAGAGAGATAGGAAGATAGTTTCAACGGTGAATATTCAGATAGTAAATCGATATAAACATACATCGATGATCAGTTGTAAAATTCCAATGGTGGATGTTGACTTAGACCAAGGTTTGTTCTTTTGATTGATTTCAATACTTTAATTTGAATTGTTCCTTAGTTGTTTTTCTTAAAATTATTTTCGTTAAACTCGAACCCCCTCTATCCTTGTTCACATAGCATTAAAACTAGGCTAGATACTCTCCGTGGGAACGATCCTTGCTCACAATACTACATGTATTTTTAGGAGTATAGGCTTTATTTTTGGTTGTCTGCGATAGCACACCAATACCTTTAGACTAGAAATAAAGCATAACGTAACACAAAGATAATAGCAAAACTATAATCGATACAAAAAAAACAAGCTCATCTCAAAATATAGAAAACCTACCGACAAATCAGATCGGTTTATCAATTTCGGCACCAAATTGTGTCAAAGAATCAAATACATGATATAATAGAATTCATTGTTTAATTAAGTATTTAGACTCTATTTAAACTCAAAATAAAGTTTGAGTTAGAAAACTAAGATGTAAGGCATCTAAATTAGTCCGAAATTGTGTAAAACAACCAAAATTGGAACTATATCCAAAAGAGGTCGGAATTAGGCAAACTCAAGGTTGTTAGAAAGCCTTTGAAAATAGGAGTATGTGCTAGAATCAAAATTCATTATTCATCATCTTCTTTCAAGTTTTGCAACACCAATTATTGAGTTCCTTGACCCCAAAGACCTTAAGAATGACCCTCCTTTGAATTAAAACTCATGATTAAGGAACCCCAGAAAATCAAGTTTTTGAAATTTTTAGGTTTTTCGATTGTTGGTTATTTCCAGTTTCCTTCACTTTCTCTTATTTCACCTCTCTACACTATTTTCAGACAAATTTGGTATAGAATTTGTGCACATGATTTCATGTACAATAGTGAGATAAAAACACTCTGATCAATACTCGAGAGTAACCTGGATGTATGAGGGCGATGTCAGACCTGAGGCTCATAGAAAAAAAGTTAGAAGGGAAGTCGGAGATGTCTCCAACGATTCCCTTCCGATGCTTGAATCAGTTTTCTGAAGAGAAAATAAGACAATATTCAGTGCTAGGGTTGGATTTTTGAGCATACCTCTTCTGTTTGACTAAAGAGGGTTATTTATACCTTCCTGGAAGATGGGCATCTCCTTCGAGGAAACCTCGTACCATTCTCCTTGGCGGGAGGCTCCCTGATTGGCTATCCTCTGAGACAACAAGGATGTCTTGCTAGCCTTGTCAAGGTATTGAGCCGAATTCCTCATTTGACCTTGATTCCTGATCTTTCTATGCGCGTTTCGCAAGATGCGCATTGATGATATTAACTCTCTGGTGTCTGATATCATGCCGATTATTAATTGCAAATCACAATGCATGAGACCCTTTCTTGGGGTCTTAAATACTCGGCACCACCTGGCACGCTGAGGGATAAATGCTTCGACTTTATTCCTCTCTGTGCATTAATTATTTGTAGCATGTTCATAAAGAGCATTTATCACTAATTGTACTAGTATTAAAGACCTCTCCATGATTGGTTGTAGTATGTCATCATGTCTGCTTTGACAATATAGGATAATGAACCCACGCTTGATGAGAACTAGGTACGGATCCTCATTCGTTATCAAGTAGACATTCCCAATGCTCCCTCGGCGTGCCAAGCTTGCCGAATGACATCACTTGTGGTCAAATGACGTCATATCCCCGAATGGTTTCCTGAGTGACGTCACGTATGCCCGAGTGTCATTGTTTTCCGAAGGGGACATTGCCATAATAATTTTCCGAGTGACGTCACGTTACCCCGAGTGACGTCACAACTCCGAGGGCCCTGTTGTCCTCTCGTCCGCACGACTCTTCCTCCGAGAGACGTCATTCGTATACCGAGGTAAAATACCACGTGTCCACATCCGATTGGTCTGACATGTCATGTCCCCTCACTTTCTGTAGCCAAATATTGACCAGCTATGATTACTTTGTGTGGTCTAATGAATTTGAGTCTTCCACCTCCTACTTGTTTTGGATCCATATTATTGGACTCAATTCCTTGCCAAATCCGAATTTTCCAAATACCCCAATATTATTGAATTTCAAGTCAAAAGAAAATCTATTCAACTAAATTTAGCCAATTTATTATTTCAATTCCACCTCTTTAAATTATTCTAAAATAAACCCCCTTTCTCGGATCAATACCTCCACTTTCATTTACCTATGTCAAATCAAAACTAACTTCAACGGCTCCAATTAACTGACTTTGAATTCCGTCAAATTGAGTCAAGCATTCTCCAAATCAAGATCAAAGACTATCAAGAATTATCGAATCCCTAACATTAGGATTCACTAATTCAGATTCCTTGTATCTGATAAACAATTGTTGGATATCATAATCACAAAGTAAAATTAATTGCACAAAAATTCAGCATCGACACTAGTAAGTATTCATACCTGCTCTAGAGCAAATGATGACATTGTCACCTGCTTTTAGAAATTCTTTTGCTAGTGCATACCCTATTCCTGAAATGATAAAATGTAGCTGACAAAGGGAAACAACTAACTAAAATTCAACAGATCTTAAATATATAGATAGTGTATGCATATATGAACACGGAGAGAAGGACATCTTTGACATAACATACATGCATTAATGGTTTCATATATTTCATGTTTCTTATCGAAAAAACAAATTGTCATCTAAGTCAAAGAACCTGTTAATGTAACCCAAAAAGGTAAAAGCAAGCTTACGAATCTTCTAACCATATGTAATTCAAACTCCTCCAGATCGATGATGGCCACTTAAGGATTACGAAATCTTAACACATTCAAGCCACATTATTCATGTGAATTAAAAAGTTGCTAGAGTAGAATACAAATAACTATAATGGTAAATGGTGAAAGAGAAGTTCTCCGGAGAACAAAGCTATTCACCAAAGAGAGAGATGAACAACTAGAAAATTAGGACTAGTCTTTTGCTGAGTTGAGTTGTATAAATTGCAAGATTCTCATGGTTGTTCAGTAGAGGGCATGTAAGACCCCATACCAAATTTAAATATGGATATTATTATTTTAACAGTTCCTTTAAAATAACTAAAATGATGATAAAAATTTTGAATCGCTGTTGAAAGAATAGTCTTGATTGGAAAGAAAGAGAGGGAAAGTTGAGAGGCAAAGGAGAAACAAATAGTCCTGTTTGGAAAGAAAGAGGAAGAGGCAAAGAAAAGAGGCAAAAGAGAAAGAGATAATCAGTTGTGTAGATCTGATGCTGTCCAACACCCTCTTATTTATAACTAAGTAATATTAGGGGATTACAATATTACCCCACACTAATTAACTTATGTCTAATATATAAAATAAAAAATCTAATCCTCCCCCCAAGTTTGAGTATAATGATAAAAAATACTTTGTTAGAACATAAACAAGTGATGGCGAACCAAGTCAACGGCTTGGTAAAATATCATCCAACTAATCACCAGACTTTATATAGGAGTGACGATCTCCTTTCACATCAAGAGATTTGCCACAATGCATCTTCACGGGAGAACTCACATCAAGTCCCATATCACAAAGGAAAGAACGGACCCATAATATTTCACAATATATGTGTCATAACACGATACTCAGCCTCCACACTAAAACGTGCAACCACGTTCGATTTCTTATTGCACCAAGTAACAAGATTATCTCTAACAAATGTACAATAGCCAGAAATAGATTGTTTATCGCGACGACTACTATTCAATCAACATCAGAAGAACCAATAATTGTTATGGAAGATGTTGGACGATATAATAATCCTTTCTACGAAACCCCTTTTAGATACCGAAGTATATGACAGATAACCTCCCAATGAAACCTATAAGGGGCATGCATGAACGAACTAACCACATTAACCGCATATATAATATCAAAGCATGTAACTGTAGGATAAATCAACTTTCAATAATACCCTATATCATCAAAGACTTCAAAAAAAAGTGTCTAACTTAACTATAGGGTTCATAAGCATATCAATCGGACATGTACCAAGAGTACGAATTTTAGATAATAAATCTAGTACATATTTCGCACAAACTAATACCCTCCTTTGATCACACAACCTCAATCCCTAAGAAGTACCGAGGAAGACCTAAATCTTTTGTATGAAACTGAGAAATTGCTTTCCTAAATAGGCCTTAAAATGGGCAAATATCATTTGAGTCATTACCACTGATGATGATGATATCATCAACATACACAATAAAAATAATAATGTCTGCAAAAAATCGACGAATAAAATCAAACCAAGCACGTGGTGACTATTTCAAGTTATATATTACTTTCTTCAAACAAAACACTAATTGTTCTTGACCTAGAATAACATAACGGAGAGGTTGAAACCTATATACCTCCTCTTGTAGATCGTCATGTAAGAAGGCATTGTTTATGTCCAGTTGATATAAGGGCTTGTTATAAATGACTACAATAGAAATAAGAATTCTAACAGAGTTAAGACAAGCAACAAGAGAGAAAGTCTCAAAATAATCCATACCATGTGTTGAGTGTAACTCTTAGTAATCAACTGTACTTTGAAACGCTCAATAGAACCATCAGGATGATGTTTCACAATGTAGACCCCAACAACAATTAACAAGTTGCTTACCAAACAAAAAAGAAGTGAGATCTCAAGTATTATTGTCATGGAGTGCCATAATTTTCTCATCCATAGCTAGTTTCCATCCAAGAGATATTAATGTTTGTTTCAGAGAGTTAGGAATAACCATACAAGACAAGGTTGATGCAAAATAGTGAAAGGATGAGGAAAGTCAATGCAAAGAGACAAAATTAGAAATAGGATGTTAAGTACAAGTACAAGCACCTTTCCACAATGCAATAGGCAACTCGGAAGATAGTGATACAATAAACAACTCAAGAGGAAGAGCCTCAGTAGAATTAGGCATTCGCTCTAGATCATATTAAAAAACATATCTATCCGTGGAATGATGGTAACCTACAATGGAGGGTTAGAATCCAAAGAAGGAGAAGATACACAATCTGGTACAAGAAACAAAAAGAGCTCCCCCGATTAGTAGAGATTAAATAAGGGGAAAAAATTGAACTTGAAACAGAAAAAGAAAACGAAGACTCAAAAAAAGTGACATTGGCACTACATAATACCAACGAGAGTATCCAAAAAAAATACACTTGACCAACTGAGGTGAAAGTCTATCCCAACCTAGACCAAAAATGTGAACAAATGTAACACAACCAAAGACACGAGGAGCCAGACTAAAGGGTGTATTAGGATAAAGCAAAGAGAACGGAGATTTGTTACTTAAGATACATGAAGACATTCGATTAATAAGATAGACTGCAGTGAGAACATCGTCTGCCTAATAAGGATTGGGTACATCCATATTAAATATGAGAATACGAGCAACATCAAATAAATAACAATGTTTGCATTCTGCAATACCATTTTGCTAGGATGTATGTGAACACGTAGGTCGATGAATGATGTCGTGATCAACACAAAATGTGTGCATAAAGGATTGTACATACTCAATGGCATTATCAGAACGAAATATCTTAGTATGATTATCAAACTGTACCAGAATTTCATTGTAAGAGGTAAGAAAAATCTTAGGCAATTCAGAAAAATCTTTTATAAGAAACAACTAACAACCAAGTCATACGAGAATAACCATCAACAAAGATCACAAAATAATGAAATCCAGAAATATTTTTTATCCTTAAAAGTTCTCAAATGTCAGAATGAACAATAGTAAAAAGACTAAACCGACAACTCGTACTACTAGAAGGAAAAGAACTTCAGTGATGCTTGTCTACTTGACAAAGCTCACATTCTAATATAACAAAAGGACTCAAATTAGGAATGACTTGACGAAGTTTCTACCACGAAGGGTGACCCAATCGAAAATGCCACTAGAGGGGAGAGTCAGTAGTACTCAAAACAGGAACTACTGCTCTAGAATCAAAATAGTAAAGTCTATTCTGCTCATGCCCTAAACCAATTACCTTCTTTGTTCGAAGGTCCAGAAAAATACAAAAAGATAGAGAAAATATCACTAAACGCTATAAAGACTTGATTAACTGACTCAAATTAAAAGAACTAACAGCTAACACAATACGAGATTTAGAAGAACGAAAGTTAGAAAATAAAGAGAAAAATACTAGACATGAGAGCACTAGCTCTCGAATCAATAATCCAAAATAATGAAGCTGATTGGACTACCACATGTGTAAAATTACCTGCAGTAGCTAAACTGGCAGCTGAGCTGAAGTCGACAAATGGGGAGATAGTGAAGACAACTACTGGCTGGGCTAAGAAATGAGATCATCATGAAAGCCAAATATAAATGCAGCATGTCCACCGGTCGATGACTGAGGTACTGGAGTAGTCAGGTCATCAAAAACCTAATTAGCATATGATGGTAATCCATGTTATCCCAACAACAATAATCCTCAGTGTGTCCAGCAGCTCCACAATAAGAACACTTCCACTCAGAACTATTGCTAAGATTGCCACAAACATCACAACCTCTACGATTAGTATCTCTACCACCATGATTGCCACCTAAAGCGGGATGACAACCATCACCACCATCACTACAACAACCACTGTCACTCAAGAATAAAGCGAAGGACTCCTGTGAGGATGAAGGACCCCTCGAGTCAAAAAGGCTCGCTGGAAATAAGCATTAACAATAGTTGGGAAGTTTCTCACTAGCCAAAATCTTATCTTTAAATACACCATATTCAAAATTTAGACAAGACAATAGTAAAGCAACCTAAAATTCTTCACGCTTCATGGCCAAATTAGGTGAGAATGCTGATTTAGATTTCGAAGCGGATCCAAATTTTGAGGCTTGGGGATGGATTATGTAGTTATAGTTTAATGGTTTCAATGATGGAATAATGTTTATGAATTTTTATGGTCGGCTAGTTAGATATGGGATTTTATTTGGTTGTAAGGTTCAATTTAGATTTTTGTTTTGTTGCGAATTTTAGATTATGAAGTTTGGAATTGTTAGATAGTCATAAATGCTCTCACCGGGAAATTTTGAATTAAACGATCATTGTTGTGTTTAAAATTTGGGGCATGACAAAGCATAACTTGTCATAACTTGCTTATTTAAGCAAAAATAAACATTGCCGGTTATTAGAAAATTTGAAAAGTTCTCTACATTGTAGTAAGACCTGTTATTTAAGGAGGCTTGGACTTTCGTGGCTGGGAGATGCCAAAATCTATCAATCCAAGAATCTGAACCCCTAAAGCTCCATTATTTTGGCAATGATGATGACATCAACACTTGTCTAAATATACCAACTTTCAAATATCCTGCAATTACCCTCATGTTATCATTTTGGTTACACCTTCAAGTGCAGTTGTAGGGCACGACAGTCGTAAAACCCAACTGGTTAAGCCTAACTAGTTTTCTTAAAACCAAGGCTACTTGTAATTTAAAATCTTTCTACATGTATTTCTGAAACTGCCCGGTCAACAAAAATTTCATGCTTGTCTCCTCCTTCGAAAAAAATCCACAGACCAAGCTATAATCTCAGTGGCTGAAGACCCTGCCACTTTGTGTCCCTCACTCAACCAATAACTAATGCTAATTTCCTCCAAACCACCAAGAACTTTGACATATATGATTTACGATTCTTAGGATTGCACTATTTCCTAGTGTAACAAAACAAGTTATGAACTTACGTTAGAGGAGAAAACTTGATCACCAATACTTCCAAAGACAAATAGAACATTTCAGAATTATAGGCCACAATTAACTAGTCTGCCAAATAACATTTCAGAACTCACAAATAAAGTTTTCTTTATGAGCAACAATATTTGGTCTTATATTATTAATGTCTAAAAAAAGTGTCCCCTCATAAAGTTTATGATAATGCAAAATGAGCAACTAAACCACCACAGTACATCTCAAAACAGCTCTCCAATCTTTCCAAATAAAAAATCAACGTATTCCATCAAACGCAGGTGAGATTGGAATCCAAAAAGGAGCTCATAATTAAACTCTTCTCCATTACTCAAGAAAACTAAATATGTGTAGCATTTTATGGGGGAAGACATTTTTGAACTCATCCAAGTTTGGCTCTCCCTAGACCAACCTATAGCTTGCAGGTGATTCCCAGGCTGCCAACAATCATGGAAATTAGCCTCCCTATTAAATGTAGTGGGGACGTAAAAAAATTAAGAAACAAATAAGTAGATAAGGACAAATTTGAACAAAAAAGTTATCTTTTACTTTCGTCTCTTTTCTTAGCGTGCAGCAAATAGAGGATAGATGTCCATATCTACCACAATTCAAGAGCCTCTACTGAGTAATGACCAATTCAAGTTCCTTCATGCACTAATATGTCCCATAACACTACAATGGCACTACATTTCGCATCACGGTATTGTTATATTGATCATTAACCAGTTTGTTTTTTATTTTCACTAATCAAGGCTGCTCATTGAATTTTATGGAAAAATCTAAAAGATTAATGCCACTTTGGTTCCCAAGAAAATGTTGTAAATGATTAATCTTTTGGATTCTTTTCTTTATCCGCACGTCTTTTCTCCTATTTGGGCACCCAGAAATTTCATTCATTTGGAAGAAAACATATAACGTGACTCAGATTTTTAACTTGATTTATTTAGCATATTTTCCTGAGAACCTGCAGAAAAGAATCCCAAATACTATTACCATGATTGGTTTCCACTAAAATATGGTAAATAAATCAAGTAAAAATCTGAATCAAGTTGTCAGTTTTCTTCCAAATGAATGAAATTTCTGGTCACCCAAATAGAAGGTAATGAAGTGCGAATGCAGAAAAGAATCTAAAGACTAACGCCATGATTGGTTTCCAACTAAATATAGTAAATAAATGAAGTTAACATTCTGAACCATGTTTTTTTTTTGTTTGATTTTCTTCCAACCGAATAAAATTTCGGGGCACCCAATAGAGGGTAAAGAAGTGCAGATATAGAAAAGAATCCAAAAGACTAACGCCAGGATTGGTTCCCAAGAAAACGCAGTGAACAAATCAAGTTAACATGCTGAATCAAGTTGTTCTGTTTTTTTTCTAACCGAATAAAATATCTGGGCACCCAAATAGAGGGTACAAATACAGGAAAAAATCGCAAAGAAAAAATCCCGTGATTAAGTCCCAAGAAAATATAGTGGAAAAATCAAGTTAACATTTTGAATCAAGTTGTTCAATTTTCTTCCAAGTAAATAAAATTTATGGGCACCCAAATCGAGGGTAAAGAAGTGCTAATACAGAAAAGAATCCCAAAGACTAATGTCATGTTTGGTTCCCTATAAAATGTAGTGAAAAAATCAAATTAAAGAATCACGTTGTTCAATTTTCTTCCAAGAAAAAGTTTTGGCCACCCAAACAGAGGGTAAAGAATTGCGAATACAGAAAAGAATCCAAAGACTAATCCCGTGATTTACTCCCAGAAAATAGATTAAACTAATCAAATTAACATTCTGAACCAAGTTGTTCGATTCTCGTCCAAGAAAAAAAAAAGTTTATGGGCAACTACATAGAGGGTGAAGAAATGGGAATACAGAAAAGAAAACCCAACCTTTGGTAGAGCCAGTGATCAACACGTTGTAAGGAGGAACCATTGGCTCCGATTTGTTGACTGAAGGAGACGTCTCTGCCCTTATTCTCAGAAGATTCGAGGTCGCAGGCTTAACTAAATTGATGGGTTTTTGGCGGTTACCAACGGTCAAAAGACTGCAACGGTCGAATTTCAGGTGAGAGACTTGTGGGTGAGAGGGTGACGTGAACAGTAGAGACGGAAAGAGAGATGACAGGGAAGCAGATTTAGGAGTAGAATTGATGGCCATTTTGGAGGGAGGAGAAGAACCCAGAAGTTGAAAAGATAGAACTGATGTTTTTAGAGGAATAGATTGATTGTGGTGAAGTAGTGAACTGATAAAATCGTACCATCAGAGAATATGTTCGTTGAAAAATTAATTATTTATATTATAATATACTTTATTTGTTTGTATATTAATTGATATATATTATGTATATATTAATTTTATATATAAATGTAATGATGTATTTATATCTTTTTAAATAAAGGTAAAAAAAAATTATAAATATAAAAAGTAAAAATTAAAAATTAACAACAATATTTTCTCTATCTTACTGAGCATTAAAAAAAATTATCATTTTTATCTTCTATTCATCCTATCAAATATAAAAGAAGGAAAGATACTTTCCTTTCTTGAAAAATAGAAAAAACTCTCTCCGTTCCTAAATATCTGTCGTTTAATGAAACTAAAGCATAATTAATATTTTTCTTCTAAATTTACCTTTAACTTTTCAATACATTATATTAGGTGGAGGTTAAATACCTTTCATGTTCTTTTTTTTTCCAATACGTATTGAATTAGAGTATTTTAGTCTTGTGCAATTATTTTTTACTCATATTAGAGTTATTTAATTGCTTCCTTAATCTCTGTGCAAAAACCTTAAACGACAGATATTTAGGAACGGAAAGAGTATATGCCTCATACTTTTCATCTTTCTTACAAAACAGGGTATTAGTGGCACGGTACAAAAAAAAATAAAAAAATCATCAGTACTGTAAACAATATGCACTGCCAAGCTTTCGACGAGGAATAAACACAAGAAAGAGAAACAAATAACCAACCCCAATTACAAGACAAAATACAAAAAAAGAGAAAAAATTTTGGGTGTGTGCCAAACAGTTCGAAGTCATTAATAACCTAATGGATCATTGAGCCAACCAATTAGCTCTAACTTGTGAGTTCTATAGTTGCTTAACTCATAAGCAAGGTGTGTCTGGACCTAGTTGAATTGTCAGCTATAATGTCGAATTGTCATTTTTAACGTTGAATTGTTATTGTCAATTAAAAAATAACAGTTGGCCTGGTGGATGCCATGAGACAAGCTTTCCTTTCGGGTGCAATATTTAATTAATCGACTTGAATTTTAATCAAATTGTAAGAATAAATATTATTTGGAGTTTGGTTGAAAACATGTCTATCAAGTGTGGGAGTAAATGATAATTACCCAAAATTTGATTTTACATTTACACCGATAGTGATGTTGGTAAGATCGTAATAAAACTGATTCTATTTATTGTAGCACAAGATCGGTTATTTGACTGGTCCTAATTGTAATAAGATCAGTTTATCATAAAACATGATAGATACAAAATACCTGAGAAAGTGGTAATCTTACCCCTAAAAAGTGGTAACTTACTTAAAAAAAGTGATAATTTATCCCCAAAAAGTGATACTTCACCCCCATAAAGTGGTAACTTACCCCCAAAAAAGGGTAATTTATCCGGTGATTACTCCCAAAAGGTAGTACCTTATCCCCAAAAAGTGGTATCTTATTCTCATAAAATGGTAATAATTCTATCGTGTATTGAATTTTTTTAAAAAAAAATTACGTGAATCTCAATGGATTTTTCATAATAATTCTATTATGTATTGATTTTTGTAAAAAAAATTAATTAATTAATTTATATGTAATTATTTATAAAAAAAAATTTCTTTTAGTGTTTTTCTCTCGATTACTATCAAGTAATTGATTTAATGGGTTACTGATAAAAAGTTAAAATATTTCATCAAAGATTTTAAATGATTTATTAAGGATCAATGGTCTTAAATAATTTAGGGGCATGATAGCGAAAAAAAAAATTTATCAATACTCTAGAGTCATAGACCCATAGATAGTAGACCGACCCTTTTACTCAGGTTTGTGGGTTCATTGTTAAGCTTTCGAAGAGGAATAAACACAAAAAAGAGAAACAAAAAACCAAACCCAATTACAAGACAAAAACAGAAAAAGAGAACTTTTTGGGCGTGCGCCAAACAATTCAAAGCCATTAATAACTCAATAGATCATTGAGTCAGCCAATTAGCCCTGACATATAAGTTCTATAGTTGCTTAACTCAGAAGCAAGGCGTGTCTGGACCTGGCTGAATTGCCTGCTTATAATGTTGAATTGTTATCGCCGGTGAAAAAAATAACAGCTAGCCTGGTGGATGTCATGTGACCAGTTTTTCCTTCTAGTGCAATATTTACTTAACTTGACAAAACAATAACTCATTTAAGATATCACTCATCAGTTGCATCTGTCGACATAAAGAAGTCATTTATGACTTCACCTTCCTTGCAAAAAAATCAAGGGGTTGCATGTAAGAATCTTCTAACAACTGTGTACTACACATCAAATTATGAAGGATAGACAATGCAAGAAAAAAGGAATGCTTACCAAAATTTTTTACTCAATCTTCCATGCCAAATAATGTGGCATAATCTCCATCATTGAATATTAATGGGACCCACTTATTTGATGGTGAAAAACCTTACCATATCACTTGAGATGAAAATTTGATAAAAAAATCTGATAAGTATAGTATTACCCATGAAATTATGTAACTTTTGGACCGTGCCTAAGGATTTTCTTCCTTGTACTAAAATTGAGCCCACACATGGATATGAAAATTTGATATAGGATCAATCGACTTTCCGAGTGGCAATGCGATACAAGACATTAGTTTGTTTAGAGCATTTTCAATGTTTTGTTATTTTAGTTATTTAAAAGTGTATTTTTTATATTTTAGTTATTCACCTTTTCAATACATATTCTAACAGATTTTCTATAATTAAATATTATTTCTCCTATCTTGTACATTTGTTAATACTACTAAAGGGAGAGAGAAAGAAAAAAAATGGAGGGAAAGACAAAGAGTAGATAAAAAAATTAATCATTTTTATTTTTCATCCATCTTATATAATACAAAGGAAGGAAAACGTATCATTCATAATTTCCTTTCTTAAAAGATAGAAAGTATATCTCTCATGCTTTCCACATCTCCTACCAAATAAAACATTAGTGGCACAATACAAAAAAAAAAAATCTTCGGTATCGTACACAGTAGACTAACCCTTTTACTCATGGTAATGGGTGCACTGTCAGGCTTTCGAAGAAGTATAAACATAGGAAAGAGAAACAAACAACTAACCCCAATTACAAGACAAAATACAAAGAAAGAAAGAACTTTTTTGGCGTGCGCCAAACTATTTAGAGCCATGAATAACCCAATGGATCATTGAGCCGGCCAATTAACTATGACATATGAGTTCTATAGTTGCTTAACTCATAAGCAAGGCGTTCCTGGTCTTGGTTGAACTGCCAGCTTATAATGTTGAATTGTCATTTTCAACTTTGAATTATTATCACCAGTGAAAAAAATAACAACTGGCCTGGTGGATGTCATGAGACCAGTTTTCCCTTCTCGTGCAATACTTAATTAACCTGACAAAACAATAGCTCATTTAAGATATCACTCATTAGTTGCATCTATCGATATAAAAGAAGTCATTTATGACTTCACCTTCCTTGCAAAAAAATCATGGGGTTGCATGTAAGAATCTTCTGACAAATGTGTACTACACATCAAATCATGAAGGATGGACAACGCAAGAAAAAAGGAAAATGTTATACTTACTAATTTTTTTCACTAAATCTTCCATTTCAAATAATGTGGCACAATCTCTATCATTGAATATTAATGGGACTCACTTATCTGATGGTGAAAAACCCTACCATGTCATTGGGGATAAAAATTTGGTAAGCATAGCATTACCCACGAAATTATGTAACTTTTAGAGCGTGTCTCAATATTTTCTTCCCTTTACTAAAATTGAGCCCACATGGACATGAAAAATTGATATAAGATCAATCGACTTTCTGGTTGGCAATGTGTATAGGACATTAGTTTGTTTAGAGCATTTTCAAAAATGTTTTGTTAATTTAGTTATTCAAAAGTGCATTTTTTTTTATTTTAGTTATTCATTTTTTAATACATATTCTAATAGATTTTCTATATTTTAATTACTTTTTTTTAAATATTATTTCTCATATGTTGTACCTTTGTTGATACTATTAAGGGAAAGAGATAGAGAAAAAATGGAGGAAAAGACAAAGAGTGGATTAAAAAATTAATCATTTTTATTTTCCATCCATCTTACCATATACAAAAGAAGGAAAATTTATCATTTCTATTTTCCTTCCTTAAAGGATAGAAAGTGCATCCTCCTACCTTTCATCATTCCTACCAAATAGAGTATTAGTGGCATGATACAAAAAAAAAATCTTCGATACTATAGATGGTAGACCGACCCTTTTACTCAGGTTAGTGGGTGCACTGTCATGCTTTCGAAGAGGAATAAATATAGAAAAGAGAAACAAACAACCAACCCCAATTACAAGTCAAAATACAGAAAAAAAAAAAGAAGAACTTTTTGGGCGTGCGCCAAACAGTTCAGAGCCATTAATAACCCAATGGATCATTGAGCCAGCCAATTAGCTCTGATATATGAGTTCTACAATTGCTTAACTCAAAAGGAAGGCGTGCCTAGACCTTGCTGAATTGCCAACTTATAATGTTTAATTGTTATCGCCAGTGAAAAAAATAACAACTAGCTTGGTGGATGCCATGAGACCAGTTTTCCCTTATGTTGTAATATTTAATTAACCTGACAAAAAAATAACTCGTTTAAGATATCACTTAACAGTTGTATCTATCGATATAAAAGAAGTCATTTATGACTTCACCTTCCTTGCAAAAAAATCAAGGGGTTGCATGTAAGAATCTTCTGACAACTGTGTACCACACATCAAATCATGAAGCATAGACAGTGCAACAAAAAAGAAAAATGTTACGCTTACCAAATTTTTTTACTAGATCTTCCATCCAAATAATGTGGCACAATCTCCATCATTGAATATTAACGGTACCCATTTTATTTGATGGTGAAAAACCCTGCAACGTTGAATTGTTATCGCTAGTGAAGAAAATAATAGCTGGCCTGGTGGATGCCATGAGACTAGCTTTCCCTTCTGGTACAATATTTATCAACTTGAATTTTAATCGAATTGTACGTACAAATATTATTTGGAGTTTGATTGGAAATATGTCTATCCAGCGCGGGAGTAAATGATAATTACCCAAAATTTGATTTTACATTTAGACTAATCGTGATTTTGCTAAGATCGTAATAATACTAATCCTATTAATTGAAGCACAAGATTAGTATCAAGATCAATTATTTGACCGGTCCTAATTGTAACAAAATCGGTTATGATAAAACATTATTGATCCAAAATACCTCAGAAAGTGGTAACTTTACCCTAAAAAGTGGTAACTTACCTCAAAAAGTGGTAATCTACCCCCAAAAAGTAGTACCTTACCCCCATAAAGTAGTAACTTATCCCACAAAAGTGGTAATTTATCCCCTAAAAATGATAACTTACCCCAAATGTGATAACTTACCCCACATAAATGGTAACTTGTCCCCAAAAAGTGATATTTTACTCCCAAAAAATAGTACCTTATCCCCAAAAAAGTGATACCTTATTTCCATAAAATGGTAATAATTCTACTGTGTATTGAACTATTTTTTTTTTATAATAATTCTATTGTGTATTGATTTTTGTAAAAAATGCTTTAATTAAAATAAATGTAATTATTTATAATAATTAATTTAAATGTAATTATTTATAATATTTTTTTTATTTTAGTGCTTTTCTCTCGATGACTATCAAGTAATTGATCTAATGGGTTACCGATAAAAAGTTAAAATATTTCAGCAACGATTTTAACTGATTTATGAAGGAGCAATGGTCTTAAATCATTTAGGGGCATGATACCAAAAAAAAATCATTGGTACCGTAGAGTTGTAGACCTATAGACGGTAAAACGATCTTTTTACTCAAGTTAATGGGTCCACTGTCAAGCTTTCGAAGACGAATAAATAAAGAAAAGGGAAACAAACAACCAACCCCAATTACAAGACAAAATACGAAAAAAGAGAAAACTTTTTGGGCATGCGCCAAACAATTTGGATCCATTAATAACCCAATGGATCATTGGGCTAACCAATTAGCTCTAACATATGAGTTCTATAATTTCTTAACTCAAAAGCAAGGCGTGCCTGGACCTGGCTGAATTACCAACTTATAATATTGAATTGTCATGTCAACGTTGAATTGTTATCGCCAGTGAAAAAAATAATAGTTAGCCTGCTGGATGCCATGAGACTAGTTTTCCCTTCTGGTGCAATATTTAATTAACCTAATAAAACAATAATTTATTTAAGATATTACTCATCAGTTGTATCTATCTACATAAAAGAAGTCATTTATGACTTCACCTTGCAAAAAAATCAAGGGGTTGCATGTAAAAATCTTCTCACAACTATGTACTACACATCAAATCATGAAGGATAGACAATGCAAGAAAAAAAGAAAATGTGATGTTTACCAAATTTTTTTACTAAATCTTTCATCCCAAATAATGTGGCACAATCTTTATCATTGAATATTAACGAGACCCACTTATCTGATGGTGAAAAACCTTGTCATGTCATTTGAAATGGAAATTTGGTAAGAAAATTTGATAAGCATATCATTACCCATTATGTAACTTTTGGAGCGTGCCTCAGGATTTTCTTCCTTGTACTAAAATTGAGCCCACATGGACATGAAAAAATTGATATAGGATCAATCGACTTTTCGGGTGGCAATGTGATACAGGACATTAGTTTGTTTAGTGCATTTTCAACAACATTTTTGTTATTTTAGCTATTCACTTTTTCAATACTAAATTTGGATAAGGGCAATTGTAATAATAATTAAATTTTTTGGGATGAAATTATCAATTTTTGTGAGCAACATTAACGAAATGGAGACAGAGGGAGTCTTCATGCAATGAATTAAAACCTCAGGGATCTTCGTGTTATTTATAAAATATTAGGAGGTGTTTGTATAATATTGTCAAAACTCAAGGAATGTTCATGATTTTTATCCTTTTTTTAATTAATCAATAATTTATTATTATTTTATCTTAAAAACTTAAATTATTGTATTTCTAATAAAAATAATTATTGGTTAAGAGAGTTTGTTGGTAACCAAAAAAAAAATGTGTATGAGTGTGTTTCTGTATATATTTATACGTGGTGGATTGCACATTTGATGATTAAATTTATAATTATATTGTGTTATTTGGGGTTGAATGATGATAGTGATGATAAATTCATGAGTTTTATAAATGAACTAGATTTGATTGATTTTATTTATCGCTTAAAAATTGTGAAAATTGTTAGTATTTTTTTTTTGCTTGAGGTATTTATTACATGGGGATATGGTGGATTGAAAATATGGTGGTTGAGTTTATAATCATATTTTGTTTATTCTAATACGTTATGGGCTCGTTTGGTAAACATATTATGAGATAATTAAATATTAGATTGTACTATTTTTTATTTAATCGGCCATTATACTTTGTTTGATAAGCAAATTTGATACCGTATTAATTTTAAAAATGTATACTAATCGTAAACTTATCGTATACGTTTTATACGATAGAACTGTATTATGAAGGTATTTTAATACCACCAAAAGATGTGGTATTATTGTAAAACCCGGGTGAATTTAAACTTTTTATAACAAGGGCAAAACGGTAATTTGTCACTACGATACGGGTTGTAAACCTAAATTTTTCTAGATCTCAGATGACAAAACGGACCTCACCGTTGGATTCGTCTTGCGAAATCTAATTACCCTGTCAAATTTCATCAAATTCCGAGATAGTCGGATTTTTCACGTTTTACGAGGTAGTCGAGTCTCGGATGACCCAAAAACTAGATTTTTGATAAAATTTTAAAATTTGAAAAATTAAAGGTAAGTTAAACATAAAAAAAATATTTTGAACATGAACCGGGACGAAATTTAATCGTTTCGGGACGAAAACGAACCCGAAAAAAAGAAGGTCGTGTGGCATGTTGTGGGCCAAGAGTTTAGGGACTATAAATAAGGGGCAAAAATCATATTTCACTCCCGTTCTTTAGCTGGTTTCAACGTGAGAAAAGAAGAGAGGGAAAAATAAAAGTTTTCCATCTTCTCTTTACGATCTAGGAAGCTACGGAGCTCAAATCCACACGGGCCAAGAATTAAAGTTGCTCCTCTTGCCGAGGGCTACGCGACCACATCAAAAACGACGGGTTTTTATCGAAAATCAAGGTACGGGATTTTTAAAAGTTTGGAATTTGGGCTAGAAGTGGTTTCTTGGGACTTCCTACGGTCGTTCCTTGCGCTTCAAGAAGTAGGGTTCCTTCCTACTTGGGTTTTTTTTACAACCTAGGGTGTTATATGTAATGGGTAGATTGATAGATACATATATCATTTGCTTATGATTGTAGAATTTATGGAAATTGATGAAATGTGTATGAAAAAGGTTTAACAAATGAATTCCTAACTTGGAATTGATGTATGTGGTGATTACTTGTATAATTTCATGGAATTTTGTATCTTGGGGTCATGTGAATTTTGCCCCAAAGTGATTCATGAAAAATTTGTATTATGTGGGCATGCTATGTATTTAAATTCATGCTTTGAGAATTAAGTATGTTATTGGCATATATGAAATAACATGCGATGGATTATGGTTGGATATGAACATGTTGATATAATAACATTGAGATGAAATATGACTATTATATGCATATGATATTAATGGCCATAAACTATGAAAAATTTATGTTAAAGTTGCTCATATGACATTCATTACATGTGGACATGACACTGAAATAGCAACGGTGCATTACATTACATATACACGGAGACATCGCATGTATGGGTGTGTGTGCATGGTTGTTTGTCAACACCACGCTCGGTGGATGACAAGTGGGCTCGAGTAAGCTTGGTCGAAGACTTGGCCAAGTCTCACGGATTACTTGGTGATTAGGGTTGGGGTTAGCAAGAAGGGTTAGAAGATCCCTCGGGTGCAAGGCCCGGTGATGGGATATGCACTCCCTTGGTACAGTTCATGAAGTGTGTGGGTGTACGCAGAACCCTCGATGAAAGTCCGTAAATTTCGTGTGGGTTGGGTGACCCTTGATGTGAGTCCATAAACATCCAACCCTACAAAGACCCTGTAAAACTTTCAAAACGGTCATTGGATGAGTGAAACCAAAGGCAGGGGTTGAAAAATCCGGTCATAATACTTATGGCATTGCATAGGGGAAAAGAGCAGGTGAGGGCTCAGGTTGAGTTGCATGAGTGGATATCATCTTATATCATGGCACGACATGTTAAATTCTGACATAAATTAATTAATCTTGATTGGAACAATGGTTGTTTATGAAATGTTGCATATGAACAGTGCATATGCACTTAAGTTGAAGAGTAGCCTCTGTAGGAAGTATTCTACTGGGCGTTGACTCACCCTATACGGGAAACATTTCAGGTGCGGGACATACTTCTGGCATTTGGGGCCTCTTGGGTGAAGAAAAGCTGGGTTGTGGCTTTTGAATACAAGTTTGGTGTAAAACTTTTGTTGAAGTTCCATTTGACATGTAAATATATGGAATGGTTCGTAATAGACTCTGTATATAATAGGTTTTATGTGAAAAACTCAATCATGTATGTTTTGGACGAAAATGAGTTGGTTTGAAATGGATTGAAAATGTAAAACAGGTAAAATAAGAAAAAATGACCATAGCGTACCGGTACGGTGAGGTCTAGTGAGCAACCCGGACCGGTACACTTTGGCAGATTTTGAACTTTTGTTAAAATCCTTTTCCCAGGCCTTTGGGCTAGGTATCATTTAGTCCCTATAATACAAATGGACTATAATAGAGAATGAAATGGGGTACATTGGTCCATGGTTAGATTAAATGATAAAAAAGTCCACAGGTTTCACGTGTAAGTTATAATCCCGGCAATTGAGAGACTATTGACGTGGTGTCGGATCATGAAACAATCGCGGGTATTTCTGCAGGTTGACGGATGGTCAACGGGACCCCCAGTTTTAGGGGTGTCACAATTATAATCTAACTAAAATGTATTATTCTACATATTTACTATTATAACCCCCAACTGATAAAATCAAGTTGTCATTAATGTTACCAACATTAATAGAGGGTATTTTTATTCATTCAACACTAATACGATGAAATAATTCCTTAACTAAACAACCGATTGAATTAAATAACTATTGTCCAACGTTTGTATTGTGTATTGTTAAACACTAGGTAAAATTATGCATTATTCTAATATCCTATTTAATTTTGTATTTTCTCCATCTGTATTGTATTAGACTGAATTGTTATATCTAATCTACTAATTTCTACTATGGCAACCAAACGAGCCCTATCTTTTTTCCTGGGGGAACTAAACCGCTTCCTCTCATCTTAAAAGTTAAAAGCCTATGCATTACTATGTCACGTGAAATCCACATTTTCAACTTCCATCTCCTTTTTGGTTCAAAATAAAAAACATTTCATGTTCTGGCTTTTTTCTATTCTTGGATGACAACGAGAAGCAGTTGGATGTCGTCCTCCTGCGTTACTGCTCTAAGAATCCAATATTCAAAGCTACCAACATCCCGACAACATCAAAATTCAAAGCGATTTCAATTATGTTATGTATTTGGGGTTCAGTTCTTTAGCATTATTATGAGATTTGGGTCTATATTGTGTTTGTATACTAGTTTTTGGATCTATTCTCATGGTTTTCACTGCTTCAACTTTTATTGAAGTTTATTTCTCTGTCTCTCTTTCTTACTATGTATTTTGGGTTCATTTCTTCAACATTCATGGTGGCATGGTAGTATACTTTAATCTATATCTATACTACTTTAAAAAGTCAACATATGTGAAAAATATTTTATTTTTAATTTTACCCTCTAATACTACAACTATGTCATCCTTGTCCTTTAGAGTTAATACCACACTAAACCTAATTATCTACTCCAATTACTTCCATTTACTTCTGTGCCATTACTCTTTCTCTCTCTCCTTCCCTCCCTCCCTATTCTCTATCTCCCCCTATTTTCTCTCACAGACTCTCTCTCTTCCCTGCTTATTCATAGATCAACCAACAACAAAAAGTCATGCCCTTTCTCTTCACCTTCCCCTCTCTGTCTCTCATGCATATTCACAGATCTACCCAAAACAAAACATCAAGCCGCCCTCTTCACCTTCCCCCTCTCTGTCTCTCTCTCTTTAATTCAACCTACCCTATAACTTTTTAGTGACAGATTTAGGGCTTCTTCATACAACCCATGTTCTACTCCTCCTGCCATGTTCGGCCTTCTCTGACAGATGCCGACTGCTTTTTGTGTCTCGGCATTGCACAACCTGCTTCATCAAGTAATGAGTTTTACTAACAAATCAATTTCCTAATGTTTGGGTTTAGTCATTGTCCTCTTTTAATTTTATACACTTTGTACAGCAGATTTTGATAAATCCATGGCTTGCTGAAAGAATGAACAAAAATAGGATGTTGAATACTGCCACAAGAACTTGAACACAGAAGAGTCTTTATGTAAGTCTTTGCCAATTTGATAGTGAAAATGGAAATCAATGACCCCCTACACAGTTTAAAGAAGAAATATCAAAGATTTTTTTTAACCGACAATAATAATTTACTAAAAATAAAAGATAATAAGTTAATTATCATAACATTCACACAATTTTGAAATTGTTTAAAATATAAATGACATTTGATAAGGATAAGAGATTATAGATTTACCATAGAGTAGGCAGAATATACAAAATCAGATGCTCCAAAGTTGACACAATCAAAAAAAAATATCAAGGAATTGAGTGGTTTTTTCTGTGTTATATATTTTGTCAAATGGAAAAGAAGTAGATTGATGGTTGGAGTTATATACTTAGTTTATCAATTTTTATGTTTATCCAGATTTGGAGGGTTTGATGGGTTTTGAGGGATAAGGCTTCATTTGGTTTAGTTTGCAAGGTACTTTTTATTATGCTATTTTGTAGCTTTCATTTGAGGAAAAAGTTGTCAAATATTTGGAGGAACAAATAATGAATATTGGTCGATGCAATTGTAAAAATTATTGTTGAATAACAAAAAAAAAAAAAAAAACACTAAACTTGAATTTCACCTAGAAAACTTTGCACTTGATGCACATGAGAATAGAAAATTTTTAATTGGCGTACTATAAATAGAAAAGAACCACATTGAGACGTTTGCTCTTGAAGTTATTAACCAGATTTATTAGAATGATGTGTGCACCGAGAATTTAAAACTTCTTAAACTGGGGCTAAGTCTCGATTTGGTTTGGATATTTGAGTATTGACTCGGGTTGATTTGATGAAGTTTCAATTAGTAATAATTGAATTGGATTGATGTGAAAATCTTCTTGTAACCATAATATTGATTTGAGTTGCTTGGTTGGCTTCATGTCATTGTGGTATAAAAGAGCTATCTCTCAAACCTAAGCTGACTACATGGGAGTTTAGAAAGGGGGCCAGTAAATATGCAATTTTGCCTTAGCTACTTTCTTCAGTTATATACCATATTTTAGTCATTATCTAAATTTGTTTGCCTATTTAATAGTCTGATTTTTTTTTAACACCGATCTATTATCATTGTCCATGTTTCATTTTTACATATTGATTCTAAGGTTGCAGAAGGATAATTCGTGAAGAGCTGTGGGAGTGTTGGTGATAATGACTATATTTTTGGTTTTACCGTGTTCTTATCTTATTCTTTTTCAATTTCAAAAGAAAGGAACACTTTAACTTTTTTATTTCTTATTATCACTTGATATATGCGTAGGTGAGCTAATGTTATTGTGACAATAAACCGTCAAAATTGTTCAACCTCATGTTTCTAATTAAAAAACAAAAACAGAGAGCAGCCCCCCTCCTTTTTCCTTTTCTTTTCTTAGTTGTTCTCAGTTCATTTCTTATCCTTGTTTTTCTTTGTTCTTTTCTTTCATTCATATTTCATAATTATCTCTTCAGTTTCCTTGATACATATTGATATTCTAGATGTTATTATTTTTTCATTCTCGTTTATTTCCTTTTTTTTATGTCAATTGGTTATAGTCATGTTTCTATTTGCATGGTTGACTATGCAACAAAGTTGAAACTATCATGATTTATTTTGTTGTAGAAACTCAGATTTTTTTAAGTTCCAAATCGGAATTTGTTGCAATTTTCTTGAATCTTGTCATTTTACTCGACTATTTTTCTTTGTCTCCTTTTTGTTTGTTTGTTTGTAGGGAACGAGTTATTTGAATTGGGTCTATGATATATAGATAGTCATCCATGGTAATAAAGTCATTTCTCTTGAACAAATTGGAAGCAAGGAAGCTCAATTACCCAATCACCGGAACCAAAAGGTCTTATATGGGGGTTTTGATTGAGATGTAGTCATACTTTGCAATGATATTAGTCTCAAATCTGGGGAGAAAATAATAAACCTATCTTCTCAAATTTGCAAGATTTTCTCCAAGTGCTAAACCTCTTGTAACACCCCAAAACACACCCTAGGCGATATTACATTCTAAAACCATTTATATCATGAGAACACTAATATAATCTCTCAAAAAACAAGACTTCGTTTGTCATCCACAAATATTTACAACATTATCCAAAAGAATAAGCCAAAGTCATGACTATTACATCTCAAAAATTAATTAAAGAAGCGCAGCGGAATAAACAAAAGAATCTAGACTACACAATGTTCCAAAAGATTGTCCTAGTCTAGTACAAAAGGAAAGGAGGTCGCTCTATGCGTCCACCTCGGGATTCACACTCCCGTCCAGTGGAGTCTCTCAAGTTGCGGACTCCTCGACCCTTACGTCCTCCTCCTCAAGCGGGTAATCTGAAAAATGTTTGCGATAGGGGGTGAGCACGAAGCTCCGTAGAAAAATTCTTTCAAACCCATACAAGGTTTAGAAAAATATTTAAAATGGTCGGTCTCAATTTTAACATAACATAGATACATAATTTGAAATAAAGCAGTGACATTTAAAAAGGATCTCAAGTTTATTTAAAAACATTACTTAAATGAATAAACGAACACTACATACAAATAATAACCATTAATTGTCATAACCAATTCCCAACAATTCTTTCGGTAGGTGGCATACTTTGTGATAACCTCCACCCCCTTTAGGTCACCTTTGATTCTCAAGCATCCTTACCGGGAACCTCTTGAGAATGGATGAACATCCTTACATGAAATTTCTCACCAATCATTACATTGTTTCCTAAGCATCCTTACTGGAAACCTCTTGGAAATGGATGAGCATCCTTACATGAAATTTCTTACCAATCACTACATTGTTTCCTAAGAATCCTTACCGAAAACCTCTTGGGAAGGGGTGAGCATCCTTACAAGAAACCTCTCACTCATGTGCATTACAAAACAACCTAACCAAGCATACAATTCCAATATTTATCTCAATTTACAAGCATTTATCCAAAATTCCCAAAATATATCATATAACAATTCCACAACCAATTAAGAAAATACATGAGATCACAATAATATCATTTTTCTACCCAATACAAAGCACTAAGGTTTCGAAATCCATAATAAATAAAGCATTTAGGAAGAAAATACATCATTCTCCAAAAATTAGGGTTTTAAAACTAGAAAGGAGATTTCATGGGTATTAAACCCTACTTTGTTCAAAATATGTAATCCTTGCAAAAAGCCTAAAAGAGAATGATTTCATAGCATATATATATATATATATCATTGATAGCCAAAACATACATATATAAATACCCTAACCTCAATGTAAGTGAATGAGAGAAAACCCCTATTTTAAATCCTTAATTTATAGGAAGACTTGAGTTTTGATCTTGAATCTACTCTTAAATTTCTTGTTTTTTCCTTCTTTTCTTCCTCTCTAATGCTCTCTAGGGTTTCAAGAGGTGTGAGGTGAGAGTGGAGTGAAAGAAATGAGGGCAAATGAGATAAAATGAGGTTTAAAACATCTCAGCCCTGAAATTCACTGTTCATAGCATGTTTTGGTTTTTTTCAAAATTATGATTTTGCCACTAAGAATCTCCAGTTTGATTCATATGACTACCCGAAAGTTTTTCGATGTTCCGGATTCATTTTTAATATTATTTTAACCTAAAAACATTTATTTTTATGATTTATCTCAAAACCAAAGTCAACATACACCCAAAACACTAAAGTTTCTATTTTACCCATCCGAACCAGCTATTAATGAAGTTTTGCATTATTTGCAAATAAAATGTGATAAATGGTGCTTCTTAAAGTCTTTTGTACTTATTTTAAGTCTAAATGTACTCATTATTTTTATATTTTGATTTATGATGCAAATGGAGACGTTAAATGCAAAACGAAACTTATTGGACAGTTTTGACTGCGCTTCGTTATCTGGGCATAACTCTCTCATCTGAGCTCCGATTGAGATAATTCAAGATTCTATGGAATGATAAGAAAGAGATCTAAAACTTTCATGTTTTGAGTTTTGAGAGATATTGACTTTATCAAGGTCTAAATCGGGCTTGAAGTTGCAGCCAGTGCACTGTTCAAGTTAATTGGGCTGTTTTGACATCACTTCGTTATCTGGGCATAACTCTCTCATCCGAGTTCGATTGAGATGATTCAAGATGCTATAGAATTCTAAGAAAGAGATAAAAAAATTTTATGTTTTGAGTTTTGAGAGATATTGACTTAATCAAGGTCAAAATCACGCTTGAAGTTGCAGTCAGTGCACTGTTCACGTCCTATTTCATCCCTTTTCCATTTCCAATCCATTCCTAAGCCAACCAAATTCATCCCAAACCTCTCCAACACATATTTCTACACCAAACCTATTTAATACAAGTTTTAGGACCTAAAATTTCATATTTTTACTTATTAAAATTAAATTTCAACTATTATTTTCACTAACATTTTAAATCTCTATCTTTCCAATCTACAAAATTCAAACAAACATCACTACACATATCCATATTTTTACCACAATTATTTACTATGTATCTATATACATATATAAAAGAAAATGCGGGGTGTTACACCCCTAGCCAAGAAAAAGAAACTTATTAAAAGGGGTTTTTTATGAAGTTTTTGAATGTGGGTGTCTCAAGGGTGAGTGGAAAGTGAGGATCTTGCATGGTTTGGTTCTGGTCTTTGACATTGTCTTGGCATTGAAGATAGGTTGCACTGCTTCGAGGGGAAGTTAGTACTATCTTTCTAGATTCTAAATAAGTCATATCTTGAGGACTCTCTTGCTTTTCTCTCAAAAAAAGAGAGTTTGACTTGATTCTAAAGATATTTGTAATTCATTAAATAATCCTAAAGTACTTTCTATTCTTTCTATTCTAGAGAAAATGTCATGATGGTAAATAAATACTAAGCATGAGTATCAGGGTGTAAGAAGAGTTTCAAATGTTCTTTTTCTAAAGTATTTAAGTGACATGAGTCAATAATTTCTATTTTTTGGTTTCATATGCTTGTGTTGATTACAACTATCAAATAATATCCAAGTTGTGGGTATGTGCCAAGATAAGATCACAGAGTGAGCATCAATGTTCACCAAAATTGTAGATTTTGGGAAAAACAAATCCATGGTTGGGATACAATATTTTATTCTCAAAAAAGTACATGTGCAACGCACGTGTGCATCAACTAGTACAATTAAATATGCATACCTTCGTTGAATGTTTACCTCTGTCATTCAATCAATATATGTGTATCCTCTATTAATGTGTGCGTGTGTTTATTGGTTTTAAGGATTTCTTTGGCATTGGGGAGTGTCGATCCATGATGCCAATTCAAAGCGCAATTGCCTTTGTTCGCCTCAAGTCAAACATCATCGCTGATTCGGGCTGTTGGGGATGGCTTTCTCAAGGTAGATTTATTTTCCGTAGAATATATTGTGTTTGTTTTGAAAAGATGTCAATATATCAGTATATTGATTAAACTAGGCCCTTGATTTATCACCTATGCTATTCAGCCCGTTTAGTTACTAATAGTGATTATTAACCATTTCAATACATAGCATCAAACAAGCTTTCATAGAATTTTGTGTTCTATTATATAAATACAATATCTTTTGTGGAGATTTTATCAAATTTCTCTCTCGCAAAGTTTATATCACCGTCATTCATGCAACTAATGACTATGGACTCTTAGCAACTATGTTCTCAAGGGAATTACGTCAAAACAGTTTTGGGAAAACGTATGCGACTTCGATTGCACACATATACATTGGAAGGTAAATACAGTGTTATTATAATCGGACCGGACATCGAATCGACAGAGGAACAGGATCAATGGTTTACTGGTTCGACCGTTGAGTTAAGTGATTAGACCGGTCTTATAATAAAAAAATTAAAAAAAAATTATACAACATAATAATTTAGCTAAAAATTCACAATACAATAAAAATCACATAGTGTAATGTGTCTGTGGTGTATAATGTACTGTGTAAACCATTGATTGGTCCGGTTCAGTTCTGATAACACTGGTTATATATGTGAGTTGTGGGTATCTGAAACTTATTAGGTGTTAAGTCACACAATAATAATTTATCATATAATATGAGAGAATCATAAGGGCGCACTTCCTTAGAGGCCTCTAATCAATGATGAAATCATAAGTTTCAGCTAAGAAGTTCAAATAGTAGTGTAGCTATGAATTTTATTTCACAAGATCATTCAATAAATTGTTGTTAATGTCAATTTTTTAGTTGTGTATAACCTATACAAATTTATTTCCACACACACAAAAAAAAGAATATTATCTATTTTTAATAAAATTAAAAAAACCAATTCACTGATAATCAATTTATCAAACAATTAAAATTTTATATTTTATTTTCATCGCATAATAACTCAAGTATAACTATATTTCAATTCAATTTTATCATATAGTGAAATATTTCAACACAAAAGTAGTAGCTAAGGTACTTGACTATCACTATTGATGATTAGGAATGCAACCAAAAGTGAAATAACTCAACGTTTTTTTCATTTCCGTGATTAGAAGAAAAACTTCTAATTCAAGATATGAACTTTCTAGTTTCAACTTATATCTATCCATAAGATTATGTTAAGTTTGGTCTGTAAAAGTGACACTTGCCACAATTGACACTGTTGTTGCCATATTGTAAATTTTGCTTTTTCTCTTATGTTAATTTACCGAGTACTTCAAGCATTATTTTATGCTCTCTTTTAGCACAACCCATTTAGCATTAAAAAGAAGAAGTAGTAAGATTAAGAAAACTCAACAACGAGCATGTGAAACTTCATCTAAGGAACATGATGTCATAGATATTAAGTTTTTTGGTTCAATTTACTAACAAGGGTTACTTTCCAACAAGGTTAGATAGAGCAACAAGATCTTTTATAATTTAACCATTTTGTTCATTTAGGAAAAGTTCACTGTAACTGTGTTATCTCATTTCATTTTAATTTTAGTCCATACAAGTCACCCATGCCTTTTAATATATTTATACTATGCATTATCATGAGAAAATATGCATGATAATGGTTAGGATCAAGCATGAATGCCTTTTGAATTGTTGGAATTTATAATTATTTTATTAGATAATTGATGGTGAGATATAGAGATACTCTTGTTAGATTGTCTAAGAGCGATGGTATGACATTAAGGTGTCATAAGTGAGCGAATCATTAAATTCCTTGAAAAATTTTCACATGGTAACATTTCATTCCTTGAAAAAAATTCTAAATGCCTTTTCAATCAAATAAGTACTTGAAACTTAAGGAGACGTTGAATTTATAAATATGAAACTCACATGGGTCTCCATGTTGTTTCTAAATTTGATTGGGCAATCTTTAGGGTATGTTTTCTTTAGTATAGATATTCTAAATGTTGACATAGTTGGTGTTATTCCATGATTCCACATAAACACCATTTGATGCATTTAAGAACTTATGTGGAAAAGTTTTTTAAAAAATAGAAGCATTAGAAACATCAGTGATATTCTTTAGTTGATTCTAAATCTCAAGTTATGTTGTGAACTCTTGCTTTTAGGTTTCTAACACTATTTTAAGCATGAAAAAATAGTCCAAAAACTTGTCTACAAAATATGTGATAGACACACATTCAACTTCAAGGATCATATGATGGATAATATTTCATGATCTTTATATTACAAATATAGAAAATTTGATATTCAAAATAATCTACGTGCAACGCACGTGTGTGCGAGCTAATATTAATAAAAGTATCTTAGATGAAAAACTTTTGAATTTTATTTTGTCCTTAAATAAATATATAAAGACACTTACGACTTAAATCATAATCTATATCTATCTATACTACTAATAAAAGTACGTTAAGTGAAAAAATTTTGATTCACTATTTTACCCTTATAAAGAATTTTATATATCACACTATCTTTCCATAGTTAAATACTAAATTACAAGATTCACATCCTTATATATTTAAATCTTCAAATTGCCCTCCAACATTTCTTTTAATTATTTATTATCTTTATATAAATATCAATATCTATAAAAAATTTAATTAACTACGTTGCCCTTAAAAATATATATATATACATCATTATAATTTTTAATAAAGTGTTCAAAAACTCTATCAATAAATCATTACTCTTTTCAAATATAAAGATAATATTATATGTATAACACCCCGCATTTTCTTTTATATATGTTTATAGATATATAGTAAATAATTGTGGTAAAAAAAAATGTGGATATATGTAGTGATGTGCGTTTGAATTTGGTAGATTGAAAAAGTAGAGATTTAAAATATTAGTAAAAATAATAGTTGAAATTTGGTTTTAATAAGTGAAAATATAAAATTCTAGGTCGTAGAACTTGTATTAAATAGGTTTGGTGTAAAAATATATGTTGGAGATGTTTGGGATAGATTTGGTTGACTTAGAAATGGATTGGAAATGGAAAAGAGACGAAAACAGGCTGTGAACAGTGCACGTAAACAGTGCACTGCTGCAACTTCAACCTCGATTTAGACCTTGATACAGTCAATATCTCTCAAAACTCAAAACATAAAAGTTTTAGAGCTCTTTCGTATCATTCCATAGCATCTTGAATCATCTCAATCAGAGCTTGGATGAGAGAGTTATGCTCAGATAACGAAATAATGTTGAAATAGTCCAATTAGCTTCGTTTGCATTTAATGTCTCCATTTGCATCCTAAATCAAAATATAAGAATAATGAGTACTTTTAAGCTTCAAATAAGTATAAAAGACTTTAAGAAACACCATTTATCACCTTTTATTTGTAAACATCGCAAAATTTCATTAATAGCCGATTCAGATGGGTAAAATAGAAACTTTAGTGTTTCGGGTATACGTTAACTTGGATTTTGAGATAAATCATAAAAATAAATATTTTTAGGTTAAAATAACATTAAAAATGAATCCGGAACGTCGAAAAACCTTAGAGTAGTCATATGGATCAAATTGGAGATTCTTAGTGGCAAAACCGTAAATTTGGAAAAACTCAAAACAGCCTGTGAACAGTGTTTTTCGGGGCTACTATGTTTTAAACTCATTTTCATCTCATATCCTTCACTCCCCTCACACCCCCACACCTCTTGAAATCCTAGAGGACATTAGAAAAGAAGAAAGGAAGGAAAAAACAAGAGATTCAAGAGTGATTCAAGATCAAATATTCTTGTTCTTCACTCCAAAGCTAAAGATTCAAGGTAGGAGTTTTCTCTCATTCACTTACATTGAGGTTAGGGTATTTATATATGTATGTTTTGACTATCAATGACATATATATGCTATGGAATCATCCTCTCTTAGGTTTTTTGCAAGGATTACATGTTTTGAACAAAGTAGGGTTTAATACCCATGAAATCTCCTTTCTAGTTTTAAAACCCTAATTTTTGGAGAGTGGTGTATTTTCTTCCTAAATGTTTTCTTTATTATGAATTTCGAAACCTTAGTGTTTTGTGTTGGGTAGAAAAATGATGTTATTGTGATCTCATGTATTTTCTTAGTTGGTTGTGGAATTGTTATATGATATATTTTAGAAATTTTGGATAGATGCTTGTAAATTGAGATAAATATTGAAATTGTATGCTTGGTTGGGTTGTTTGTGATGCACATGAGTGAGAGGTTCCTTGTAAGGATGATCACCCCTTCCCAAGAGATTCCCGGTAAGGATGCTTGAAAAATAATGTAGTGATTGGTGAGAGGTTCCATGTAAGGATGCTCATCCATTTTCAAGAGGTTCCCAGTAAGGATGTTTGAGAATCAAAGGTGACCTAAACAGAGGTGGAGGTTACCACAAAATATGCCACCTACCGAAAAAATTGTTGGGAATTGGTTATGACAATTAATGGTTATTATTTGTATGTGGTGCTCGTTTATTCATTTAAGTAATGTTTTTAAATAAACTTGAGATCCTTTTTAAATGTTACTGTTTTATTTCAAATTATGTATCTATATTATGTTAAAATTGAGACCGACCATTTTAAATGCTTTTCTAAACCTTGTATGGATTTGGGAGAATTTTTCTACAGAGCTTCGTGCTCACCCTCTATCGCTAACATTTTTCAAATTACCCGCTTGAGAAGGAGGACGTAAGGGTCGAGGAGCCCGCTACTTGGGAGACTCCACTGGACAGAAGTGTGGATCCCGAGGTGGACGCATAGAGCGACCTCCTTTCCTTTTGTACTAGACTAGGACATTCTTTTGGAACATTGTGTAGTCTAGCTTCTTTTGTTTATTCCGCTGCACTTCTTTAATTAATTTTTGAGATGTAATAGGCATGACTTGGGGCTTATTCTTTTGGATAATGTTGTAAATATTCGTGGATGACAAATGAAGTCTTGTTTCTTTAGGGATTATATTAGTGCTCTCATGATATGAATGGTTTTAGAATGTAATGTCGTCCAGGGTGTGTTTTGGGGCATTACAATATGTATATATGTATATTTTTTTTTCATCTAACTATACTACTAATAAAAGTATCTTAACATGATAAATTTTTGATTCACTATTTTACTCTTATAAAAAATTTTAAATATCACACTATCTTTTCGTAGTTGAATATCTAAATTACCATCATATACTTATGTGTTTAAATTTCTAAATTACCCCTAACATCTCTTTTAATATTCTATTCACTATATATAAATATTGAGAAATTTGGAGGCCAGTACCCCTTTGTTGACTTATTTGGTGATAAATCCATCAAGGAAATTTGTTTAATATTAAGTCCATTTTAATCTCCATTGTCCAAAATATCCTCAATAGTTATATTTAATTAAAACAAATTTGAAAACTAGCAACTCCTACATTTTAGGAGTTTGACTAACATTAAAATTCTCTCTCTCATATCTATCTATATTCATATATAGAATAGGACTATTTATTTATCTTTGTATAATTTTTTTTTGTTGCTACCATCATGAAAAAAAAATTTGTTTTTCCATTGTTCATTGCAGTGACTTTCTTGGGCTATAATATCTTTAGATGAGTTTTAATTTGTTGGTCTTATGAATAAACATTCTAGAGATGAACATTTTTGAACTAATATAGTCGTAGTTTCTATTCCATTAGTTTTATATGAAATTTTCAACTTTAGATTTGTTATTCGATAAGTAACAATTGATGCTTGCAATCATCTTCATTGCACTCATCTATTGAGAATATTGTATTTTTGTCATTCAAATGTTTTTTATTACACATTACCATTTGTTGAATGTATTGTTTCTTTTGGTTCTAAATTTTAAGGATGTCAATAGAAAGGGTGTATGTAGTTTTTGCTTCCTAAATTCCAAGCTTGCAATTCTTTTGGTCACAGATGACAATTGCTCAGTTTGTCATATTATAGCTTTTTGCTTAGAATAGATACTTTTCAATTTACATATTTTATTCTTAGATCCACTAAAACCTGATGTTTGTTTCTACGGTTAATGCCCTCAATTCAACTTCTTTCTTCACGTAAGAAGTTTAATATGTATAGTTAGTTAGCCATCATGATATTGGTTGTTGTACTACTACATGACCATTTTTATTTCCTTTGTTTGTATCGATCTTTGATTATCATGCTTGTGCAATGGTTTGTTCTTTACTAAAAAAATGTTAGTTTTTAACTTTTTCAAAAATTCACTATTTTACTGGAAATGAAACAACAAATTAGGGGATGGGGGGTAATGAAGTAGCAAATTAAGAGATGGAGCTTATTAATTAGTTTATTAAATGGTCTTTGAGTGTAGATTGATCTAGAGAGTCTCAATGTTAACATCAAAGAGTTTTGTGTATTGCTAACAAATTTTCTTAGGCTCCTACTTTTAGATGAAATTTTGTCCAATTTTTTGTTCAATTAGTAGGCTCAGAAATTTTGGTTGAAATGCTACTAATGCCTATATTTTATTTTAAAAGTTATGTATGTGGATGGGTGTATGCGAAGTGTTTGTGTGTGTCTTAAGATGTAGTAAAGTGTGTGTGTGTGTGTGTAATGCATGGAACAATGTGTGTGTACTTTAATATGTAGTAAAATGAATGTATTTAAAAGACAAACAAGTGTGTGTGTGTGTGTGTGTGTGTGTGTGTGTGTGTTCTAGCTATATGAAACCGTGAGTGAGGGCGAGTAAAGGAGAGGAAGAAGAAAGAAAAAAAAAAAAAAAAAGAAAGAAAGAAGAATTTGGGGGACTCCATGTCAAACCAAAAGTAAGAAGAAAACAAGAAGGTAAGGGTGTATGTGTGTGTTCATTTTAGTGTGTGTGTGTGTGTGATTAATTTTAAGTAATTGTGTATATGTGTGGAATTGTGTTTAGTGTAATTTTAAAGCATATTTTAGTAAGTTTAAATTAAGTGTATTAAACATAATTAGTGGGTTGTTTTGTGTTAAAATAATGGGCAGTTTGATATTAAGTTCAAAACAGATTTTATTAAGGGTGTTACACAAAATTAGGGGCTGTTAAAAAGGGGTATTCAATGAGTACTCAACCGAGTGTATGAAAAGTGTAGAAATGACCATAATGTAATTTCAAACGTAAATGAATATAATATTCGGTGCGGAATGTACGAAATGCCAGAAGTGTAGTTTTTAGGATTCGGGGTCAAAATGTGTGAAAATGAGCCCCGGTCAATGTGTTTGATCTACTAAATCTTAATTGTGATTAATGTGAATGATTTTTAAGATTTGGGGAAGAAATATGATCCCTAAATCTAATGTGTCAGTATGTGAGTGAACAGTGTGGTAAACGGGGCATTTTGGGTTGAATCATCTTGCATATATTAGTGCATGATTAATTATTCAATGTAATAAACATATTTATATTGATGTGTTAGGTGGAGCAAGTAGGACAGTTGGTATAGAGACGGCTATGAAAACACCATAAGGATCCACCACTAGAACCTAAGGGACGTTTATCGGAATATTTGAGGTGAGTATATATCTTTATATGTTTTAAAAATGCTATTATAAGATGATGTTAGATGATAAAATTTAATAGCATTTCTCTAGGATTATGTGCTATGTACTTATGTGATTAGATAATGCTTTGTATTTTGTATTGTGTATTGTATATTGTGGAATGTGACGCACTGTTTAAGACAAGAGCATCGATGCCTGATCATTGGACGTGCAGTGGTGTGCTAGCACTATGGTGTTCCTGGGAGGTTCGGGAGACACGGATCCTTGTGAGATCGTTTACCCGATGAAGGGTAGTATAGATGTGTTATGACTTGTGAATTCTTTGGAATTGGATTAATGTTGATATGTGTATTTACGTAGTATTTACCTACTTCTGTATATTACTATCATTTTCATTTCTTATACGGCATGTATACTCACTGAACGCATGGTTTAGCTCACACCCCTATAGCTTCTCATTTTCAGGTACAAGAGAAGGAGACACAGATCTATCAAAAAGGTTGAGTTTTGTACAACGTTAGTATGATATTCTGTTCGTTATTTATTTAGTTTTAAATGAGTAAATGATACTGGTTGAGGGACTGTATAATTATTTGTTGGGTTGTATATTATGTTAAATGAAATATTATCATAGCAAGTTAATAGTATATATACTTGTAAACATACTCAATAGGCATACTTTGTGATATATGTTATGTGAGTGTGGGATTTTGTTTCTTTCTATAACCTCGGAAACAAACAATTGGTATAGGTATTATATATGGAACAGGTTATGAGACAGATTTACCTTCATGCTTATTAACTAATGTGATGGATGGTATTGTTGCACTTGTGGGATTAATTAGTGTTTTATTAATATAGATTATATATACGTAAACAGATGTATCAAAAACCTAGTCGCGTCTCATTTTTGAGAGATCGAGATGAGGCGTGACACTCTCTCTCTCTTTTATATATATATAGTAACATTAAAAAAATAGTAACATTTAAACACAAAAAATAGTAATATTCAAAAAAATAATAATAACATTGAGTATTAATATTTGAAAAAATAACAGTAGTAACATGCTCAATAAAAATAGTAATATGCTCACAAAAATAGTAACATTGTCAAAAAAGATATTATACACATGCACATTAGAGAGAGAGAGAGGGAAAATTTTGAATTACAGATTTATTTGAAAAATTTATTGGCATATCTTCATTGATTGTAAATTAAGTGATAACAATTCTCATGTCATGAAACTAATTTAAAGTTGCTTTCAAGGAAGGGTATTTTTGAGTTTTAAAAAAATAGTTGACTTAATTACTTATTAATAAAATTAAAAATAAACTTATTCTCAAATAAGTTTCCTTAACGGACTAAACTCATTATAAGTCACTTAAGGAGAGACTCAACCCCAATTTTCACATAAATATTAGTAACTCAGAAAACTTTTTTATTGACTAAGATATCCTTAAAAAATATATGCATTTGCAATAAAACATTCGAAAAAACTTCAAATACTTGATCAATCTAACATTACTTATTTCAAATATAAAATAGCATTATACTTACATGTGTGTATTTTTTTTCATCTAAAATTTTAACCATTTTATTTTTAAGATAAAAAATAATCTTTTACTTAGTTTTTTTTTAAAAATAATTTATGTTAAATCAACATAGTTTTTCAATCGCAACAAACTTTTCATGTTTTATTAAGAGTTTATATAAAAAAAAATATAGTGTATTTTTAAGTAAAACTTGATTTTAGAATTTTAATATTCTTTTAAAATATGTATTATAGAGTAACATATTATATTTTAGTGTTAATAGCACTTTTAGTCCCTGAAATATGCATGTTTTATTAATTTGATCCTCATTATATCAATTTTGTTAATTTAGTTTCTAAAGTATTTAGTTAGTGTTTAAATAATCCATACAAAAACAGTCTATTAAGTTTTTGACAAAAGTGATCAATTGTTGGTCACGTGATACTGTTTTTTTTTTATTACCACGTGATACTATTTGACAGATTGACACATAGTAACTTCCGTCAAAAAACTCACTGGACTGTCTGGTTAGGGACCATTTAAATAAGAATTGAATATTTTAAAAACGAAATTGATAAAATTCATATATTGAGGACTAAATTGATAAAAAAATGCATATTTTAAAGACTCAAAGTGCTATTAATCCTATATTTTATATCTATTGACCTAACTAATTCCTAAATATAGTAAATATTGATAATTATTTTTATTTTATTCAATGAATTATAAGTTGAAACTTAATTAAATGAATTTCAAATGAATTATTTTTATCTTTTTTCTTATAGTTAGAATAGCGAATTGCTGGGAATAGAAAATATTTTTTGAATTTTATAGTATAATAAGAGCGACACAAATATAATTTTAATATTGACATTTAATGTAGGTATACATGTACCTAATACTTTTTATTAATATTTTATATACAAAAATTATTCACGTGCAACACACGTGATGCATTTCTAGTACTAATAAAAGTACCTTAGATGAAATACTTTTGAATTCCTCTTTAAATAAAATTATAAGAACAATTATATATCACACTAATAATTTGATCTAAACATAAAAACCTTTTTGAATTTCTATTTTGTCCTTAAATAAATATATGAAAACACTTATGGCTTAAATCATTATCTATATCTATATTTATACTACAAATAAAAGCACCTTAGATGGAAAACTTTTGAGTTCCTCTTTTACCCTTAAGCAAAATTATAAGGACAATTATACTTTACACTAATAATTTGATTTAAATGAATTTTTTTTTTTGATTTTTTTTGTCCTTAAATAAATATATCAAGACACTTATGACTTAAATCATAAAAATTTGACCTTGTATGAACCCTTAAAGAAACCTACAAATTCATTGTTTTGCAATATATAATTCATAAAAGCACACTAAAAAAAAAAAATTGTAATTTTTCCTCAGCACAATTCAATAAAGTCCATATTGTAATTTTGCAATTGTAATTTAACAATAATATAGAGTCCATATTATCATTGATCTAAAGATTACTCCTATTGATTTATCTTTTTTATGGATTCATAATATAAAACTAATTTTTTTTGTTGGTCTAATAGGTGTTATAAATTATCGAACTTGTAGACCTTACAGATTCTGGAAATAATGCAAACAAGTACTAAGAGTTCTTGAGAGTAAATGTCAAGTTATAACAATCACTTATGAAATTTATATGGACTCAAGCACTTTAAAAATCTAACATTTGAACTTTCCATCAGTTACTAATACCTTATAGAATCCTAAAAGAGGGTGACATAAAAATCAAAGTTTTGCATTTGGCAAGAATTGGTCACTTGACCTCTTAACTGGGATATTCTTAAGAGATCGAAGAGTTGCCAATTAGACTATACTAAATTGGTTCGATCATTTAGTGTCTTTAAACTTCAAAAGAGGAGATTGTTGTGATAGGTATGTGTGAGTATGTGGCTAATATATTTGACCATATTTACAATGAAACTATAAAATATGACTCATAAATTACAAAAACCACATTTGAGGCAATGTTTCATAATATTCCAGTTCCAAACAAATTAAACCTATGTACCGATATGATAAAGCTTACAAATTACAAGACTTGAAAATTCATCCACCTTTGATGGACCCTAATTTAAATTTTGAAACTTGAGTATCTTGTAATATTTTAAAAAATATTTTAATTATTTTCTAAATTAGAGTTTGCTTTAGTATTTTTATTTTTTGTAGTGGGGACTTACTCATTTCTTCTAATTATTTTCACATCTACAGTGATAGATATTGTTAATCCCAAAAGCTCCACCAATGGAATGTCTGATGACCTGACAATTGGCCGTGGTCGATACTCCGATGATTAAGTCAGTAAAAGAGAAGAAGATTAGTTGGAATCGAGCTGGGAGGGATCACTTACCTAGCTTGTTGCTTGTTCCTCTCCTTTATAGGATGAGCTCTTGTTACCATTGGAGCTCTTCAACTACCTTTTGAAAGAAGTGGGAAGGAAAGTGAAACCTCCATCCCAGAATGTTTGGAACTAGTTTGAGCTATTATTGTGGGATATAGGCGAGCAAGCTGACATACGGTTTAGATCCTGGTTCATGCCAGATTTTGTGCTTTGACTCACGTGCTCGCGCTCGGCCATTCTCTTGGTTGCCTTAGGGTTAATTCTATATCTATCAGTTGCCCCCAAGCTCAGACCAGTGGAAGACACACTTTGCGCATTAATTACAATTGCCCATTGAATAGGAGTGGAAACGTCTATTCGTGCACACAACCGCCAAAGAGCTGTTGTGGGCCCAGTATATATCAAATCTCTCCTTCTTTTTCTCTGGCTATCTTCGAGAGCTCCTGGAATTATAGTATGCCCATGCCTTTTTTTCCCTAATCCTCTTTTGCTTTCTTACATCACCATGATACTTCGATCTAGTGCGCATAGGTTGGAGCCATATATTCCATTTTCACTTTTATCGTTTTTGCTTTTTGAGGTGGAAGAACTCCAACCTTGAATCACTAGGGTTTTTTGTGAGCGAATCAGTTAGCCCTCAACTTGCATTTGTTCTCAATTGTTGCCTTTCTTTAGTTGCTAACAAACTTAATTGTTCTTTCCCCCCAAATCTATACATCAACCATCACAGCTTCTCGATTATGGTGATCGACTTTGATCAATCCCCTCTAAGAGTGTTCTGGCACTTGTAGCCTAAGCTGAAGTAGCAAACGAGGATTTTGATTCTATCCAAGAGATTGGGTCCTCGACTTTAAGAATTATTGGGGCTAAGAATTATCATAGTTGTCTAGATAAGGGCCCTCTTCAAGAGCTAAGGGCTCAATATTCGATTCCTGACTCTATGTGTTTGCAAGTCCTTTCTGCTAACTAGATTGCTAATTCATTTTTCCCCAATGAGGCTTGTTTCTACAAGTCTATTCTCAAAGCCATACTCTACTTCCCGATCCCTAAATATATTAGGGAGGCCTTGTATCTTCTGAACCTTGTTGCCCAACTAACCCCTAATAGTTGGAATTTTTTGATTGGTATGGGTATCATCTGGGCTAAGGCAAACGATGTTGGCGTGCAACCCACCTTTGCTGCACCTTGCTCTGAGCAGGGCTTGGGGTGGTTCTACTTCTCAAAAAGAGAAGGTCCAACCCTATTGATTGGCTACTATTCAAACGTGAAGAAGTAGAAAGACAAGTTTTCCTTCGTTTTCGACTCTAGTTGGGAATTTGGACCCTTTGAGGTTCCTTCTAGCATTTCCTTTCAAGTTCCCCATATTTGGGGGACTCCTACCCCTCTTCCACATAAGTGTGTTCTCATTCAATAATTTCTTGTATTGTCTTTGGGTTTTCACCTTTATTTTTTTTGAAGCATAGGTAATTCAAATCCCCTATCATCTGAGTCGAGGATACAGATTAAACAGGCGCTTGACTATCCCATAAAGGACCTCTCCAAGCTTGTAAGTGATCAGGCACTCTTTGAGTGTCTATTGCGGCCTTCTCCAAGTGGCCTCGTTGTTTCGCCTGTTGCAACCTCTTGTCCGAAAAGTAAAAATATTGTTTTCTACAAGTTGTCCTAGCTTCAGATACGCCATAACTTTTGCAATTCACCAGCCATGGCCCCCAAGTTCATTGACAAGAAATCCCTTCAGGCATTTGTAGCCAAGAAGGCATCTAAAACCAGCCCTCTCTCTTGCAAGAGATCGAGGATGCCCTTCCTTTGAGTAAAAGGGGTGTCTCCAAGCTCCAATACCTCTCCAACCTCTTCTCCATTTGCTACCATCACCCCAAGGGATGCTACCCTTCAGGTTGCCAGTACTGGGATGACCAAATCTCTTCCTCAGGTGAAAGCTCCCCTTACTCTATCGATTGACAAAAGAAAAGATGCGATCTCAAGAGTTGCTCAGGAGAAGTCTCACTCTATACCACCTCTTCCGATGAGACCAACAGCTGCTCCTCAGTCCATGTGGGACAATATGGAGGAGGCAATGACCCGACTTCACCAATTTGTTCATGAAGATAAGGTGCAAGCTGCCATTGACCTAGGGTCGTCCTGGATAACCAAAAACTTGGCCCTTATAATTGGAAAGGTAGACCTTTGACTCCTTTGAGTTTTTTTTATTTCCATTTCTATTTTTAATCCCTTCTTCCCTTTTCTTCAGCTTGTCATCCTTACTGTGAGCCTCTTATATTCTGTTTTCAGCGAGAAGAAGTCCTGTGACGAGGAAATTTAGTCTCTTCGCTCCAAACTAGAAGCTAAATAGGAGGAACTAGGCTTTGCTTCAGGGAGACTGTCGAGAAAGCTTCAAGTGGACTTTCCTTCATTGAGAATGATAAAGACTAGGTCTCGAAGTACAATAATGAACTGCTGGCTAGGCTAAATGAGGCTATGGTGTAGCTTTCTAAGTTTTTTGAGAGGAACAAGGACCGGAAGGGTGAAAAGAAGACCCTTACCTAAAAGGTCCTATAGTTTTTGCCTTTTCTAAACAAAGACAGCTTGAGTTAAAGGTTGTAGAAGCATTGGTTTTATCTATGTATCAAGATTCCATGGAGTTCAAAGAGGAGATGTTGGATTATTACATGGATGGGTTTGAGGACTTTGGGAGGTTGGTCCAAAAGAGGTTCCCTGATTTGGACTTTTCTTCTTTCAAACCTGGTGAAGATGTGGCCCCAGTAACGGTTGATGACAAGAAGATGGGTGATGGTGAGGAGAGCAACTTGCCTCCAATAGAGACAAGGGAGGAGCTGACTTTGACCTGTGCCAAAATCCTATTGGTGCTGCCAAAGAAGCGGTTGCCAGCTCTTTGGAAGTTAATTCCACTACTCTTGCCTTGCCCCCTAGAGGGACTGTTTGATTTTATTTTTTTTTGGTAATCATTTTAATAGAGAACTTTGTTTTGATTTTTTCCTCTTTCTTGTCTTCATACTTTTCAGAATTTGTTTTCAAATGGACGGTAGATCTATGCCATATTTGAGACCCAAAATTTTTATTTAGGCATAATTTGGGCTAGATTTAGCAATGGGCTTAAGTTAGTAGGGGAGACGAACTCGTGTTTTCCTCATAATGTTTGAAACAACGTGCGAGTGACAGTTACACTCTACCTTAACTTTAATACTGCCAAATGATATGACTGATGTCGTTTCATCTTCTTGATGCTTTGAACATTGGTCACTCTACTTCCCAAGTGCAGGTGTTCTGCATTTAAACCCATTTAAAGAAAATAGGAGCACCTTATATTTAAGCTCTTTCAAAACTCTACATTTTTCACTGCCTACCTCAAACACTCTATCTCACTTTCATCTTTGCCATTAATGCCCAACATCAAAACAGAATCTTCAGGAGATGTGCTGAACTTTTCATAGAACCAACTTGGGTTGACCTACTGGTTCCAAGTGTCATGACGATGGCCAACCAACTGGTCGTTCGAGATCATTATAGCTTCCCTACTGTGATCTGGGTTGGTATCCCTAGACCCGAATCTCATTGCAATGTTGTATCTCATTGGGCTTACTTCTTTGAGCATACCTTTAAGGTTGACCTCCAATTTTCCCTCTCTATCTTCATAAGAGCCATTCTCTATTACTTCAACATGTGCCCCACCCGCATCTCCATGGAGGGGTAGGGTATTATTGTTGGTGTAATGGTTGTTTAGCACTTGGCCAGGCTAGGACCACGACTTTTATCAGTTTCTTCGAAGAGAGGACATGTCTGAGCTTGTCTCTGAACTACTAGACCCCCTGGCTGGGAGAGAGATTCTTCTATGTCTCTAGGGATGACTAGAAGTTTAAAGGGGCTGTAGAAATCAGTCCTTGGGTTCCCCTGATTTGGTACCCTCCATCTAACACAAGTAAGTATTGTCACTACTTTCGTTGTGAATCCTTGCCTTTTTTGCCTTGAATGACCCTTGCATGTTCACATTTGCAGTGGAGAGACCTTATTTGTGCCTAATCGGACGGGCCAGGATTGAGAGGGCTGCTGAAGGAGGACCCAAGCATCTTAGGAGTTTAATTAACCCTGAGAGACTTGTTTTCCTTGGTATTGTTCCTTCGCTTGCTATTGCGGAGGAAATCCCTTATGATGATGAGGGACTAGCTGTAGCTTCAGAGGATGATGATGCAAGGCCAGCTTTGGAGCCATTGGTTGAGACTGTTGCCTTGCACAATTAGAGCTGGGAAAAGGGATCTTCTTCGTCTGGAAAGTGGCAGAAGGGGGCTGACTGAGCTTCGACCATGCTACTTTTTGTTTTTTCTTTTCCAAAAAAAATTGTAAAGTTCATACAGTTTGTTAATGAATGAACACTTTTTTTTCTTGCCTTCTTTGTTTTCCTCCCTGCCCCTTTGACTTTTCGTAGAATGTTAATTTTGTATTAGTCATTTTTGAACTTTATTCAAACTAGTTGAGGTAGGTGCAAGGCTTGAAGTCCTGACTTTACTTTTGTTGAGTCAAATGGACTCAATTCGAGCTAGGCGAGGGGCTTGAAATTCTCTATCTCTTACTTTCTAATCATAGAAAAATAAAAAAAAACTTTCCTCTTTTATTGAAAATGAGATAACATAGTTTTATTATGAAGCAAGTACATTGGACTGAAGATTCCTATAAGCTACTGGTAGATTCTTTTTAGGTTTTCCATGTTCCGAGGATGTGGCAATTTTGTTCCTTCTAAAGTTTTCAGATGATAAGTTTTAGGTCTTACTATCTTTATGACCTGATAGGATCCTTACTAAGTTGCCCCCAACTTCCCTTTTCCTGGACTCTTGGTGGCGTGGGTGGCTTTTCTAAGTACAAGTAATAGAGCATGAACTGCCTTGGTCTTACTTGAGCATTGTAATATTTGGAGACTTGAATTTGATATGTAGTCATCTTTATTTGGGATTCTTTTCTCTTGTCCTTGAGCCAATTGAGGTTATTTGCAAGTAGTAGATCATTCATGCTAAGATCAAATTCTTTGGTCCAATGAGTTGCCATCCCAATTTCTGTTGAGATAACCACTTCAGTTCCAAAGGCTAAAGAGAAAGGTGGCTCCCATGATGGCACCCTTCTTGTGGTCCTATACACCAACAGGATAATTATGAGCTACTCTATCCAAAGGTCTTTTGACTGTTCTAATTTGATCTTACTATTTCGCAGCAATGTTCGATTAGTCACCTCTGTTTTCCTGTTCGCCTGTAGATGACTAGGGGAAGAGTAGTGATTGTGAATCCCAAGTTCGAAGCAAAACTCTCTGAATTTGTCATTATCAAACTATTTATTGTTATCATTTATTATGATGGCCGGTATGCCAAATCTATAAATAATTGACTTTCACACAAAGTTATAGATCTTTTGCTCTGTTATTGTTGCCAATGGTTCTGCTTTCACCCACTTGGTGAAGTAATCTACTGAAACAATTGCAAACTTATTTTGGCCTTTCCCCATTGGGAGTGGTCCCGCAATATCAATTCCCCATTGAGTGAACAACCATGGGTTTATGATTGGGGTGAGTTTCTCTATTGGAGTCTTGGAATTGTGGCAAACTTTTGGCATTTCTCACACATTTGCACATAGCCCAACACGTCCTTCTTCATGGTGGCCAAAAGTAGCCATGTCTAAGGATCTTTTGAGCCAAGGAGTGACCTTCTGAGTGGTTCCCACAAATTCCCTCATGGACTTCTTCACCAATACATAGGCAGATTCTCTTGGAGTTAAACACCTCAAATATAGAAGTGAGTAACCTCTCTTATAGAGTACCTAGTTTAGAACCACGTATCTTGAGGTTGTTCTCCTCAGTTTTTGAGCTTCTTGATTCTATTAAGGTAGTACCCCATGATGTAGATACGCCATTATTTCATCCATTTAGATATAATTCTACTTAGACTATCAGAGAGCACAGAGGCTAGTCAAGCTAGTGAATTTGTGTGAGTTTTGTGACCGCAAGACCTGGGTGATTTCAAAGTACTCAAAACATGAGATCTTTTTTGTTGGAATTTTCAAGCAGGAACACATCCGTGGATCTTTACCTTCATAGTCATCTTGAAGCTATCTTACCACAAGTTGTGAGTCACTATACACCTTTAGGCTTTTCACCCCCAAGGCTTTAGCCAACTAGAGTCCTACGATGAGAGCCTCATATTCCACCTCGTTATTTGAGGACTTGAATCCAAAAAGTAATGCATACTCAATCTTATCCTCAGTTGGTGAGATAAGAATCAATCCAACTCCCCTCCTATTGAATTGGAGGACCCATTGTCATATATTTTTCGCTCCCTTATCTGAACGTCGACATCATCATGCTTTAGTGCCTCAAGGGCAAACTCTGCTAGGAGTTCAGCAATTACTTGCCCCTTTACAACTGTTCATGAGACATAGTAGAAATAGAACTCCCCAAGCTCAATGGACCATTTGCTTTAGCGTAAGGGATGTCAGTAAATAATATAATGACTAAGCTTGGAAATAGGGTCTCAGCTTTTTGGATGCAGTTAGCAGTGCAAAGGCTACCTTCTCCATTGTCGGGTACCTTACTTCTTTTCCTTTTAGCATTCAGCTTATGGAGTGGACAAGATGTTGTGTCTTTTCATGTTGGCTTGCTAGAATCGCACTCTCGGATCATTGCAAGGTATAAATTTAGGAGTTCTCTTTCCACTAGCCTTACCAGAATTGATGGCTTACTGATACATTCCTTGAGTGCTTGAAAGGCATCTTCACACTCCCAAGTCTATTCAAAGGCCTTCCCGAGGACCTTAAAGTAAGGAAGACACTTGTCACTTTCTTTGGAGATAAATTTGTTCAAGGCTGCTACTCTTCCTGTTAGTACCTAGACCTCTTTAATGTTTCGTGGAGACCTCATATCCACAACAGCCTTGATTTTTTCCAAATTCGCCTCTATCCCTCTTTGGGTCACCGTGAACCCCAATAATTTCCCTAAGTACACACCGAAGGCACACTTAGTTAAATTCAGCTTCATGTCGTACATTTTGAGGGTGTCAAAGGTCTTTTTTAAATACTTGATGTGCTCCATGGCCTGGAGGCTTTTTACGAGCATATCGTTAACGTACACCCCCATTGAATGGCCAATGAGGTTATTGAACATGTGATTTACCAATCTTTGGTAGGTGGCCCCTGTATTCGTCAAACTAAATGGCATGATCTTATAACAGTAAGTCCCATCTTCTGTTATGAAAAAGGTCTTTTCCTGATCTGGTTTAGGCAGCACGATCTAGTTGTATCTTGAGAATGCAACCATAAAGGAGAGCAACTCATATCCTGTGGTGGCGTCAACCAGAATGTCAATTCTCAGGAGTGGAAAGCATTCTTTTGGGCATGCCTTGTTTAAATCGATAAAATCTACATGAAGTAGCCACTTTCCACTTGTCTTTTTTACCAGTACGACATTGGCTCACCATAGTGGAAACTGTACTCTCCTTATGGACTTGGCATCCAAAAACTTGGCTACTTCCTCTTTTATCGCACAATTTTGCTCTGGGGTGAAGCTTCATTGCTTCTGTCAAGTTGGTTTGAAGCTCAAATTGACGTTCAGCTTGCACGCAATTACAGCGGAATCAACCCCACTTATATCAAGTTATCTCTAAACAAAGACAACCCTATTGGAGTTAAGGAACTCTATCAATGAAGTCCTCAAGCTCTCCTTAAGCACCCTCCCAATGAAAGTGACTTGTTCAAGGGAATATCTAATCTAGATGGGTTCCAGGTTTTCTACTAGTCGTAGGCATTCTGGTTTTGCTCTATGGTCTAGAGAGTTGACCTAAAGAGTTTCTTGCTGCTGCTTTTCCCTCATGGAGGACACATAGCATTCATGGGCTGCAACCTAAACTCCACACACTTCCCTAACTCTTTTCTTGGTTGGGAACCTCATGAGGAGGTGATACGTTGATGGGACCATTCTTATGGAACTGAGGCTTGGTCGGCCCAAGATGACATTGTATGCTGACGGACTAATAAATAGATAATAGAAGATCAATTATAACAGACTTTTAATTTAGGCTTATACCAATCTACAACTCTATCTTTAGGCTTACACCAATCTACAACTCTATCTTCAGTTATAGAGTTCTAGCTTATCTTGTAATTCATTATTATCATGACTCCTTTCTGTAATTATAAATACAAGCAATTCACCCATTTATGGGTATGCAATTACACACAATTTAATTCTTTTCCTCTTTCATGGTATCAGAGCCTAAAAGCATCTATCAATTTTTTTTAAAAACTGTGATGGCATTTTCCAATCTTCCCACCTCTTTTCCACTCACTAATATTACCAATTTTGTCTCCGTAAAACTCGATGGAAACAACTATCTTCTTTGGCGTCATCAACTCGAATCAATATTGATTAGCACCGATCTACTTGGACTTCTCGACAGCTCGGTCATTCCTCCATCACCAACTGTTACCACTTTCTCTGGCCAAACTGCACCAAATCCAGTTTACTCTACTTGGCGCAAAACAGATAAGTTCGTCAAATCATGCATTCATGCCACACTAACTGAATCACTTTCCTCTCAAATACTTGGACTCAAGACTGTAAATGATGTTTGGGATGCCCTTGAAAACCTTTGTTAACAACAGTCAACGGCACGAAAATCATATCTTCTAAAGGACCTTCAAAGTGTGTTCAAAGGCATCGAAACAAACACTGATTATCTTCATCGTATCAAATCACTCTTCGACTCTCTTGCTGCTATTAATGAACACATCAAGGATGTTGACCTTGTTCATTATACCTTGAATGGTTTGGGTTCCGAATTTGGTCCTTTTGTCACTGCAATCGAACATCGCAATTCGCCCATAACCTTTAATGAATTAAGATCCAGCCTTCTCATTCACGAGCAGTGCCTTGTGCGCGGCTTTGGCCATGCTCAATCACCTACTATTGATTCTTCTATAGCCTTCCATGTCTCCCACACACGACAATCTAATCACTTTAACCGTAGTCCTTTTCATCACAATAAACCAACTTGTCATGGCCCATCTTCATAGAAACCTTACCGTCCAGAAAATCAATCCAATTCTCCCATCTTTCCATCACCCCCTTCTCCATACCACTCCTCATCCACCAAACAATTCTCTGTTACTTCTAATCAAACTTTGGGCAATTCAACACCTTTCTATTCTACTAATGCTATTGGTTGCATGCATCTTAAGTGTCAAATTTGTGCCAAACATGGACATACAACTAACCGATGCCGTTTTTGATATGTTCCAAGCTGTAATAGCAACATTCATCAAGTTCAGCAGACATTCTCAAGTTTTCATTTGTCACCACAAAATTCCAACCTGGATTCCAGACTCTGGTACCACCTCTCATATGACTTTCGACCCTGCTATGCTAAATCAGTCCACCAATTACACAGGTCCTAATCATGTTTATGTGAATGATGGTAAGGTTCTTTCTATTTCCCATATAGGTTCCACTATTATTCCTACATCGTCGAAAGCCTTGCAACTTAATCATACTTTGGTTGTACCTGATCTTGCTCAAAATCTATTATCTGTTTCAAAGTTGACACGTGATAATGATTGTTCTGTTGAATTCTTTCCTTGGGGTTTTTATGTCAAGGATCTTCACACCGAGGCAACAATCATGAAGGGTCCACTCAAAGGTAATTTGTATTCACTGTTGACTCCACATCACTCATCCATAAACTCTCATGTTGCTCTTATTGCAACTCGGGTGCCTTTGAAGGTGTGGCATCGCAGATTGGGACATCCATCTTCCAATACACTTCTTTCCCTTCAGAAGACTTTGAAATTTTTTGATTTTTTGCAAGTGAATAAATTTTGTGAATCATGTCAGCTAGCTAAGAGTCATAAATTACCATTTCAATATTCAGAGCATATATCCACCATTCCATTGAATATTGTTCATTGTGATATTTGGGGACCTTCTCCAGTTAAACCTGTTAATGGATATCATTACTATATTATCTTTGTGGATAATTATAGTCGGTACAGTTGGATATATCCTTTGAAAATTAATTCAGATGCTTTAGCTAGTTTTCGTCTCTTTAAAACAATGGTGGAGAATTTATTCTCCACTACTATTACACATTTTCAATGTGATGGCGCACTTGAGTTGACACAAGGACCATTTCGACAATATTTGGATGATTGTGGCATTCTACACAGAATTTCTTGCCCACATACACAGGAACAAAATGGTGTGGCCGAACGAAAGCATCAACACATTACTGAGATGGGACTTGTTCTTCTTTTTTAGTCCAAAATGCCTAAAAGATTCTAGCTTGAAGCTTTTTTAACAACAAAATATCTTATTAACAGGTTTCCGACACCAACTCTACAAGGTCACTCTCCTTATGAGATACTTTTTCGGACTCCACCAGATTACTCATTTTTATGGGCCTTCGGCTATCAATGTTTTTTGTTTCTTCATCCTTATCGCTCAGACATGCTCAATCCCAAATCAATTGCTTGTGTCTTGCTTGGATATAATTCTAACCACAAGGGCTACCGTTGTTTCGACCCACAAACTGGTCGTGTTTACATCTCTCGTCATTTCATTTTTAATGAAGATTATTTTCCATTTGCAATGACTCAACAGCCAGCTTTAGGCTTTACATTTTCATCCATGACTCAATTTTCTCTTTTGCACTCTCAGGTCCCCGTTCAGGATCTATCCCAATCCCCAGCTACACTGGGTGCACCACCCTCTCCAAATATGATTGATTGCTTTCCAGATTCCATCACAACTGATTCCACCTCCTGTAAAACCTAGGTAAATTTAAACTTTTTTCGAAAGAGAGCAAAATGGTAATTTGTCACTATAATGCGGGATTAAAATCTATATTTTTTTAGAACTCGAATGACACAACAGACCTCACCGTTGGATTCGTATCACGAAATTGAGTTATCCTGTCAATTTTTATCGAATTTTGAAATAGTTAAATTTTTTACGTTTTTCAAGACAACTGGGGGTCAGATGAACTCACAAACGTCCCCAAAAAATAGACATTATAAAATTTTCTTATAATTGAAGGAAAGTTCAAAAAAAATAAATTGAACTTAAATTGGGATGAAATTAATAGTTTCAGGGCGAAAACAGACTCGAAAATAGGAAATGTGTGGCGCAATGTGGACCATGCAATTAAAAAGTATAAATGGAGGCTAAATATCTGATTTTTCAGATATTTTCTCTCCCCATAGTCTGCTGGTTCACTTTGGAAGAGGAGAAGAGAAGGAGAAGAGAAGAAAAACTAAATTTCTACCTTTCTCTTTGTGATCTACGGAGTTTCGTCGGTCGGAATTGCTTGGACCAAGAGTTAAAGTTGGTCACCGCAATGAGGGCTACGCAATCATACTAAGGAAGAAGGATTTTACCGAAGATCCAAGGAGAGGATTTTGTGAAATCAAGGATTTTTGGGGCTAGGGAGGTGTCTTGAAGTTTTCTCCCTTTCGTTTCATCCTCCAAGAGGTAGGGTTCCCTTCTACTCTGGTCCATTTCTTACCTAGAGGGTTATCTGGAATGGGTAAGTATGTAGAATAACATAGGTCCACTTGATTATGGTTATGAAAATAAGGAAACGGGTATAAAAATGGCTTAGACCAATTCCTAATTAAGTTTGGTATAGGGAATTTACCGATGAAATTCCTTGGAACTTGATATGTGTTGCCATTGTGCCTTGTGAATGATGTGGACCAATTTGTGTGATAACATGAATTGTTTGCCTTGAAGGTGTTTTGGTAAATGCCTAAGTGAAATTAAGTTTGTTATGACATGAGTTTTGTATAACATGCTTGCGAATTTTTGTTGAAGATGAATGAGTAGAGATATGTTGTTAATACATTAACATCATGATAATTTATGGTAGTTATATACAATTGATATAAATTGCCATGACATGTGTTGAAATATGTGGTCAAATTAGCTCATATGGCATTCATTACATATGGAGCATGATATTGATATTGAAATGGTGTATTACATTACATTTGCACGGGAGAAATACATCATGGCCATGAGTATGGGTGTGTGTATGCATGATTGGATCGATCATCATACTTGGTGATTGATGATGGGCACGAGAAAGTTAGATCAAAGATCTGATTGAGTCGCATGGTTACATAAAAGAAAAACTTATGTCAAGTATAGCAAGAAGGGATAGATCCTCCCTCGGGTGAAAGATCCAGCTACTTAGTTCATACACTCCCCTATGGTGAAATTTCAAAAAAGTGTAATGGCGTACGAAGTCAGCGGTGTGATTCCAAAATCCGATACCCAACAAAAACACGTGATTTTGTTTTATAAATGGTCATTCAATGTGTATCATCCAACAAAATTTGGTTTTATAAACACATGACCTTTATTTCAAAATGATCATTTGATGAAATTCATCAATGATAGATTTGCTATACATTAGCATTGCATTGCGTCGGTAAGGACTTCGGTTAAAGTGCATGAGTGAGTGTCGTCTCGTATAATGACATGACATAGTAGAAATTTCCATCTTGTATGACATGTTCTTTTATGGAATGGATTATGATTGTTGATTGTTATATGTACACATTTCATATGCATCTAGGGGGGAGTAGCCTCTGTAGGGGATACTCTATTGAACGTAGCTCATCCTATACGGGAAAGCGTTTTAGGTGCAAGGTTCACACCTGCGGAGGACTCTCATTCGGGGCCTCAAAGATCAAGAAAAGCCGACTTGTGGCTATTGTAGCATATTTTGTGTAATCCTTGTAAAAATTATGTTGTGAGCATGTAATTGTATAAATGGATTGTAATATAACTTACACATATCAAGTTTTATGTGATAGACATCATCATACGTGTTTTGGATGGTGTTGGAATGTTTTTGAATGGATTGGAAATGAAAAGTAGGTGAAATAGACAACAGTGGGCAGAGAGTACCGGTACTGAGTATCGGTATAACGTGGTCCAGTGGGTTAACTGTACCAGTATAGATGTTAACCGTACCGGTACAGCCTTGTCCAAAAGGCAAGCCTTACCGGTACAACGAGTCCAGTAGGTTACCCGTATCGGTACAGCCTTTCCAGTGGACAAACCCGTACCAGTACATTTACCAAAATTTTAAAAATTTTAAAATTACTTTGTCAAGCTTTTGGGCTATGGGTTCTTGGGTTCCAAGGATATAAATGGACTACAATGGAGTATGATTTACGGTACATTGCACCACGGTTAGATCAAATGATAAAATGAACACGGGTTTTATGTGTGGGTTGAAATCCCAGTGGATGTTATTAATGTGGCGTCGAGTTATACGATAGTCACGAGTATTTTCGCGGGTTGACGGGTGGTCAACGGTTAACAAATGACCCCCAATTTTAGGGTCGTCACTCCTCCACTTAGTCACCTAGCTTAGGTGTTGTCTCGCCATTGCCTAGTTCCTCTTCACCAACTTCATCTACAACTAATTCAGCTCCTTCTGCACCTATTCTAGAAGCTAATACAACATCTTCAGCTCCATAGTCATTGGGTTCCACACATCCGATGATCACTTGGACCCGTGACAGTACCCATAAGGAAAAGGTTCTTCTTGCTACTAAACACCCTCTTCCACTCACGTTCTTCGCCACCATTGAAGACTTTCTGAACTAACCTCCTATCACCAAGCTACTAAGGACCCCAATTGGGTGGCTGCCATGGAATGTGAATACCAAGCACTAATGCAGAATAACACATGGACCCTTGTTCCGTCTTACCCCTATATGAATATTGTTGGGTGCAAATGGGTTTATCATGTCAAATGTTGCAGTGATGGTACCCTTGAACGCTATAAAGCGCGTTGGTTGCTAAAGGCTTCACACAACAACCTGGGATTGATTTTACAGATACCTTCAGTCCTGTCATCAAACCCGCCACAATATGTGTAGTTCTTAACTTGGCCATCTCCAACCAGTGGCCTATTCGACAACTCAATGTTCACAATGCCTTTCTTCATGGAATTTTTGATGAAGAGATGTATATGCAACAACCACCTGGTTACATTAACTCCCCTTATCCATCTCATGTTTGTCTCTTATCTAAAGCTCTTTATGGTCTTCATCAAGCTCCTAGGGTGTGGTTTCAACGATTTAGCAACTTTCTTCTTCAAGTTGGTTTTTTACGCAGTCGGGTTGATACTTCAATGTGTGTTCACCGTTCCAAACATGCCACTCTCATCCTTCTTCTCTACGTCGACGACATAATTTTGACTTGTGATAACCCCATTTTTCTTAACTCCTTTCTTACCCTTCTTGGCCATGAATTTGCTATGAAGGATCTGAGGGAGTTTCACTTCTTCTTGGGCATTGAGGTTGTTAGGACGCCATTTGGTCTTACGCTTACTCAAAATAAATATACATTAGATTTGTTAAAGTATGCTGGCATGCTTTGTTGTAAGCCTTGTCATATGCCCATTGCCTCTGGCTCCAAGATGTCCCTCACTAACGACACACCCTTGTCTAACCCCCGTGAATATTGTCATCTTGTTAGTTCTCTTCAATACCTTACTCTCACTCCTCCTGATATTTGTTACGCAGTAAATCAAGTGTGTCAATTTCTACAAACCCCAACCACTGATCATCTCTAATCTATTAAACGAATCTTACGATACATCAAAGGAACACTTGGGTTTGGTCTCGTTATTTGTCCAGGCTCATTAACATCTCTTACTACTTTTACTGATGCAGATTGGGCTAGTTGTCCTAATGCTAGCCGTTCCACCACAGGTTTTTGTATTTTCTTGGGATCTAATCTTGTGTCCTAGTGTTCCAAAAAGCAACTCACAGCGTCTCGCTCTAGCGTAGAGGTGGAGTATAAAGCTTTGGCAATCACAAGTTCTGAAATGTTGTGGCTTTTTTACTTGCTACTGGATCTTCACCATTTGCTTCCCTAACCGATGGTTATTAATTGTGATAATCTCAGTACAGTCCACATGACTGCCAATCCGATTCTCCATGCACGGACTAAACATATTGAAATCGACTATCACTTTGTCCATGATATTGTTGTTAATGGAACACTTCAAGTCAAATTTGTTCGCTCACATAACCAACTGGCTGACATCTTCACCAAATGGTTGCCTGCCTCATTGTTTCTTCGTCACATATCCAAACACTTGTTGGTTCCCACCAATAGTTTACGGGGGAGTGATAAACAGATAGTAGAAGATCAATTGTAACAGACTTTTAATTTAGGCTTATACCAATCTACAACTCTATCTTCAGTTATAGAGTTCTTATCTTGTAATTCATTCTTATCATGACTCCTTTCTGTAATTATAAATACAAGTAGTTCACCCATTTATGGGTATGCAATTACATACAATTTAATTCTCTTCCTCTTTCACGGACAGTCTAGGATAAAAAAATTTGTCATTGTGGTGGTTTATCGCAGTGCTAGTTCAAGTGTGACTAGTACAACAATGGATCCTATGGGGTTTGCTTTTTCCCTAGAGAATCCGATGAGTAGAGCAATTATCGGAGTCAACCTCTCTCTACCAATATTTAGCTTGTTGAAGGCTAAAGCAAAATGATTTCTGCTGAGCTCCCATTATCTATCAAAACTCTCTTCACGAAATAATTTGCAATTGTTAGGGTGATCACTAGTGGATCATCATGTGAGTGTTGAACACCACCCAAATCCTCATTTGGGAAAGTAATTAGGAGATCCACTCGGGATCTCTTCCCTGAATTTACCGAGCTCATCTCTAGCTCAGATTTTATTCTCTAAACAGGGGCTCGCCTGGCAGAGCTATTTTCTCCACCTCATGCAAAACCTTTAGAGATTATTGTCACTTCCCCAACCGGTTGTTGATGTTGGGCCTCCTCTCGATAGGGTTAACATCGTTCCTCTCCTATCACTGGCATTCTATGTACCTCTCGAGATGGCCTTTTTGGATCAGATCTTCTATTTGGTCCTTCAAGACCTGAAAATTTATCGTATTATGGTTATTGTCTCTATGGAAAAGGCAATATTTGTCCTTGGACCTTTGGTTGGGATGAGACTTCATCTTCCCAGGCTATTTGAGGATCCTATCATCCTAAATCTGGAAGAGGATCTGTTCGGCAGAAGTGTTCAGTCGAGTACATTTTTGAGCTGCGTCAATGGGGGTGCGAGGTCCTAAATGATCCTTAGCACTAACCCTCTCAGAACGATTCTTTTTTAGGCTACTCGCCCTTTCCTTCATGTTCAGCAGATCTCACCTCCTATTGTCTTCTCGTCGATCTTCCCGCCTGTCCTCCTTGTTTCTACGGGCTAGGAGGGTGTCTTCAACATTCATGTACCTTTGGGCATTTGCCACGAGCTCGGCTATAGATGAAGGTGGCTCTTTGGAGAGGGCAAGGAGAAAATGAGAAGACTACAATCCGCTCATGAAGGCAGTCAAAGCTACCTTATTATTGACATTATCAATTTGCAAGGATTCTGTAGTAAAGCAATTAACATACTCTTGTAATGTTTCTTCCTTAGCTTGCTTAACATTGAGGAGGTAGGTTGCGGGTTGCCGATGAGCTCAGCCCCCAATAAATTGTGAGATGAAAGAAGTACTTAGTTCTCCAAATGTGCTGATGGTGGTTGGGTTAAACTTGTTGAACCAGTGCCTCGCGATTCCCTTGAGTGTGGTGGAAAATGATCGACACATTATTTGGTCTGGGATACTGTGGAACACCATTAGAGACCTGTAAGCTTTTAGGTGGTCCAACGGGTCCTTTGTTCTCTCAAATGCCTCAGTCGTTGGCATCTTAAACCTCTTTGGTAGGGGATAGTTTGATGTCTTGAGTGAATGGTGAGTGCTCTGGACCAGAGTCTCAATAACTTTTAGGACCCAAGGTTTCACCATATTCATAACATTCCCAAATATTTCTTTCACTTCTTGGAACTTTTGCTCCCATTGGTCATTGATCTGAGGACAAAAAACTTTGTTTTGGCTCTGATTGTCCTTTGGTGGGGGCACAGCCCTTCGTCCCACAAGGTGTGTATTGGGGCATTTGTGCGTTTGGTCAACTACAGGTTCTTTAGATGCTCTGGTTATTGCCATGGGACTTGGAATTTGTTATTGTAAATCAATTCGATTCCCATAGACAACGCCAACTGTTGATCCCAAAAGTTGCACCAATGGAATGTCTCGTGACCTGACAATTGTCGGTGGGCTCCTACAAAGAAGTTAAAGACCAGAGAGACTCTAGTGGTTGACTCTCCGATGATTAAGTTAGTAAAGGTGAAGAAGATTAGCTGGAATTGAGTTGGGAGGAATCACTTAACTGGCTTGTAGCTAGCTCCTCTCCTTTATAGGCTGAGCTTTTGTTTCCATTGGAGCTCTTTAGTTATATTCTGAATGAGGCGACAAGGAAAGTGGAACTTTCATCCCAGAATGTTTGGAATTGGTTTGAGCTATTATTATAGAATATGGATGAGCAAACTGATATACAGTTTAGATCCTGATTCATGCCGAATTACATGCTCTAACTCATGTGCTTGTCTTGTAGCTATCCCCATCACGTGCTCGGCCACTCACGTGGTTGCCTTTGGGCTGATTCTATCTTCATCAGATACTACACCTATATAAAAGGTATAATTCACGTACTAAAATACATGTAGATTATTATGACAAAATCATTCGACCTTTTTGACAAAATTACTATTTTGTTTAAAAATTTCTTGAAATGGTATTGTCAAATGGCACTTTACTCTTTGTTCATAAAACTAGTCAATCTAGTAATAGTATTAACTTTTATCGAGTTGCCGTCAAATTCATTTACCTGACTAGATATTAGCATAAAACTATGCATTAGGTTGTCTTGTTTTTATTTATAAGTAAAAATCATATAATTCCCTGGAGCTTTCGTCAACTTATGCAAATTCCCTAATATTTTAGAAAATTGTCCCTTGATATTTATAAAGCTATAAGAAATAGATTTCCTCTACCTAACAGACGTTAATATGACTAACTAAAATGTTGCTAACAAAATTTTTGGATATTTCTTAAAATGCCATTTTTAGATAGTTCAAATGATATTACCCCCAAAATTTTCTTTCAAAATACAATATTGGCATTAAAAAGCAGATAATGTACTTAGATTTAAATAATCACCATACTGATTATAACTTTGAAAACTAAGTATTCATTAACACTCATATCAATTATAATTTTTAAATTTTATTCTCAAATTTAGACCAAATCTAATTAGCTTTTTTAATTATACAAATTTTATCTTCGATTACAAACAAATCTTGTTATTTGATTTTTAAAAATGTGTCCATCACCTCCAAAAATTTGGATCCACATCCGCTCTAATACATTTTTTCTTATATTCTCTTCTTGGCAAATCATCCAACATTAAGAAGTGAGGGATCCACTTATATACAATGGGTCCTATCTGCCAAAAAGGGAATTGAAGAAAAAAAGTATTGGAGGAGATCTCATTCCCACACATTCATACCCTTAGTTAAGTCAAATCAATATCATTAATAAACTAATGCCTTTAATTACGTGAATCTTTAGTTAAGTTAAATCAATGTCATTAACAATTGAGCAATGCTATTAGGACCTAATTTGCTGACTTAATTCACTATGACCTTTGGATTCACTATAGAACCCGTTAAATATTGAAACTTGTTATTGATCTAATGGTTTCAATGCAACCACATCATTAGGTCAGCAAATCATGTCAGATTTTTAGGTCCAAATAATATTACTCCGCACAATTTGGTACCCTTCATTAAGTCAAATTTCCTAAAATTTTGTACATCACCTCCACCTCCGCCACAATCAAGCTCCCCTCCAACAAACATTTACTCCATTCTCCGTCTTGGCAAATCACCTATCATGTATTAATGAGGCACCCATTTATATACAATATGTCCCATTTGAATTCATGGTCGGAATGACCCAAAAAAAAAAATCATGGTAGGAGATTTACTAAAAAAAATGGAGAAAATGTGCATTGAAGTAGATCTTACTCACACCCAACTACTATTTACCACGTTAGACCATCAAAACCTCATGTCAAACCACCCCAAGCCATTTGCTAGACCACCAGAATAATGCATCCCTAGGGTTAAAATGGCTGTAGGAGAACTTCTTGGAGTTAAAATTACTACCAAACAACTAGCAATATCATACACGTAAACACAATAACAGATGTAAACAAAAGTGTTCAAAAGTAACTAACATTTATATTACAAGGGATGAGTTCACAAGTGATATTCAATAAAGGGTTAATTACAAGTTGCATCTTGAAAGATAGTTAAAATTTAATTTGTACCCCAAAGATCAAAAATTTTAATTTGTACCCTTAAAGATAGAAATTTGTATCAATGTGTACCCCCAAAGATAAAAATCTCAATTTGCACCCTCAAAGATAAAAATTTGTATCAATGTGCACCTAAAACTAAATTGATAAATTATACCTAAATCCCCTCATACTTGTCACTTAATCATTTGGATCCCTTCACATTTAGAATATTACTCCTACATCTCATGACGTTTGTGCACGTGTAACACGTAACCCCCTTTCATTGATGTCTGTTAATATAGTCATTAAAAATATGATTTTATCCTAATAAAAAATTATAATGTCTAATTGTAAACTTGATTTTGAACTTTAGAGTATATCGAACCCACAAAATAAAAAATAATATAAAATTATAATTTTTTATTAGGATAAAATCATATTTTTTAACGGTTATATGAACAAATATCAATGAAAAGGATTACATGTTACACGTGCACAAACGTCATGAGATGTAAGAGTAATATTTAAATGTGAAGGAGTTCAAATGATTAAGTGACAAGTATGAGAGAATCTAGGTATAATTTATCAATTTAGTTTTAGATGCACATTGATACAAATTTCTATCTTTGAGGGTGCAAATTGAGATTTTTAAGGGTGTAAATTAAAATTTTTGATATTTGGGATGTAAATTGAAATTTCTACTATCTTTCAGGGTACAACTTACAATTAACCCTGCAATAAATAACAGCTCTAAAGACTCAAAATATCCCTTAGACAACATTGTGGGTAATAATAAGCAAATGGGGAAACTTAGGGTTCAGATTCTAAGGTTTTTCACTTCAGTTCTGGGTAGGGAATGAACTTCTGGATGTTTTAAAAAAAAATTCAGTCATCTACAACAAGAAGTACTACTGGAACATGAAAGGGTTAGGCTATGGCAATGATGGTTAGCAAGGAGGGGGGAAATAAGGAATAATCTCACCCGATCAGCTGCATGAGAGTTCAAACACAAGAAGCAGCTAGTTGTGCAATTAAGTCTTTAACCACCCCTTAAACAAGCCTTGGCGAGAAGAACAGTTAATACAGAGAAGTGAAGAAAGAATAAAACTAGAAGAAGAAGAAGCAACAAGCGAGAGAGAGAGAGAGAGAAACTGAAACACCCCAGTTCTCCCAGTCTTCTTTAATATCTTGTGTTGTTTATGTTACATCACTAAAATAATTCAGAATAGTTCCTAGCAAATCTAAGCAAAATGAACATGCTTAGCTTGGGCCCTAACCCCATAGCAAAGAAAGGAAAGAAAAGAGTTTCCCAATTAAACTCTTTCAGAAAATTGAAGATGATTGTTTATAGATGTGAAATGAAAGGACACTGATCGTGTACCGTACACTAAAATATTTAATAGATTTCTATAAAAAATCATCAATAAAAAAGAAAAATTGATAGAGACTATTGTTCTGGAAGGGAGAACTTGATATAAATGTTCCCTCATGATTATACACGTAGAGACCAAGATACTATACGTAGAGGGCGGTGAAGAGATTTTTCGATTTTAACTCAAATCAATTAACAATTAAAACTTATGTCTACCATAATTACCTCTTCTCAAGTGAAGCGGAATTAAATGATGAGAACTCCTTTAATCACCACAACCACCTTTAACTATGACGATTAATTTTAATTAATCTGAATAATTTGCTAATTCTCAATCCTAAATCCCAAACCCGATTCCATAACTATAGTTTAATGAATGTCAATTAATCGATACAACAAACACATTGTGCATGTGTGTGCTAACAAATACAAGTGTGTACAATAATCAATAAAAGACACAAACAATTTATTGACACAGAAAACCCTCCTCGAAAAAAGCTACAGGGAACCACGTTGAGTTCACCTCTACTACTCTCTAAATCAACATACAAGTACTCACTTCAACTAATATCATGGTTAAATGTTTCTTTCCTTGCTATGTCTCTCCTCTGAAAGTCCCCCTCCGACGTCTGATGTAGCTTCACTTGTACTTCCCCGCCACACGATTTGTCTAAACCTCGAGCGAGTATGTGCACACTAACAATCCTAGGTATGCACACACCAATTGGTTTTTCAACCAACAAGTTCTTCAACACCAATTTATGTAGTTGGGTAGAATCACTAGTGATAGCCTTTGGATCTAAATAATCTAAGTTGTGCTGGAAGCTCTCAAGGTAGAGGAATGAATTTCTCCCTTTGAAATCTCTCTAGAGGCTTAACCTAGATGTGGGAAAGACTCTCCTTATTTATAGGTCTAGAATAAGAGTAGTCTTAATGAATAAGAAAACTCAAATTTGTGAATGATCGCTCGATCAATGGGAGGAAGGTTATAATTGGAGTGAAAACAACGTTTTAAACATGATTAAGGTATGAGTCGCTAAAGAGACCATGAGACCACTCAAGCGAGCCTTGTGCCGCCTTCTGCTTGCCCTCCAAAGGGGTTGTAATTTCACGAGTGCTCCCAAGCATAAGAGAATAGTGTAGTGTAGTAACTTGAACAGAAGTTCAAGGTCGTTTCTTTAGGGAAAGATTTAGAATCCAAAGTGATGAAAAATAAAATTTAAGTGTTTGGAAACTAAATACTAATGAAAATGAAATTCAATAATTGAAAAAATTAGATAATCTTCATAATTTATCCCACCTATGAGCAAGAATTTACTCTAAATCTATAACTCATGCTTTCATATTCAAACTAGTACAAACCAGATAATTTTCAACTAAACACTTTAAAAAGAATCAAAAATAGCAATTGCAACACAATCAATGACGAAAGAATCAATATCCTAAAGATTGCAAAAAATACCACTAATTATCTATACCAAAGCCAATTGTATAGAGATAATCGGGAAGTATGCAAATCAATTAGGTTTCCAAAAGTTTAACTTATTCAAACAATCACATGAACGTTAAGCCCTAGTTTATAGCATAACTCTAGTTCATAGGTTAGGACTCCTCTTTCAGATTATCCAAAGAAAGACTGCTTACTGATGATAAGATAAACAACACAAGATATTAAAGAAGACATAATTAAATTCAAAGAAATAAAGATTGACTTGACAGTAATCACTTGAATTGAAAAACTGAATTTAAATAAAAAAAGATTGAAATTAAAGACAAACAAATGTATGATTGCTTAGAACAATTGAAAGAACAGAAACTAAAAAAAAAAAATAGCAACAAAGCTCTGAAGAATAAAACCTAACATTCTCTAACATAGAAAACAGAGAAAAACTAAAAGAAGGCAGAAAAAGTGTCTATGTATTCCCCATAGGGTTTCTATTTATTCTAATTTGAGGGAGTCTTCAGATCTTTAATAAATATCCTTCCCAAAATTATATCCTCCTCCAATTGGTTGAGAATCCCTAAAGATATGGAAAAATCTGATTTTTAATTGAGTTTCCCCTAAAAATCTATCTTTATCTACGGGTAGCAACTCCTTCTGCAGCACGACCTACCAGTAGAATAGTGAAAACTACTAATAGAACTTTGTCTGACAAAATATTTGAAATTTTTGTGGCTTTTCCTACCGGTAGAACATCCTTCAACTACTGATAGAACTTCTTCTGGCAAAGTATTAAGACATTTCCTACCTGTAGAATAAATGCCACTTACGGACAGAACTTCACTGATGAAAAAGCATAACTTTCTATAAGTTTTTCTACCGGTAGAACATGTACCACCTGCTATTAGGACTTTGACACTAATCTTCTATACTTCAAGCTATTAGTAGAACTAACTTCCTATCGATAGAACCTTCATTTTTCTGCCTTCCTGCCAATAGAACTTCCTTTTTCTTCAAAATGACTTCCAAGGCTCCCGGTTTTATTTTCATTAAGCAAAATCAATCCCAACTTGTCCCTTGTCATCCTATCAATGCTTAAGCTCCACCTTTACACCTAAACTACTTGCAAACACAAAAATTAAAACAAAAAACACAAAACGCGCTAATGAAGCAAGTTAGTTTGTTAGTAGGCCTAAAACGAATATATTAAACTATAAAATAATGCAATATTGGGCACTCAACACCTTCCATGGCCTTTTTCCATTCCCTTTCTTAAGTCATAAAGAGACCGCTCCAATGAAGGCTTGCAAGCATAGATCGGTCCCTACAAGTTTTTAAGCCTAAAACTAAAAAGTATTGCTCAAAGAGGGGTTTGATTATGACTCAACCTATATTTTCAAAGTATATAAATGGTTTAGAAAAGTTTTCTTTTAAAATAACATAGGAGTCATAATTGGATCACTTTCAATTTCATATTCATCCTAATCAACCTAAGAAATTAACAATGGGTTCATTTTATGTGTCTAGGTCATTACCTTTGTCCTAAGCATGAAGGTGCATACAGAGATTGAATTATGTAGCTTTGATGCTTGATTTTCGCCCTTCTATTACACTTTCGAATTTTGAACTTGATAGCATCATGACTATGGAATAGGTTGAGATTTTACAATGGACTCTAGTAAATTAGTCAATTATAAATATGATCTAACAGAGACGAATTTTGGTTAGGGGACATCAGGCACCACCCTCATCGATTATCCATTAGATTTTTCTAATCTGAATGTTTCTGACTTCTTTGTGAAACCGAACGAATTAAGTCTTTTTTGATCTCCAATGTCCAAAATACCTTTATTAGTTATATTCAATTACAAAAAAATTGAAAACTAAAAATTCCTAAATTTTAGAAGTTTAACTATCGTTAAAATTCTCTTTCACATACCTATCTATCTATATAATAAAGTACAATACAATTCAAATCTCAAAAGATAAACAAAATAACTTTTGCTTTTCGCGGTTGAGATCGTTTTTTAATGTTATTTTAAAGTTAATCCGACAACTAATATTAATACCTTAAATTTAATAAAAAAAAATAAGGTCATAAGGGTGTGCTTTTAGTAACTTTTTAAAAGTATTTCTAAAACTTATAACTTCTTATAAGTATTTTTTTTTTTAAAAAAAAAGTGGTGTTTAAAACCGCCTCCACCACCACCACTACTAGGGGTGTCCATGGGCTGGGCTAGGGCCGTGAAATTTTTTTCAGGTCGGGTTGGGTAGTATAGACCCAAGCTCTTATCCAAATGAGTTATTGGGCGGGCCTGGCCGGGTTTTGGGTAGGGGTGGACTACCCGTAGCCCAACCCATGAGCCTATTGAGCGGGCCTGTGGGCGGGGCTTGTTGGACGGGTCTGTTTGCGGGCTTTTTTATATAAATCTTTATTTAAAAATAATGAATATTTTTGTAACTTAATATTTGTGTAAATTATATTTTTGAATCAAAAGTAAAGTCAAAATGGATAAAAATAAAATAATGAATTACATCTAATATAATAAATAAATCTCAACTAGGTTGACACCTACTAACTTATATATCATTTGTATTACTCTACTATTTAAAACTTATATGTTTAATACATGGAAAAAAAAATAATACATTATTTATAATATCTAAATTTTTAAAACTTCAAATTTCAATATTGAGAGACTTATTTCAAAGTTTCAAATTTAATGGTTTAAAAGTATAACTTTCTTTCAAAGGAAAGGTAGGGTAGGCTAGGATGGCAGGCTTGACGGGTGGGCTTTTGGGCCGGGCTTTGGGCCGGATAATGGGTTTGGGGGCAAACTCAAGCCCTCTTTTAAGGGATATTGGGCTTTGGCCAACTATCGGGCCTATTGGGATTCGGACCCATTTTTTTCGGGCCGGGTAATGAAACCTGTGGGTAACCCAGCCCATGGACACCCCTAACCACCCCCGCCGCCACTACCTCACCACCACCAACACTGCCACCCCACCACCCCACCACCACTACCCCACCATCGTTGTCACCACCCCATCACCATCTTTGTTATAATAACCACCACCACATCATCACCACCGCCACCATCACCACCCCACTCATCGCCCCACCACCATCGTTGCCGCCATCCTTCCACCTCTAACACCCCAATCGTCACTACCCACTACCATCCTCATGTTATTTTTATATTTATTATCATTACCACCATCACAACTATTGTCGCCACCTTACCACCACCGTCACTATCTCACTTCACCCCTGTCACCACCACCCCCTACCGCCCCACCATCATTATCACCATTTGCCACTTATGGTTGCCACTATCAGTAATGGTTGTTGTCACCCACCACAACCATCACTGTCTCCCATTACCACTACCACCGCTCGTCTCCACTACAATCAGTACTTAAATTCATTTCTTTCTCCTCTATCTTTGTAATTTGATTTTGAGTGTGAATGCAAATTTGTTTATTATTGATCATTTTAAAATTACTCCATTTCTTCGGGCACAAAAAAAGTAACATTTAATATTGATATTTCGGAAAAATAGTAACATTCAATATTAATAGTAACATATTAATTAAAAAAATAGTAATGTGCTCAACAACAAATAGTAACATGCACAACAAAAAAATAGTAACATGCATAATTACATTCAATATTAAATTAATCATGATCTTCTCAGCAAAAAAAAAAAAACGAGAGAGAGAGAGACAAAGGAGAGAGAAAGAGAGAGAGAGAGAGAGAGAGAGAGAGAGAGATAAATTGTAGTGATACCAAATTTAAATTTGAATTTCAGATTTTATGGAAAAAAAACTTTTATCAAGTTGAATCAAGAAAGACTATTTATAAAACTGATTTAATGTTGAAGATTGTTTTTTAAGTCATTAGAAAAAAAAATTTTGAGTTTTACAAAAATAGTGGTCTTAACTACTTATTAATAATATTAAAAATAAACTTACCCTCAAATAAATTTTGTTGACCAATTAAACTCATTATAAGTCTCTCAAGGAGGACTAACCCAATTTTTACTTCTTTTTTTTTTTTTAGTATTTTGGAATGAAATGCATAGGTTTACAGGTTCACCCCCACAGCACATCAGGGCCTAACTTTTACCTGAACGGTGGAAAATTATAGGGCGCACATGCATGCGAATCCCAACCCACGTGAAAAAAATAAAATTTACTAAATATTTTGAAAATAAGAACAGGTCTAATTTCAGACTTAATGCATGTACTATTATCATTGGAAGCATTGAATAGAATCCACCGTCAATGCAATAGCTCGTAATCCCGTGGATAAAAATTGTTTCGAAATATCCAAAACGTATGTGTTTTTAAAGATACCTAAACAAATCAATAATAAAATCAAAAATTCTAATATTACAAAAAAAATTATAATGTTTCAAGATACTTTAAAATATTTTAACCAATATTTTGAGAAAATAATTTTTTTTTTTTTCATTCTATTTTCAAAACCGGTCGAAATATTTCGAAACATATCGAAACCTTTTCGTTTTCTAAAGAGAGCTACATAATCCAGAAAAAAACCTGGAATTATGCACAAAATTTTCAAATAGCTCGAACCACTAAAAGTGATAAGGTATGATTCAGTTATGCCATTCTAAATTCAGGTCCCATTTCCTGAGATTTTGCAGATCAATTCCTTTTACAGTGTCGACCACAAAGTCAGGAGGAGGAAGATAAAATTTGATAATAACTGAAATTTGACAAATCTCAATCAAATTTGACAGTTTTACTCTATATACAGATTCCATTAACTGAAATATGCAGATATATATATATATATATATATACACTCACTCATTCCCCTTTTACAATGTCGATCACAAAAATCATCTAAAAATGGGTCAAACCTCAATCAAATGTTATAAACATGGACTATAAAACTAACATGTCCCTTTGACGGGGAAAAAAAAACCTATCTAGCACCCCATGATGAAATATAAAGGTGAGAAAAACTCCCTAAATAAATTTCTAGGCTTTGCCACCTTACATGTAAGAATAAGTTTTCAGCAGAGGCTTACATTGAAATCATGGGTCACCTATCTAGAAACCAAGTTAGTCGGAAAAAACAATCCCTACGACTAGAGTGAATGGCCACAAGGGCAACATGGTACAAAAGCGGCCAGAAACCATAGTGAGCACACCTCCAATGCATCTGCAACTGCTTATATACATGCCAAGAAGAAACCTTTTGCCACATAACTCTTGCTTAAACACTCCAGCAAAGTAGATTGCTCTGGGGTCAAACAGCATATTAGACACCATACAATTTTCTGACCTAAAATAACTCCCCTGTCAAGAAAGAGGTTTAAAACTTTTAACCATACATATCTACATGATATAACCATCAAATAGCAAACATGCAGCTTGCTAACTGACATCAGGTCAAAAAACAAGGCCATGACCACAAAGTTCATAGGAGCAGTGGTTGATCTGAACATACGCATTTGCAATGTTCTATAAAAGATGAATTTATTTTTGTGGGTTTTGAATTTTGATCCACTTGTTAATAATTTTGCTAATTTAAACACAATTAAGAACATCAAAACTGTCAAAATTCGTATTTATAAACGTATATTACTTTTGCACGCTTTACTCCACTCAATTCAATAAAGACTTGATCCAACTTAGAGAGTTCTATTAGTTACTTTCAGATTAGGAACTGGCTCCACCCAAGGAATCGCGTTGTGTATCCCTTGTGCTCGCAACTTGCACAAGGTCATAGCTCCTCACGATGGAGCCATGATAACGTCCAATTTGGCCTGAGTGGGGCAACTAGTGACATTGCTCCTCCAAATACGAGTCAGGTGAAAGCCTTTATTCTTTCTTGATAAAAGTTGATATTAGATAAATCAAAATGGAAACTAGAAAAGAATACTTACAGATATTAAAGTTGCTCGCGGATGTAGACCATCGATCTCAACATTGAACCTAGGGTATCTCTAGAAACTTGAAATTTCACTTCCGTTTCTCCAGTAGTTGTCTTAGTATCTTGGAGCTGAGAAGCACAAGGAAAAAAAAGGTCAGTTTCAAATATCAAAGTACTATCAAGCATGTGAGTTGTGACATGTGAGGCACTAAACCACAATATGCCTTCAGGCAAAATTCAAGGAAAACACCTCAGCCCCACACTCCAGGATTATATCTTCTGAGATTCATCCAAGCATAAAGCACATTGTGTTGCAAGAATCTAAACAAATAACTGAAAAGCACCGACAAAAGATGTTAATATTTTAGAACAGAGGAATTTTACTTGCATATCCTGAGATGTTTTTTGTATTTGAAATGGCACAGAATCACAGATAAAGCCCAATAACAATGTTTGTTTCACATAAAAAATTCCTTTAAACTTAGCATGTCTGAAAGGCAATTTTGACATTAGACCTTCAAAATTTTATTTACGTGGGAAGGTTTTTGGCTACTACAAAAAAGGTAGGGACAACCATGTGTGGAGTTCCCTGTTGGGCATGAGAGACACCTGAATCGTGGATAACCCAATTGACCCACCAACCGGGGCTGCATGACCCAAATTTTATCTTAACCTATCGCCAAAATTTCTGGTCCCAATTGCAACTCAAATTCCCAAATTGACCTAGGGTCCAACTAATCACAAACTGTAACTCTAACCTCAAATCAAAACTCCTAACTTTTTTTTTTTAATGATTTATAAACACATTTTGATTTGTTGTGATTTGAAATTTTTTGCAATTTAAATATGCAATCACTAGCTTTTAGTATTTAAAATTGTCAGCCGATACAATATGTTGAATTATGGTTCACTTTGGAACCCTTATCGGAAATATAAAATAAATATTAGTTAAATATATGTATATGGATAATTGGATATATAATATGGGAAGCCACCTGGATAAGAGTAATAAAGTGAATCACGACCCAAAACAACGTACCAACTAAGTCTACTTCCAATGTACCGCGTATCAAAAAAAGTATCATGTTGCGTACGCGTGTCTATACCAAGTACCAAATTAAAGCCATAATCCAAATAACATGGCATGTGACCATTGCAGCTTTCACCCACTAGGGAAGCCTTTGGGACCTAGGGCTCATAGGCACTCCCTAAAGACGATCTCAATAGTCGGACCCCAATCCCACTAATTCATCAAAAGTAACTCAGAAGTCTCCTCCGCATGGATCAACCCTAGGACATAACTCTTATGGCCTCAATTCCGATATCAAATAAGGCGGTAAGCCAATTAACACAAAATCTCTAAACTGCCACAATATTCACATGCTTACAAAGGAATTCCATATTTCCATCATTATGTTGTTTTCCCTAAAATTCAATAACAGATACCAAAAATGAGGGTACAAGTACAACCCATGTAAACATGATGTTTAGAGTAGAAATCTCAATTTACTGGCAGTAGATATAACTCATTAAGCAAACAGAAGCAAACTCGACATAAAAAAATTGAGCTTTGGGGTTCAACCCCCTCCAAAGATCATGAATTCCTCGATCTGTATGGAGTCCATGTGAGGTAAAATGTTTTCTGGATCGTGGGTCGCTTTGGTACGGGTACAGTACGATATTTTCTTAGGTATGCGGTACGATAGGGGTAAAATTCGTTGGTATAGTATTTTAGGTCGCAATTTATTTTGGAACTCTTATCTACATCGTTTTTATTATTATACAACATTATATATCATAAAACATCCATAAACACTAAGTCAGCTACCATTTATCTTACATTTGTGCTCGATTTTCTATTATCTAAAACAATATATAATTATAAATCTATATACACATAGTTAAATAATATGTATTTTATATTTGTGCTATGCGTACAATTTGAAATTGCACATTTTGATGATCTAGATCATAAACTCACCTCATTCGAGATCAATGTACCCAGATTGTGGGTCGTCAGCAGTTTAGTAAATTTTGGTAACTACAGGCAAAGTAAGGTCACGTCTCTTCTCCTCCCAACTCTCTTCCTTATTTGGCTCATTTTGTAGAAGGTAACCAGCTAATTGAAGCCTCAATTGTCCATGGGATCTCCAAACCATTGACAATGGCAACTTGCAAGAGGATTTTCTCATCTTGGCATTCTCAATCTCTTTCACACACTCCATTCCCTCAAGACAAATGTATTTTATCTACATCTGGAATGAAGACACAAAGTAATTTCACCCTCTCTCACCTCCAAATATGCAAACCCAACATTCATGTTATCTTCAAAACCAAGTTTAGCAAGACCTCCTCTCTATAGTTGAATACATATCCGATACTGTGAAACAAATTGTAGATAGTTTTGAGATATGTCAAGTATAAGCAATCGATATTTTTTTTTTCTTTTTTTTTTTAAAAAAGGGGTGCAACATGAGGAATTCCCAAGGGTCCCATCCTGGTAATACGCAATCAATAAGTTGGGGTTAAGTAGAGGATATCTGACTGATGCATCTGGAATACGCAGGATATTCGACTATTAAGTTTAGGATACGTCGAACAAAATATATGATTTTCTTTAGTTTTAAAATAGCCTATTGAAGTAAATAAGTAGTTTGCTACAAAAGGATTTTTTTACTGAACGTGTCATGACTTACTGCCATTTTTTTTATTTTGTTTGTAAATGTAAAGACGAAGAAAGAAATTCTATCGCCTATTTATTAGAGCAACGAAGAATCAAAATTTCACTATATTTATTCATTTTTCCACTTCTTCTAAGTGCAAGATAAACCCCAAGGGGTTGTAGCTTTTTTTCAAGCCATTAGGGCTCTCCCTTCGCCACCCCTAGACCAACCCCATGGAGATGGTGTACAGGGTCAATACCTACGTACTCTTACTACAGGATGCATACCTAGCCAACGTTTGATTTGATTTATTTTCTTTCCCTCTTCACTATTCAATGAAGAGTCGTTTTGGTAAAATGTAAACACACTTTTATGAGAAACAATATAGACATAGTGGTTGGCTAACAATATACTATGCATAATAAGATCCTGCCTTGAGCCACACACATATTTATTGCGCACTTACCCCTTTTTCATTATATTTTAGAAAAAATTTGATACTTTATTATACTTTTTTATTTTTTAAAAAGAAAAATATATGCATTTGTGAAGACGTAATATGACCTCAAAATGGTTGATCAATTTCGTATAGTACTTTTTGAACAATACCTCTCATAACACCTCATTACTCTTAAATTTAAGATTTGACCCAACTAGGAAGTCAAAGCAAGAATCTGATATGAATAGCTTATGACAAACTGTTACATATTTGATGTTTTAGATGAGTTGTCCATCAAAATACCTGAATAATAACATTGATATTCTTTTTTGCCAATTAAGATTCATAGATTCCTTTACTATATCTTATACTATGTATTGCACTACAAATTATGTATGTTGCATGAATATTAGTTATTTTTAGTTGTATATCTTTAAATCATCAATACTAAATTTATAATATATTACAACAGATAAAATATACTTATTTATTGATGAATCATTGTATCCAGTGTCTATTTTTTTCAGATTTTGTCGAATCGCCATATCAATGTCGTGCCATAGCCGTATCCATATCCATGCTTTGTAGCAGATATCTAAGACTAAGGGGACCACAATATCAAAAGAACATGACAATAAGAGATGTAAACAAATCAAAGAGTCACAATGAAAAATGTAAAATGCAAGAAACAATAGAATCTTGATAAAAAAAACTGACCCCTTCCCCCCTCCCCCTCCCCCCCCCCCCAAAAAAAAAAAAAAGCAAAACAAAACAAAATTGAGAAAAGAAGGAAAAATTAGGTCCACACACTCGAGGTGCATACCTTCAGATTGATAATAGCAACCTTGTTGGCTGGTGCAGAGAGCTGTTGACTAATGTAAGCCATGGATTTCAACATTGGCTCCAGGGTGGCCCTTGTAAGTCTAAATTGCACTTCTGTTTCTCCTGAAAGAGCCTTTCCATAATCTTGCAGCTGCAGATGGGGACGACAAAAGCAAAGAAGTGAAGGTTACCAAAATAAATAAGTTTTTCTTAATTAACTACGATAAGAACATCAAGAAAAACAATTATAGTACCCTCACAAGCATACCACAAGCAAAGTCTTATAGTGTCATGTATCCAATTTTTACAATGTATATCACATATTCACACTCATTATGGATGAAAGAAATGACCATATGATGAGGACAGATTCATTAAGAGTCTCCCTACAAGTTTCCTGATATAGTAATGAATTAGAATGGCAACACTAGCTCCTCAAGGACTGAGAGATGGATTGGCTTCCACTTTTCCAATCAGAGAAAAACAATATATAATTTGAAATAAAGCAAATCACTACTAAAACATGGAAGAGATGATAACAGCACAGTAATCAATCCAAACTTATTTCCAATGACAAAATGAAACTTTAGAAGCACGCATGCATACCTTCAGGTTAATGACAGCTACTTTACTGGCTGATGTTGAGTTTTTATTTTCTATGACCCAAGTCATGGACTTAAAACAAGTGAGAACCACCTACATACATTAATGATAGACAAAAGAAGTAACCACCAAAATTCAAGATTAATTTTTAAAACACTAGCAAAACGAGGAAAACGTAAATTACATGTATAACATAAATAGCCAAAAAGACACCTCTAACTTCATACCGAATCATCCGGAAGGCCACCATCACGGTTAATAGCCACAGGGGCCATGCTTGGCTGATTCAAATCACCAATAGGAACTCCAACATCATTAAGATTAAAATGAGGCAGTATAGCATCTTGCTGAGGCCATAATTGTGGTGGACTCATACCGGAAGTTGATGTAGGGGTCTTCTTGTTACTGTCATCCTGAGTATTGCCGCTGCCCTGACAGGTAGGAGGTGTAACTTTAGCAACATTTTTCTTAACTGCAGCAATCTTCCTTGCACCCTCTCTGAGAGCACTGAGGGCTGCATCATAAGTCTCCACAGCAACTGCTCCTTCCTCTGCATATTTAATGGCTTTCCGGCATAGATTGTTGAAGCGCAAGGTCAGAGACTCGATACCCTGAGAATCCACATCTTGCTCCTCTGATCCAAGGCCAGGTCTGGCATTCCTTGTCCATCTCTTTAATATGTAGTGGGACGGAAGTGTGAGAATGTTTGTTACAGTGAATACAGTCAATATGTGCCTACAGAGAATGCCCGAGTACTCAAACATCTGACAGCTGCAGCTTGCTTTCATCTCTGAAATATTCAATGTGACTATGTATGCCTTGTGATCATGCTCATATTTTGCAACCCTAAATTTGCAAACCACCCCATCACCCTCAATCTTATTTGCAGTATAAACAAAAGTTTCAACTAATTCCTCTTGAAACTTAGCAAAAACTTTTCTGGTATAGAGGTTTGCCGCCTGTTGTTCCATTGGCGATGGTGTCTTCAGTACTGGTGTGGTGCAAATTGTGTCATATTCTGCTTCTATTTCCCTTTCTAATGAATTCTCTAAAGCCCTTTCATACTGCTTGAAGAACAATGGTAAGGTAGTTTGCTGATTCACATACCCATCGAAATAGGAGCTAACCCCATGGTTTGAGGACAGTGCACCAAAGAAAGTACCCCGAAAATAAACGGGGGCCCACTGCATGCGGGCGTTATATACTGCTTGGAGCCACTCATTTTTCTGGAGATCATACCTACCAAGGATAGAACCCCACGATGATTCAAATTCCTCAATCGTCTCAGAAAAGTTGATGCAGCTATAGAGCTCTCCATAGAAGGAAGGGTGAGCCAGATATACATGTGCCAACCTCTCCTGACCCTCTCGTAAGATGTGCCACTTACAAATGCAGTGACGAGTTTCTGGAAGCACCTGACTTACTGCTGCCTGAATTGCTCTATCTTGGTCAGTTGTTAAAGAAATGGGACGACAATCATTCATTGCAGATAACCATGTCTTAAAAAGCCAAGTAAAGGAAGACTCCGACTCATCCAAAAGTAATGCACAACCAAATAAAACCATTTGGCCGTGATGATTTACACCAGTGAACGGAGCGAATGGAACCTGAAACTGATTTGGTCTGTACATCGTGTCAAAGATAACAGCATCGCCAAAATGACTATAAGCTGTCCTTGATCTTGCATCAGCCCAAAAAACATTACTCATGCGATTGTCATCATCGAGTTGTATGGCATAATAAAAACCTGGATTTTCAGCCTGCATCTTCTTGAAATAGTTGAGGAGATTTTGAGCATCTCTTCCAAGAGTTCTCTTCCGGCTACAAGGTTGAACAAAATATGCAGGCCCAATACTCCTAGCTGGGAAATTTGTTTCAACTGGGGAGGCATTCCAAGCTCCTCGATTAGGATCATGCGCTACATGATTTCCATCCACGGAGACAATAACATCACTTGCAGCATCAAATGTTTCAGAAGCATTCTTTGCAGCACCGGCGAAATGCCTACGTGTTCGAAGGTAATGCACTTTGTTCTGACTGACAGTAGAATGGTTATGATCCTCCACAAATTTTGTCACAACCCAACTATCTGGGTCCTTTCTCTCTATTCGAAGCATAGCATTGCAGCTTTCAACATTCTTTCTTTTAAAAACCTCTCTGGAACATGCAAAATCCCATGTAATGATAGGCCCATCAGGTTTAGTACGGCTGTATTGACCAACATTGGTGCTAAAACCCACATGCCTGGCATATGAATCATAGAAATTCTTCGCAGCTTCTTCAGAGTCAAACTCCATACCAACATATGGCTTTGTATTCCAATCATCGTCCTGATTAGGTACCTCTCTCCCAGTAGAATTAGAATTTTCAGGAATAGGCTGTGATTCACCTTTATTAAATTCAGCATTTGCTAACCCACGATTTGTCCTCCTCTTCCTTCCATCTACATCAACCACCTCAACATCCATTCTTGATAAGTGAACAACATTAAAGTATGTGTTGTTTCCTGGGATTATTGAAATTCCTCATTTCTATCCCTACTGGAGCAAAAGGAAAAGAAAGCAACACTATGCGTCAAACTACAAATGTGGCCAGCTCTAACAAAAGATTGAAACATGTGATCTATTTCCAACCACACAATGGATACATTCACAAAAATACACATCAATACTCAATTTTCCCATTTTGTTTTACAATATATTACCAAACAAAAAATTAAAAAGCAAGAAAACAAATGCAGTTCGCTAATTGCAAACAAATTCAAACCAGAAGAAAACCACTGACAACTCCATTAACATGTCTACCACATATCAGATGGCATACTTGCGAATTATTCTTCTCAAGTTCAAATTGTGCCTCAGACCAAGCACAATGACAATTGACAACATGATTAAAAATTAACCACTTAAGCAAGAACATTAATTTGTACCTACAACACCCAATGTTAGTAGAAGCACAAATTTAACCCTTCACTTGACGTCTATAATTCGTTTTTCCAATAGAGTGCCTTAAACATAAAGGCCACACGCAGCAGATATCATTATTAAATAACCAGAAAAAAAAAAAAAGAAAAACCGATGGAAAATCAAGAAGTCTCTTAGATTTAAACAGTGATTTAAACCTAACAGGCATATCCCAAGAAGCAGAGACTTTATTAACCAACCAGGAAAAAAATATCAAAAATAAACAGATCTTATAGAATAATGTGGGACTGTCTTAACAACACCGTTAGTTGATTTAAACCCATAAATTCAATTCATAGCAATGGAACAGTATATAACCAAGCAAATGAGAGGAAAAAGTAGTAAAATGCCAAATAATCAACTCTAAAATTTAATAACAAAGTTGTCCATATATTAAGTTAAAATCAAAAGTAGAATTATCATTAAAATCCAAATAAATTTTCCAGTTAAGAATAAAAGGTAGCATTTTATAAATCTTCAGAATAATATATAGGCACATCTTTATTTAACAATTCATATATTCCATTTACCATCCACTGCCAATTTAACTCGTTCAATGAGCATTCTTCCCCGATAATCTTATTGACTAAAAGGAAAGGGAAAGAAATATAAAACTTTTCTATTTTTATGTTTCTATTTTACTGAGAGAAAAATGTAGGGTGTGGGTTGTGTGGTGCTATAAATAACTGTTTTCATATTATTACTGAATTACACATACCCGACAAAAAATTAAGAAACAGTTTGGTAACACTTCTTAAAATTAGTTTCTATCAATAAAAGAGTAACTTTTACATTTTTTTCTTTTGCTTTTTCGTTAAAATCAAAAGTAAAAAAAGTTAAAACACATTTAGTGACTATTCTGCAAAAGTCTTGATACATAAGTACTACTACACTCGTGTATTTGCAATTTCGCACAGCATACTACTGTGCTGCAAATATATGTGAGAGAGCATACTCAAAGCCAAAAAAAAAAAGCAAAACTTTTTGTGCATACTTCCTTGATTATTTACCTGTCAAAAACACAATTTCAAGGTCAACCAAATCCTCCTTGCTTTTTTTTTTTTATTTTTTTTCGTTTTTCTGTGAAAAGCAAACAACCCCAACTCAAAATAAAGCATTACATAGTGGAACCTCAGTCTTATTTTTCTAAAAAGTAAAGATACAATATTTCTGGGCAAAAAACATAAACTTCATTTTTATTTTCGTTTCTATTTTAATCTATTTTTCATTTTCAAAAACAGCTTGTATACGTGGTATTAACCAAAAGGAAAATGAATTTGACATTAAAATATTCTAGTAGAATGCAAAAAGACATTTTTCCTTGCAAAAAGGCTGCTAAACAGGTACACCAAGAAACAGAGCAGAGCAATTTGTATAAGGGACCGTTTGGGTAAAACAAATTTAATACAATTGAAACCAAACCATCACAATTCCAATTGAAACTTCCCAGGCAGTACCAAATTTTTCAGCTGTAATTTTGAGCATAACCCATAAAGAAATCTATCCAAACAATGCCTACACTACCAAACCCTAGTCCTTGTTTCTCCGAAATATTCCAAAAAAAAAATGGGAATCAAAACGTACCAGTTAAATGGACAGTAGAGCCTCATGAACTGAAATAATAGGGCAGTCATTCTTCTCCCTCAACCTCTCTCTCCTACTGGGTGAGTGTGCGCGTGACAATGTGACTCAGCCCAGAGCTGAGAGTTGGGGGAACCAGTTCAGTCGATAGCCCCAAGCCCAGATGAAACTCGTTCCCTTCCGTTATTTGGCCTTTTTTGTTTTTCTTTTACATTTTCGACCCGCCAATTATAACAACACTTTTGACAGTACCCCCAAATTTTAGGATAAATTTCAATCAGGCCCCCTTGTAATTAGGTCAAATGACTCTGACGTCCCTGACATTTCAAAAATAACTCGTCAACCCTAGCGTTAAATTTGGCCGGTTTTACTAGAGTTAATAAAGGGTGGGACTATTCTCATCCCACAAATCTCTATTTTTTACCTCATTAAACTATAAATTATAAAAGTATTAAGTTTATCTCATTTATATCCACCCTACTAATAAATAAGTTCGTCTCATTCTATATTCACCTCATTAATAACTAAATTTATCTCAACTATTATTTTTAGGGTTTCTTTTTATATCTCATCTCACGTAATCTATATAAAATAAATTCAATTGGATTATCTATTAAAACGAACAAACAATTATGTACAGACTATGTGATTCGATGAGGGAGATTTCATGACCTTTTTCTTTTCCTTTTCAAGAAATTTAGCTTCAAGTGTGACCTCCAACAAAGATTTCAAAAGATTTTTTTTCTATATATTGAGAAATTATGTGTGAAAAAGATCTTTTTTCCTGTAAATTCCTTCAATCGGAGATTAAGAAAAAAAGAAAGAGAAACGCATAGTGAAATCGGACTATTATTCCAACGATGAGATTGGAGGAGATAGAGATCGAACAACGATTGTTAAAACAATTTGCATAAACTGTGTGAGATAGGTATAGAAAAAAACTCTCAAGGTGAAAATTGAGATAAATTTTGTTATTAATGAGGTGTAAAGAATGAGGTGAACTTAGTTACAAGTAGGGTGGGTATAAAATTGGTGAACTTAGTAGTTTTATAATTTATAGTTTAATGGGATGGAAACGGAGATTTGTGAGGTGTGAATAACCCCAGTCATTAATAAAATGTCTTTTTTACACTCAATTTAATGGGACAATCTATCTAATATTATAGCTAGAAAATTTAATTCTCAACTTATAAAAACACAACAACGATTATAATTGATTCAATTTTTATCTACTTTGATCTACCGATTTTAAATTCATCCTAAATTTTTTTTAATTCAAAGATATCACCTTATTTACATTGCCCTTAATGTCAAACAATTAAACTAACATATGTATATATATAATAAAGTAGAGTTGAGTTTGAATTTTAGAGATAACGAGAGATCCAGATCATTTTGAGATAAAGCATAAACATATCCAATGAACAACGTAATTTCAACATAAAAGACGGTTCAGATTATCTCATAAATACGATCTAACGATCATAGTTTGACTTAAATCTAACACTCCTCTCTCTTATATAACTCTCTTTCTTTTCTCTTAGACATTTTAAACAAACTATCTCTTCTCCTCTCTCTTTATATATATCTATCTATATAATAAAGTACAGCTAAGTTTGAATTTTAGAGACAAAGAGATGTGCAAATCGTTTTGAGACAAAACATAAATATATCCAACGGACAACGTAATCTCAACATAAAATACGGTTCAGATCATTTCAAAAATTTTGATCTAACGGTCTACAGTGAGTACTAAATTTTATTTTCACGCCCAACTCAAGCCTCTCTCTCACTTCTGCCTCTCTCTCTCAATCTCTCACGCCTCTATCCTTGCCTTCCAAACTCATCCCAAAATTTCTCACATAGAATCTATCTCAAATTTTCTCTCATTCTCAAATCTCACTCATTCACTCACACACACTCTTCTGCCAATCTTTGTGCCGCTGCTTATCCTCCACCAGCCTCTCTCTGTCTCTTCATCGCCGACCAAAACAGACACCAAAAATCCCGGAAGTTTTTGAAACCATTTTCTTCCCCCTCTCTCCCCTTGGTGTTGCCCCATCAATAACTTCGACTTCTGTTTGTTTCTTTTGTTGTTTTTTTACATCTGTTATCCACCACGCAAGGACACATAACACGCATTAATTTGATTTTGATCCTTGATTCAAGATTCCGTTGACGATTGAATCTGCAACTATCTCGCCTCCGTCTGCTAATCTCAATTGGGTATGGTTAAGTGTTATTGCTTTCATACATATTTTTTTGTCAAATTCACTTGCCAAATGTTTGAGTTTAATTTTGTATGTCTCTACAGTGGTGTTCATGGTGGGTGCTGTATTTTATTTACTATTCGTCATGAGAATATATTACCGGTCAATTTAAGTAGATCTTATGTGTTTAATTCCATATCTCTCTAGGGTGGTGTTCATGGTGTGTTGTAGAACTTGATGGGTTGTAGCTTTTTTGTTCAACTTAAGAACAAAGCCTTCCTTTCTGTCGCCCATTTTCTTATTATTTAATTTAAGAACAATAAGTTTTATTGTTCGACTAGCTTTACCAACATTCCAGCCACCTCCCAAACCACTAGCCACCACGTGTTCAACAAAATTGCTCAAATACAATAGCCCACCATCTCCCAATGTACTCTTAAAAAAGTCCAATGCTACAGTCAAGAGAGATTTAGATGGTAAGCTTTCATTCCACTTTCTCAGCTTGCTTCATTTTTGTTTTTGATTTTTTAGACCTAAAAAGAAAATGACCAGACAAAAATTATACTCTCAAACTTAAAGTTCTGGTTTAGCATGGAATTGAGGTATTGGGGCAAACAACTACTTCTTGAGCAATAATTTATTCTTATTATTATTTTTTCGTCAATTTTAACCTATTGATACAATTAGGCCATTGGTATTGACAAATTTGCTTCATGCTCCATAGCAAAGGTTAACTAATGAAGTCCAATTTTAATAATGGATTTTGCTTTATCATAGGAGCTTTTAGCATGACAGTGCATTTGAATTTCTTCTTCCACATGCTCAATCAATTGATGTCAAAATCTACATATTCTAGGCTTACGTGAAAAATTCAATGCGTCTTTCCTTTTTTGTATTATTTGGTGCGGGTCATTTTGCAATAAAACATAGATCTGGACAACATGTCATATGAGGTTTTAGTTGCATAGTTTATTACAATTTTTATGCTTTATTTGCATTGTTTTTTTGTTATTTTGTGAGTCATTTAACACATGATTCAAATGTTTATTTCTTTATCGCAATCATTCACTATGAGTTTGTTTTCTATGTTTTTTCATTCTGCTTGAATATTTTATGAGAATCTATAAAATGTTGTGTTTGTTGCTGCCGTTGGGATTGGCATTGTTTCATTCCACTTTTTTAGATTGTTTCCAATTCTAATTACCTTTCATGTTAACCATGTTCCAGAAAAAAACTCACCTATTACCCAAATAATTCACTATGTTAACTAAGTTGGAGGCAATAGAAGGAGGAAATTTTGGTAGCGAAGACAAAAATTTGATTTCAAGACTGACCTGAGGAATTTCCTTACAATTAGTTTAGATGACTTTGATGTGCATATTTTTTGGTTTGACTTTTACTGGATATACTATTTTTTTCATAAAAACTTAAGCATGTGTATTATTGAAGCTTTCGTAGTAACCATTAGTGTTAATTTGGATGCAATTGTTAATATTGTTCAATTATCATGTTTTGTTGAAAGTTTATGAGTAACATAGTGATTTTAGGCATATGTCCATCACTCACACATAGTAAAGACAACCACACAGAACACGTAAAACATACACCCCCATAATACATAAAATACACACTCAAAAAATGCACACGCTTTTGGTTTTCGCCCAGTCCTGTTTGAATAAAAAAATGCATCAAAGATTGATACTTTGTTTGTTTTTTTAGTAGTTATAAACATTACTTTCGTTGCATAAAAATTTGTAATGATTTTGTATTTGGTTTGGATCTTAGCGGGATTGTAAGAGTTGCTTAGTTTCAATAATTTGTTTGAAAAGTTGAATATTGTATTGAGTATTTTGTGTACAATGGTTGTGATCTTGAAATATTGATGACTTGGATTGGGTAGATTTCTTTCTTTCTTTTTTTTTTTAAAGATTGTAGTGGGTTATAATGACGGATTGGGTAGATTACTTTATGGATCCCCTATTCCCATGGTTGTTAGGTATAAAATGTACTTCCCTGTACATAAATATGTTTGTGTATTACGTTTTATTTATTTGTATTGTATCTCATGCATAAACCCATGATATTTTTTACTGACATCTTCTGTATTGCTATCTTACATTTGGTTTTTGGTTTTTGGTTTTTCTGCTGCAAAACTTTGTATGAGTTGATATGGAGATATTAGAGGAATAGGGTTGGGAAGACTTGAGGAAAGAGGCTCAAAAGAGCAAAGGCGATCTCACAGTCAAACTTTTTTCTTACGCTATGCTCAGCTTGGCACTGGGTTTACGCAACCAAGTTTTGTTCTCTTTGTCTCTATGTATTTTTTTTGTTCTACTATTAGATTTTGCTATATGGATGTGCATGTGTGTTTTGTAGTTGGCAAAGACTTTTTCAATTGGACTTGTACGAATTTGGGCTAGGTTTTTTCTTCAAAGCCAATATAAGCTCATGTCTTGAAAGCAACACACTAACGTTGAATAGTTGTTTCTATTTGATTATGATTATGTAAAATTGTTATTTATTTTTTATTCTAATTTCACGCGGGGGTTTTAGACTATAAATGAAGTTAGTGGTTAGTTTGTTGTTCTTATTTTTTTTTATATAGAAAAGATTGAGGTGATTTTTTCTGAGTTTTGAAATTAGATTATGTTAATGTTGGGAATGTATGATAATGAATTTTGTGGTTTCAAAAAGTTTATTTTTTTTGTACTAGTTTTATTCTATGTTTTTGGAATTAACTATGCACTAAGTTAGAAATTTGGGCACCAATGCTTTAGGGAATAGCTAAAGATTAGGTTGTCAAGCATCAACAATTATTCACGATTTTTTGTTTATTAAATAGTGTCTTTAGGCACAGGCAATTGCTAGTTTATATAATAAAGTAGAGTTTAATTTGAATTTTATAGACAAAGAGAGATCCAGATCGTTTTGAGATAAAACATAAACACATCAAACGAATAACGTAATCCCAACATAAAAGACGCTTCAGATCATCTCATGAATATTGATCTAACGGTCTACAATGAGTACTGAATTTTGTGTTCCCGCCCAATAATATATTCCTGACTCACGACTCTCTCTTTCTTCTCTGAAATCTCTCAAACCTTCCTCAATCTCATTTCTGCCTCTCTCTCTCCCAATCTCTCACACCTCTATCCCTGCCTTCCAAACTCATCTCCAAAATCTCTCTCATGGAATCTATCTCAATCTCAGTTCTACCTCTCTCTCCCAATCTCACAAAAGCCAACACCCATTACTTTTAACCTAGTCATACCCCTTTCCTCTCTCTCTCCTACGACGGGCATGGCTCCAATGCTGTTAGAGTAAAACAACACATGGTGTTGTTAGTTCAAACGACATTGTATTGATGAGTTTTGGTGTCCTAAAAATTTTCACCGAGAATGATTCACGAATCTCTCTCTCTCTCACACATATGTTTTATGAGAAAAAATGCAAGAAGATTAGAAAACAATGGCAGAAAAACTAGTGCTCTATGTTGCTTGCTTAATTAGTTGCTTATTTTTGGTGAAAGATAAAAAAAAAAAAAAAAAATCTCAAAACCTCTTCCAGTTACTGCCCCAAAACTTCTTGCCTATCCTCTCACCATTATGGGGCCAAATTGGTAGGACATTTTCTGTCTTTCTAACCATGAATAAACATTATGTACAGATATATGCACACTTATGTACACACACAATCAAAGTATTTTTATGCAAAATGAGTTGTGACTACTCATAAGCTCTTTTAATGGCAGTAAAGCTCTCATTTTTTTTGACAATTTCTAGAAAAATCTTCAGAATCTTTCATCTGGTTATGGACAAATAACATCTATATACTCAATCAACCATAAATATCAAATTAAATTTTTTAAGTTAAAATCAGATTGAGGTGAATAAATTTAAGTTAAAATCATAATTACATCTATTGGATGTTTGGAACCAACAAAGAGACTTGTGAGAAACCACCCAGATAATCTGTCACTGGTCGGAGTTGAGTTCGGCATTGTGATCAAAGTTTAAGCAATGGTTAATGCAAACCCAAGTTGCAGAAATAAGGTCTCCTCTATTTTTGTCATGGCGACGGGAGATGTGATTTTACTAGTTTGTACAATTTATTTGTATATGTAATTGCTTGAACTATAGATACTTGCAACTTGTGTGTGTAAAAGAGAAAGGCTTCTTGCAAAAGGAGAGAAAAATCTTGTGTCTTCAATTTGTGCGAAGAGATTGTGAGTATTGGGTCCTAAGAGAGATTTGTGCGAGAGATGTAGAGGATTTGTTTTGGGGAAAAAAAATTCCTGAAACAATTCCTACAAAACTACGTCGTTTTCTTGGGCGATAAATTTTAGAGTGCAAACAAACATAAAACGGTGCTATTTGAACTAACAATATCATGTGCTATTATACTCTAACAGTAGAGGATCCACGCCCCCTCCTACGACAGACTTGCTCTTGCTCTCTCTTATGACAGTCTGGCTCACCTCACCACCGGAGATGACCACGCACCCAGGTAAGCCTCTCTCTCTCTCATGACACACACACACACATTTAAACCCATAGACACATCGCACACCATATACACACACAGAGCAGCGAACCCACACACACAGCGCAACGAGTTGGGATTGAAAAAAAAAGTTATTTTCTTTGAATTTGTATATTTTCGTGGAAAAGGGTAATTTGGGTTAGGATTTTCTAGGGAAATCTTTGTGTGATTTGAGCGAAACACCATATCTGTGAGAAATCTTTATTTGATTTGAGTGTATTTATTTCGTCTCTCCGTCTCTATCTTTCTTTCAATCTATGCCCATAATCTATTCGACAAAATTTCCCAAATTCATGCTCACAGATTCTACTCGATGAATGAACATTAGAAAAAGTGATGTCTCCTTTACAAAAGTTCACAAGGTCTATGAATGTAATGCACTTTCAGGTGGTTTTCGTTTGAGGACCTGATTTATATTACTTATGTGTAGGTACCTATATATATGTTGAAACTCAAGCTTTTCTAAAAATACTCTTAAAGGTGATGTGGATGATCTAGAGGAGAATTTTATTGGGGCATCTTTAGCATAGTTTATTTCTTTATAAGTTTGTACTATACTGAATTTATATCATTGCCACTATGTGCTCGACGAAACTTCTTGAAAGAGCTATGGACACACTACTGCCAACACCACAGGGTACTCCTCATTAAGGGTAAAACATTTTTCCTTACAAAATTCATCATTCATGTCTCATGTATGTGGTTACTACATAATTTATTATTAATACTTATTATTATGTATTTTGTCTCTTATAATGGGATTTTATCTCCACCACACGTGATGGTACACATTATGTTTTAAATTAAGATTTTATCTGATTGTAATGGGTTTTGAGTTTAGTTTAGTTGTTTTTTGTGGTTTTTTTGGCATGTGCAGTCAAAGAGACATGATGACGGAGATAGTGGAGATACCTTGCTGGGAAGTTGAGGTTTCTGTTTTAGCTAAGAATGTCTAAATTTTGATACCAGATGTTCTTCCCTGCTTTTACAGTCAAAATTTGTGGTGTTTTGTGCTCTTTTTTTGTTGTTAAAGTTAATCTTTTGAGGTTATAAATTAGGAGTTTGTTTGATCAAGAAAAGCTTTTGATTCATATGCCCAATAATTAATAGTGGCAAGGTTATTATTTTTCAATGTATGGATTATTGATATTTTTACCTTCCAAAAAGAACATTAGTAATTTTAGTAACAGCACCTATGTAGGTATGTTTCAGTGATACACATTTGATGCTTGGACCGTTAGATTTATCGATTGACGATAAATAGAGGATCTAAAGATAAAGATTTCTTTGCAAGTGCGTATAACCTACGTTTTTTATGTTTTGGCTTATGGATATTTCTAAAGGTTGCAAATAACATCAAAGAATAAGGTGTTTCTCTATATCAACTGAACAGTAATGACAATTGTGCATTTTATTGGGCTACTCTCAACAATTTTGGAGATGTTGTACAATAAGTAATTGAAATATTCTTAATTACCTCTATTTAGGACTGGTTTGTTCATTCTTAAAATTGGCATTAGTGGGACAAGTTTGTTCATCATTAAGATTGGGTATTTTTTGTTTCATGTTCAACTTTTCGGCTCTTTTCTGGTATATGTAGTTTTAGCTTTTTCCTTTTTTTTCTAATTTAGTTCTTTTTGTTTAATTGACTTATTTTTAGTTTATAGTTTAGTTATGCCCAAAAAAAAGTTTGTGGTTTAGGATTTGATATTGACAAAGATATAGAGGAATGGAGAGAATATTGGCTTCTTCATTTGTGATTTGGTTTTAAGGTGATCCCATTACATGGGTTGCCTCCCATCTCTCTCAATGTTGGTCTTACATTTATGCGATTATCCTATGGTTGTTTTGATTTGGGTGATTTTGATTTGTGAATTCACAATGAATCATTTTAAAATTGACTTTTAAAACCAAAATTGTATTTGGTTGTAATGGTATTCCATATTCAAACTAGATATTCTTTTTAGCAGATTTACCAACAAATGTTGCGAAAATGAACTCCCTTTGATGCAAAGAGAAAAGTCCATGAAGAAGAGCGTAGAGTTTTTGTGAACAAATGGTGTTCTTTTAATTAGAAAATAACAATAAAAATAATGCAACATTTGTGACATCACTTTTTACAAGGTATTTTTCTTTGTTTGTATTTATTCTTTACCATGTTGCCAAAAATTCATTGGCATAGAGCTTACGCCAGACTGTATACATTCCTTATCATAGGTATTCTTAACTTGGTTAGATTGGATTTTGAAATATAACGTTGAACTATATTTTGTGTTAATTTTGTTGGATTATATGTTGTGGGATTGCTAAATGATTGAATTAAGGTATGATTGTGATATGATGGCGAGTTTGATAATTTTGGGTTATGTTTTTTAAGGAAATTTTGTCGAATGTTAAAATGAAATAAATGGTTCAAATTAATGTTCACTCTATTGAGGAGGCACAATATATTAAATTTTTTTGTTACTAAGTGCCTTCATATACGGGTAATTGTTTGCAATTTTTTTATGAGTTATATAGTGCCTCTAACTTGATTGTTGTTCGTTGATTTTTTTTATGAGTTGTAAAGTGCCTTCAGGCATGTACAATTTCTAGTTTCTCAATAGGGTTCTTTGGAAGCCAGTATAACTAATTAGACTTATTTGACAAAAAGTACACAGAACAAAATATTTTGAAAAAAAATACACAGCTGAGTTACAAAGACATAAATGCCCATTTTAGGGTCATTTAATTCAAAATCTTTTATCTTTAATGCTCCTTGATTTATTTGTATTTGTTAATATATGTAAATATGTGTGTGCATATATATATATATATTTGTTGTTAAATCTCTTATTTAAATTTTGAATTATCTTTAATGCACCTTGATTCATGCGTATTTTTTTTTTTTGGAAAGTGATTGTGTTTTCAAATTATATTTAATACACCTTGATTCAAGCGTTTTTTTTTTTGGAAAATGATTTTATTTTCAAATTAATTTAATATCCGAATAATATAATAGTGTAACAATAATAGTGTAATAGTGTAACAAATATATTGTAACAAAAACAGTGTTCAGTAGTTTTGTGTATGTGGTAATAAATTCAAAACGAAGATGGACTATTTTGAATGAAATTATATGAAACTATATATTTGACAAAATGTAATAGTATAATATTTTGTGTAAATAGTTTGTTACACTATTATTATTATACTGTTACAATGTTTCACTTTTATTGTTACATTACTACGCTTTTATTGTTACATTATTATTGTTACACTATTACACTATTCGGATATTAAATTAATTTAAAAATAAAACCAATTTTCAAAAAAAAAATGCATAAATCAAGGTGCATTGAAAGATAATTCTAAATTTAGATAAGAGATTTAACAAGTATATACATACAAACATACATAAGTATTTATATAAGTGTATATATATAACGCATGAATCAATGTGCATTAAAATATAATTTATATACATATACGTTTTTATATATACATGAATACAAATTTCAAAATTCAAACAAGTATATATATATACGTATTTGTATATATATATATATATAGAGAGAGAGAGAGAGAGATATGTATTAAAGTTCTCTTATAAAACTAGGAGATGTTTAATGCACTATTTTTCAAAGAAAAGTGGTGCATTAAATACACATGGATTAATGGAGGGCAAAAATGTCACAAAAAAATCATCAAAATTCAAATAATGTACTTAGATACAAATAAGTATCAAAATTAAGGACTTAATTATCTAAAAAAAATTTCTTTGTACTTTTTTACAATTAAGTCTAATTGGGTGTACCTCATTCCAATTTTCCCTTCTCAATATTAGATGATGAGGAAAAAAGTGACCCAATGTGAAAAATTCATTTGTATATTTACAGCCCAGCCCAGCTTGTAAAAGAGCCCTAGTCCAAGTCAAAAAAGGCAAAATGTACCATGTGGGATAAAGTCAATCCTTTATATAATGATAATATGAAGACTCATTCAAGTGGTTAATAATCTAATCCTAACTGAATTGGGGACTAGGCAGCCAAAATCCAATTCTAAGTGGAACTCTGTTACTGAATAAGTCTATAAATACAACTCCCATCATCGTCCCATGTAGGCTACTCCTAGCTCTGAAAGCATTTAATACCATTGAGTACTCTAGGGGTCAATCCCTAGAGTTCTCCTACGATCTCCGACTTATTTTTCAAGTGATTGGAGTTCAACGTGAAGGTCGTCCAAGTTTTGGCATCAACATGTGTTCCTCAAATATTTGTAGGGGCTCTTCGTTAAAAGCAAAACTCTGACACTCTATCAAACAGTTATCCTTTAATATTATTGACAGGTCATTCTTTACTAATGCAAGATTCTTCTTATTTCTCACCAAATACTGACGACTTCACATAAGGAAATTGGTGGAGCATTTTATATTCTTTATATCAGCTAAAGAAGAGGGCTTATGCCAAAAAAAAATTATTGCTTCTATTATGGGTGCTACGCCAGAATTCCCAGTATCTCTTCTGCACATGTTCATAAGTTATGAAACAAAGATTGTTCATATCAATTCATTATCTGCACTTTTCATGCATTAAGCATCTTTTTATTGTTATGGTGAAACAATAAAAAAGATAAGCTTTCAAATCCCAATATTGTCATAAACTTGGCATTATAGATCTATTGTCAATTTGTCATATAGGATATAAACGAGTTCGGCATAGCTGATTTGTTACCACTACTTTCTTGAAATTGAAACCTTGGCTTTCTGTGACACATGCACATTTAACCGTTCAAGTTTCACCCATGCTATGTGATGTTCCCTCATTGCTTTTTCCCTTATAATTCCCTCAGTCATCAAGAGATCGCTCTAGCCAAGGCTAGTGAGTGTTTAACACTTAATATTGTATATTTCATAACATAATCCATTCATTTTATACATTTAATAGTTAAATACTCTTCCAAGTTGGGCGTGTAACTTGATTAAAGTCATATTTGTGGTTGCAGGTGTAAGAATAGTGATAAAGATCGAGTGGATGCAGTGGAAAGGCTTAAGGAGGAAGTGGAGAAGCAGGAAGAAGATCAACAAGAATTAAGGAAAAAAACTTTCAACCGGTTCAACTTTAACGCTTGAACAATGCAAAAATAGAGCTTCAACTAGTTGGTCAGATATTTTTGCTGATCCTGGAACCAGATGAGATACTGTGAGCATATCAACCGATTGGAAACTAATTTTCAACTAGTTTGTCAAAGGAGTTTCAGAAAAGTAAAAAATACTGAGGATACTTTAACCAGTTGATGACCAATCTCCAACCGACTCATTAGGGAATTTCAACCGATTGGTCTTAAGTTGGCTTCACGGAGAAAAACTTTCCTGAGTTCTCTTTGGTGCGCGATGTCGGCTACTTCATTCCTACATTCATGGGAGGCTACCAATCCCCATGAATTTCATCCCTATTGGTGGAAACAACTTCCCAAAGTTCAAGGAAGCCTCTCGTTAGTTGAGTCGGGTGGAGGAAACTTCTTCCGCATTTCACCCATCACTTGTGCCACACTCCACGTCCAATGAGAATGAGGGAATGAAAGGTATATAAAGAGATGTATTTTTATATGGGGAGATCATATTTTTCTCAAGTGTTTCACTTTGTTTTAGATCTTAGAAGTTAAGTTTTTGTTAAAGTTTCCATTGTAAGAGCTTTGCTGGGTTTCGGAGAAGACAACTCATGTGTCAATTTCAAAGCTCTATTATCTTTGTATTTGAACTTAGCAATTAAGAAACAATCATAGTCTACGCATTTCCTTTAATCTAGTTGTTCTTTTACATATGTTTGCTATGTTATTTATTGTCATTTTCGTAATTATAAGTTGTGTTTCTGTCTAACTTTCGGAGTGATATGAGGGATGATTTTTGTTTGTGATTGAGCTTTGTCGATCCTCTCATATATTCTTACCACATAGTATACTTTTGGATGGTATAAATTACTTTTGGAAACTAGTGTTTATTTATGTATTTTGATTAATCGCCGATAGACCCCAGCACGATCACTGCTTAGAGTATAGATTTGCATCTACGTATTTATCATTAGAGATTCTAATACCCATCTTCAGAGGTACACATATTCTACATTGAGTTGTTGAATATTTTTCATCTGAATGAATTTGATTATGAGTTTTGATGAGTTATAAGTGAGGATTGATAAGCTTGATTACGACAAGATAATTCCTGAGGATTGACCGACTGTTTTCTATTGATCTCCATCCATCAGAATTCTATTTCTCAAATTTTCCACAAACAAAAGGATGTTTACTTTCATTTGCACACATCATCACCAATCAAATTCCATCAGTTCTCTGAGGAGACGACCTTGGACTTGTCCGAGTTACTGCGCCACATAGTTTTCCTATGCTTGAGCAACACATTGTTACATTTTCAAAAAGAGTAAAGGAAACCAATCAAGCAACGAGCATAGGACGGCCCCTACCAATTTTTGAAGCACAAAACTAAGCAAAAACTAATCATCTTGAACACTAAAGAGTGTTGTTCGAGAGGGATCTGACAATGGCTTAATCTATGTTTTCAAAACACAAAATTGTTTAGAAAATCTTTTTTTTTTTTTTTTGTTGAAATCACTTAGGAACCATACATGGATTGCTTCCAATTCCATTTTCATCTTAATCTTCATAAGTTAAAAGTAACGAAGGGTCCATCTTAGGTGTCTAAGTCATTACTTTTGTCCTAATTATGAAGATGCATGTGGAGGTTGAATAATGTTGTGTTAATGCTTGAGCTCCTCCCTTCAATGACACTTTCGGATCTTCAACTTGATAGCATCAAATCATGAAAAAAGGTTGAGATTTACAATGGACTCCATGAAATTAGCCAATTACAAAAATGTGATCTAATCTCCCCTTTGACAATTTTCCAGACAAAATACACAAGTTAGAAATTAAGATTACAACCCACAAACCATTGAACAAAACGAATTGTAAATCTAATCTCAACTCTCATGTAGTCATAAATCTCTATCTAAGCAAAAGGTCTACTTTTTTAAATGAAAGTTGAAGATCATAGTCCTGCACATCACCACTTAAACCAAAACCTCGTAAAAAGCACCACATGTTAGAGAATTACGTAACATAATCACAAGGTTGGAAAGCACCAAGTTAAGCATAAAGCATAAGTATGTATAAAACATGCAAGTGTAAATATGTAACATGTTATGAACTAACTTACCCAATATGCTTGAGAACCTATTGATCTATCAACATGAAACACTACAGGTTCTCCCCCTTAGTTGTTGTTCACAAGTAAAATAACAAGTAAAAAATAAACAAGTGCAAGATAGGTGACTTCATGTCAATTTTGTAAATTTACTCCCCCTAAGTATTTGGACAAACTCTCCCTTTCTATTTTCACGCACAACAAATCTAGGCTATTCAGGAGTAAATCTCCCTGATTCCTCTTATATGTAACTAAAATATTCTCCCCGATTCCTTTTTTTGTCACAAATGCCAAGCTAATGACAACAAGTATGATATAGAATCAAGTTACCCAACATATTCTTATCTTATTTGCTATAAATGTCATCCCAATGACAACGTATAACAATCATGATATAGGATCAGAGCATAACAAGAAGGTATGAATGCACATCAAATAACCAAATCATGGAAGTAAAATAAAAAAAGGCATATAACTCCAGTCAAATATGATAAATCCATCAAGATTAGGACTACGAGTATATCACAACAAAAAAGTTAACTAAATAACAAAAACAAATAAACTAGAAAATTCAACAACAAAAAGTAAAGAGTACGTTAGTGCATGCCATGAATGAATAGACACATATCATCTCCCATATGACCTAAACTAAAAGTTTTTATAAAAACAACATCCCAAATGGTTGCATCTCCACCATCATGTCGGGGTAACTCGGTATCTGAATGAGTCTTATCTACCACTAGCTCCCCAATGATTTGCTTACCCTTGATTAATCTGCTTAGTCAACCAACTCTCTTGGTAAGAGATCCAAAGACCACCTACTGAGCATTATCCATTCTCACAATCCGTACATGCAACGTATATAGTCTCTGTGAAGTAAAATGATGATGCACCTCCATACGTTGTTGCATACCCAAAAGCATGTCGACCAACAATGCTAACTGTATAACAAGCATAATTTAACATAAAATTCACTAAATGTTTTATCAGCTTGCATCCTAAAAGTCTTCAACTGAGAGGTGTACCTTTGGAGTCTAGCAATATTTACCATGGAAGTCCCTTCGTGGAAAATAACCAAGATATCCCATGCTTTTTTGGAAGTCTCACAATTAGCGATCCTCTGGAACTCGTTTGGTGTCATAACATTGATATGGATCTTCCCTTGCGATGATACACGTGGAGCAATAGACACTTTACCTAAAGGGGATGAATAGATTTTTTAATTTTAGCCCAATTGAATACCAAGAAAAACCTATACCATCATAATTATCTTGTCTCACAAAGATATAGGAATTAATGTGAGAACTCCATTAATCACCACAACCTAAATTAACCATGATGATTAATTTTAATTAATCTTCAATTAATTCACTCCCAATTAATCTCACAGTTATCTCAAATCTCAAACTTAATGCACAATTATATATGGATAGATATTCAAATAATCATGATGAAACACTTCACACCTTGAAGGAAAGGTTGACAATAGCTCCGGTCCTCATTATTCTGAGTAGTAGGGAAGGATACGATGTTTACCCAGATACTTCGTTACGAGGCTTGGGATGTATGCTGGTGCAAGGAGGTAAGGTAGTTGCTTATGGCTCGAGACAACTAAAGATGCATGAGCAGAATTATCCCATTCATGACTTGGAGCTTGCCACTGTGGTTTTTGTGCTTAAATTGTGGAGGTATTACTTGTATGGAGAAAAGTTTCAAGTGTTTTCTGATCATAAGAGTCTCAATTATATATTCACACAGAAAGACTTGAATCTTTGACAAAGAAGATGGATTGAGCATCTAGAAGATTATAATTTCACACTCAACTACCATCCGGGAAAGGCTAATGTAGTCGCAGATGCACTTAGCAGAAAGTCTCGGGGTGAACTCAATATTTTTACAAGTAAATGGAAGATTATGGATGTCCTTGGAGACTATGATCTATGGGTTAGAGGAGATGGATCTCAGCCATGCTTGTGTAACCTTATGACTCAACCTACCCTCCAACGTAGGGTTGTGGAGTTGCAATGCTTGGATCCTTATTTAGAGTCGATTCAAACTAAATTGGAAAATGGGAAAATAGTTAAAAGTTGGTCTTTGAGGAGTGGAGAACTGAGATATGGGGAAAACCTATGTATACCCGATGATTCGTCTCTAAAGGAGGAGATACTTGGAGAGTGTCATCGCTCTAAGTTTACTATCCACCCCGGTGGCACAAAAATGTATAGAGACATGAAGCATCAATATTAGTGGAAGGGAATGAAAAAGGATGTGGCAAGGTTCATAGCAAGATGTGCAGTGTGTCAGCAGGTGAAGGTGGAGCATCAAAAACCCGGAAGATTACTACAGTCTTTGCCTATCCTAGAGTGGAAGTGGGATCACATCACCATGGATTTCATATCTAGTTTTTCCTAGACTTCACGAGGGCATAATATCGTATGGGTCATTATTGATAGACTCACCAAGTCCGCTCATTTCTTGAGTATGAAGACTACTGACTCCTTAGAGACCTTAAGCAAACTTTATATCCGTGAGATTGTTAGATTATATGGAGTTCCACTCTCTATCGTGTCGGATCGTGATTCTCGATTTGTGGCACAATTCTGACAAAGTCTACAACGAGCTATGGGGACAGAGTTACACTTTAGCACCGTCTTTCATCCTCAAACAGATGGCCAATCCGAGAGGGTGATACAGATTTTGAAGGATATGTTACGGGCTTGTGTGTTGGACTTCAAGGAAAGTTGGAATGATCATTTTTCGTTAGTGGAATTTACAAATAACAACAGTTTTCAATCTGGCATTGGAATTGCACCCTATGAGGCATTGCATGAAGACCAAGTAGATCCCCAACTTGTTTGTTGGAAGTTGAAAAGAGTAGCTTGTTTGGGCCAGAAATTGTTTGGGAGACTATGGAGAAAATTCAACTCATCCAGGAGAGACTACACACAATACAAAGTAGACAAAAAAGCTATGCGGATAGAAGATGAAGACCATTGGAATTCCAAGAGGGGGACTATGTGTTCCTCATGGTGTCGCCCAAAAAGGAAGTGTTTAGATTTGGCAAGAAGAGAAAATTAGCTCCAAGGTACGTCAAACCATTTGAAGTGATCAAAACAGTGGGCAAAGTGGCAAATCAACTTCGGTTATCAACTCAGTTGTCAGGGGTACATGACGTATTCCATGTATCAATGTTAAGAAAGTGTCAATTGGATACAATGCATGTCGTGGATTTGGAGGATATAGAAATTCAAGATGCAACAACATATAAAAAGCAACAGGTAGAGATTCTCGACACTAAGGAGTAGGTGCTTCAAAATAAAGTTATCTAACTGGAGAAAGTCTTGTGACAATATCATGGAGTAAAAGAAGTTACTTGAGAACCAGAGCTGGAGATACGAGAGAAGTACCCTCATTTGTTCTCTACTTAAGGTAAGTTTCGAAGACGAATCTTTCTTTAAGGGGGGTGGATTGAAACCCTCACATTCTTATCTTTATATAGCAACGTAATTATGTTTTGAAATACTAATATATGTGATGATGTATGCATAAACTAAGTGGATTTTAAGATTAGAAATAAAAATGTTAGTTGAGGTAATAGGGTATGAATTGGAAGTTATGAAGTATTCTAGAGTTCAAACACATTTTAAATAAAATTTGGGTAGAAAGGATTTTGGACACTTCTCAGTATTTGGAACATAACTTTTTACCTTGATGTCCATTTGAGCTTAAATTTTTATAGTAGATAGTAGACCTATAGGGCTACAAAATTGTGTTTCATGAAAATGTTCCAAATAGACCTCTAAATAGGTTAAAACTTCACTGGAAGTTTCAGTAGAAACAGGAAGTTCGTTAGAATGTGAAAGTACGTTCAAACGACTTACGTTTGAATGTGAAAGTCTGTTCGAACGCCAACCGTTCGAATGTGAAAGTCCATTCGAATGACAATGCATTTCAATACTTTATCTCTGATGGAAAAACAAAAGTCCTGGGAGTAACTAACGTTCGAACGCCAATGACGTTCAAACATGAGCGACAAATCAGAGTATCAGATTTACGTCATTTGAACTCTTTTCTTCCCCTATAAATACATAAGGGTGACTCCAATAGCCCCATTTCGACATTTATAACCCTAGAGAGGTTTAGAGATGAAGAAATAAGGGGAAAACACAAGATCAAGAGACATTTGTACATTGAAGAGGATCAAAATTTCTAATTTTTCAAGAACACCAGAGAAAAAGAAAGGTAGGAGTTTTCTTCCACTCTTGTCCATTGAGGCTAAATCATATATATATGTATGTTTTCATTCTCAATCCTCTATATATGCTATGAAATCATTATTTCTTGATACTCTTGCAAAGATTACCATGTTTTGAAGGAAGCTATAGTGGAATAGCCATGAAACCTCTTTTTCTTGTCTTGAAAACCCTAGTTTTCAAGAGAAATTGATTTTTCTCTCAATATTCCTTTATTCTTGATTTTAAAACTCTAGTGTTTTGTATTGAACAATAAAATGGTATTGTTAACGATCTCTTGCATATTTTCTTAAATTGTTCTATTTGAATAATACATGTGAAATTTGGGAATTTTTGAATTTTTCTTGTGATTTGAGGAAATGGGTTTGTATTGTATCTCTTGTGGATGTTTGGATGACCATGGGTGGCCATTGACCTAGTATCGTAGAGTGAGTAAATGTGTTTCCTACTCTATGCGAGTTTGAATTTTTTCTACCACTCGTAGTGGGATTAGTGTCTTGCAAGGACTAAATTAATATTCACTCACGGGTACTGAAACTGAGGGTTAGTATACTATTCCTAAGTTGGATTCGTCATTACCAACGCGTTGATATACGCCCTTCCTAAAAGTTGGATATCCTTGTGAGGATTGGGTGTGTGTGTAGGCCAGGATATTCTCGATGTGTTTATTCATGCGATGTCATACATCATACTTGAGATACAAGTTGTGTTTTGATGTACATTGTGGGCTATTGTTGATTATGCAAATGGTTGGTTATGGTTTATTGTGGAAAGGAGTTTATGGTGGAATTTGTTTGTTGTGAAATTGGTTATTATGAAAATGGTAACTTGTTGAAAATTGTTATTGGTGGGAATTGGTTTTACTTTTTCATTTAATTATTGTTATTTTGTAAACTTGAGATCTATTAAAATGTTCTTGTTTTCTTTCAAAAGATATATATGATATTTGTAAAATGAGATCGACTATTTTATATGTTTTTGAAACCTTATTCGAGTTTGAGAGGATTTTCCTATAGAGCTTAGTGCTCCCCTTTACAAACAATATCTTTTTCAGATTATGGTCTAGAGGAGGAGCTCGGAGTTGATGAGCCAACACATTAGGAAGCTCCAATAGATGGGAACGTGGATTCCGAGGTTGACATTTAGAGCTATATTCTCTTATGTTCTAGACTAGGAAATTCATTTTGAGACAAATGTGAAGTCTAATATTTTTTTTGTTATTCTGCTGCAAGATAATAGTTGATTTTTGGGATGTAATTACTATAGTTGGGCATATTCTTTTGGATGATGTTGTATATATTGTGGGTGATGAATAAAATTCTCTTTAATTATAAAGTTTATTTTGTTGTTCTCATGATGTGAATGATTTTTAAATAGTAATGCCATCTAAGGGGGATTTTGGGGCGTTACAGGTTATGGTATTAGAGCCTAGGAATTAGGTCTTACATTGGAGCTATAGGTTATGGATTACCACTAGAGACGTAGGACTAGGTTGAATAAAATTGTTGACTTAATATTATGCAAGCCTTTGTTTTGAATTAAACTAATAGTTAGGGGTGTCTTGTACATCAAGGAAACTAAATTGTGAATTGATGTGCAGGATGGAGGGTGAAAGCGGACGTGGACGTGGACGTGGTCGTGGAGGTCAAGCAAACCCACCACCACCAGATGCCATGAATGACATATATCAATGCCTAAGAGAGTTAACCACTCTGGTACAACACCAGAATGGAAACAACAACCACAATGGTGGGGTGCATCCATTAGCTCAAGAACTGGGCAACAGGGACGAAAACCGAAGGATGATAGTTCTTCGAAAATTTTTGAGGCAACGCCCACCTACTTTTCAAGGAAGCTCTCACCCTTTGGATGCGGATAAGTGGATTCACCGGGTGAAGAATATGTGTGATGGCATGGCAGTTGCCGAGGATTTGCAGGTTGGCTTGGCTACATACCTGTTAGAGGGGGAGACCAACCATTGGTGGGACTCGATGAAGAGAAGGAGGAACACGGATACGCTTACCTGGGAGAAGTTTGATCAGATCTTCCAAGACAAGTATGTTCCTGAATTGGTCAGGGACAAGATGAATGCAGATTTTCTTGATCTACGACAGAGTAGCATGACAGTGTCGAATAATAAGAGGAAGTTTGATGAACTATCACGCTATGCTACAGAGTTCATATCTACCGAGGCCAGGAGGGCCAAACGCTTGAGCAGGACTTGAGGCCTGCTATCAGGGAGAAGCTTGTGGCTCACAAGATCCGGGACTATGGGGATCTTGTTGACAGAGCTGCATTGGTGGAGACAAACACGAAGGACAACCAGCAACGACAGAACTTCACGAGGGGAGTTCCGATCAGGACGGATGCTAGCAGCAGTGGAGTGCAAAAGGCAACATCATACCGTCGCCCAGACTAGGTGGTTGGACAGAGACTTCAGACAGTTCGAGGAGATGGGGTCACTCAGAATAAAGCAAGCACTGATCCGCGTCAATGCTTTGCATGCGGAGGTTTCAGGCACTTCAAAAATAATTGCCCATTGTTTTGGGCACTTCAATAATTTATTTCAGAGTTTGGTTTTACACACATTGCACATGAATCAATCAAAGATGCAAAATTCCAACATGTGTTAGTAAAGTTGAACTTAGTGAGATGCAATTGCTCTAAAATTCATGAAAATTGAGTTCTATATTATTTAATATGCCTTAGAGTAGTGTGCTAGATTATGAAATTTAGATGGATATGCTTTAATGATAATATGTGTGATTTTCATGATTAATGTTTTTGTGCATTTATTGATTAATTTAAAAATTGCATTACATTTACGTTCTTATTTCATCTATGCATGTGCATATAGATGCATTTAGCTTGTAAGTACACCTATGCATGTCATCTGAGGCTCAAATGAGAGTATTGGAGGAGAGAAAAGTGTCCAAAATGAGTGGAAGCAGAAAGCAGTGGGAACTACTTTAGGGACCTCTCGAGCGACCCCAAACTTGTCCAGATAGCTTTAAAACATGGGACTTCACCTAAACTCATTTTTTTCTCACTTCATACATGAGTCCACTCCCTCTCATGCATACCGAAGGTTGCTCTATGTAGTGTAACTTCATACAAGGTGATTCTAGGTGTGATCTAACTTTAAATTTGAGATCTTCACTTGCATTTGCACTTTTTCATTGTTCGTATTTGGAAAAATGCCTCCAAGTGACTAGAAATGAGCAAAAGTGCACACATTTGATGAGATGATTCATTTTCAAGATCCACACCACCGTGATATGCACAGAATGCAATTTTGCTTTATGACCTGTGATGGTTGAGCGTAGTGTCAATCTTGCTAGGATAATTAATACCTCAGTTCCTAAAAACTTTGAGTGGAGAGGGTGGATTGAGTTGTTTGTGGCCCTTGATCCAACGAATGATGTTATTGTGAGAGAGTTTTATATATACATTAAGAGCATCACTATTAGTAATGAGAATTTCACGACCTATGTTTGAAGTGTATTTTTTGAATGCTCATCAAATTTGATTGCCACCAACCTGCACCTACCCCCGGGTAGCACACGATGCTTATCATTTTAAACCTATAAGTGCATTACATAGGTTTAGTCATGTTGCACCCAGTCTGTATAGAGCTCCTTCTCTTGATGGGTGGAATCGACAAAAATGGTACCACATGGATTTGACAAGGGACTATTGGTTGATTAATTAATTATCAACTATAGCATTGACTCGAAGACCCATGTATCTACCTTTATTACATCACGAGCTGATCTTTTGCATGCTATTGGTGCGGGTTTGGAGATTGATTTGCCACATCTTATATTTAGGGTTATTTGGAGAGCCTTTGACTCGGGTAGGATTAGTGATGGTCTACCTTTTGGATATCTTATCACTCGGATTTGTTTGGGTAAGGCTTAGTTGCATTAGGGACATATCAAACTCAAAAACCAAAGAGACCTCTTTGAAACGAGTCATTGAGATAGAGCGAGACTCATGTGAGTTATGTATTTGACCCCATGGAGGTAGAGGCAAAGGAAGAAGAGATGGAGCATGAGACACATGTTCCTACTTCTGCTCTAGGACCATCAAGTCATACACCACCACTGAGGCACACACGTGCAAGCACCTCACGTGCACCACCACCTAGGAGTACTTCTACTTCTTTACTTGTTTAGTAGATTGTAGTTATGGATGCACTAGGATACATACAGGGCAATGTCGATGAGTAGCATAGTCTTACAACTCTGAAATTAGATTCTCTTGACTGGAGAATGTTTGGGATTGAGAGAGAGCAAAGGTTTATTCGCAATGATTTTAGACTTGTTAGACAAATGCTTTAAAATACTATATTTATTGATGAGGATGATGACTTAGAGCCACAGGATGGTCAAGACGGTGAGGATGGTGATGGAGATGGTAAAGACGGTGGAGATGATGCAGCCACAGAAGCAGCTTAGGAGACTTTTATTATAGGACTATATGGAAGTTTTATTAGAGTTATTCATTCATGGCATGTACTTAAAATACTTAATTTTTTCTTATTGACTTTTTCACTTGTTTTTTATTTTTCTTTGTTGTGACGTACTCTTAGTTATGTGCTATTTGATGGTTTATATATTTGACACCTTAAGTTAAGTTTCATGTTTGTCATTTCCTTTACTTACATGTCAATTCTTGCTAGTTGATTTGTATTAACACCTTCTTATTATACCATGATTCTATGCCTTATTTGCTATGATATGTTATTGAATTAACACTTTGCGACAAATGGAGAAGAATATTTTGGGATGACTTTATTCTGTATTATGCTTGTTATGATATGTCAATGGTTTGACATTTTATGACAAAAGGGAAAGATTTTATCTTGACTAACTTAAGTGAGTTGTCTGTGATTAGAATAAAGGGAGTTTATTTTAATACTCAGGGGAAGTACAAATACAAACTTGGCATGATATCATCTATCTCACTTTTCTTATTTTACTTGCGAACACCAACTAAAGGAGAAAACTTATTGTGCATTGTCAATGCTATATCCATAGGTTCTCTAGCATATTGAGCAACGTAGTTTTTATATATGTTACATATTTTTACTTGCATGCAGGGGCGGAGCAAGGAATTTATATGTGGGGGGGGAGGGGGGGCACTAAGTATAAGTTTAAAAATTTGCATTCTTAAGGATTAAAGTTAAAGACAAATAAATTTTTTAAATCATATAAAATATCTAAAATTCCATTGACAAAAGAGCCAAAAACCGATATACATGGGGTAAAAAAACAAAAAAATTTGTAAAATAAGATTCTAATTAGACCCCTTTACAAAAAATGAGACTAACTATAGTCTTTTACAATTGACCCCGACTTGATTTCATATTTTAAAAATGTTGCATGATAACATCATTATCGATACAATTGAAAATGTCATTCTCTATTTATACAATCAAGTTATTTGTCACCCACTAATAGTCCATTTGATTATTCACAATCTTCATAGCCAAAAATGCTCTCTTTCTACTGTGGCAGTCGCAACTGGTAAGATCAATGTCAATGTCACAAGTAAGTACACCAATGAATATACCATGTATTTTTTTGTCTCAACCATTTTCTGAGTAAGATCTCCAATCCCTAACAAATTTGAAAACTCAATACTAGAGCGCATATCAATAATATAACTATCCAGCTGATCAGAAAGTATTATGAGCTCTATTGAAAAAAAAAATTTGGATAAAATTGGGCAAGACGAACTAATTTCTCCTTGTCAAAAGCTAAGAAACATGCCACACAAAGAAGTAAATTAGTGTTTTGTTTTGGTAAAATGATTATTTAGCTCTTAAAGTTGCATATCTATGACGGTATAAAATAACTCAACTTGATAGTGATGCAAATTTGTATTTTCTTGAGTACATCTTGACCTCTCTCGAGCTTTAAAAATATAATCCAACTCTGAAAACAACTATATCATGTTTTTCACAAAAAGATGTGACATCATCAAGAAAACAACTCTAACCAATTTTTCTCATCATTTGAAATTGTTGCTTGGATACTTGAACTAATGTCATGGCATTCATGATATCTTGATCTTTCCTTTATAATGTCTGCGACAACTTATTTGTGATTCTCAATATGTTTCTCATCAAATGAAGATTGAATACAAACTCAAAAGATTGTAGCAAATCCAAAAGAACATTTCTCTTCCTTCTTTATTCTGTATTTATACCATCTTCTGAAACCATATCAAGCACATCATTCACTGATGAGAACATATCAATCAAGCTGATCAAAGAATAATAATGTAAACCCCAACGTGTATCACAAGTACGTGTAAGATTAGTTTCCTGATTTAGGCATCGTCCACTTGAAAGCCCCTCATTATCGAGTAATTCAATAACTCTAGTCGCTTGTTTCTTCCTAAGAATATCTCTTCGTTTACATGAGGCCCCCACAACATTCATAATATTAGCAACCAAGTTGAAAAGAGTCGCGATTTGAATATGATTCTTTGCAACGGCCACAAGACCTATTGGAATTGATGCAAAAAATAATGGACATAATATGCATATTCATTTTCCTTTATTATAAGTGTCTTAAGACCATTGAACTCACCTCGCATATTACTAGCCCCATGGTAACCTTGCCCACGAAATTTTGACAAATCCAACCCATGTCTAGCAAATAAATCTTCTACAACTGCCTTAAGTGAGAGAGCAGTAGTATTAGTAACATGTTCAAAACCTAAAAAGTATTCAACTAGTGTCCCTTCTTGACCACAAATTGCAACACAACAGTCATTTGCTCATTTGTTGATATGTCACGTGATTCATCAATAAGAACAGAAAGAAGTGTATCACCAAGGTGGGTCACAATAGCATTACACGTTTCAACAGAAATTGCATTTACAATTTCTTTTTGAATTTGAGGCGAAGTCAACTTGAGATTCTTAGGAGCATTTTTCAACACAATAGCTTTAATATACTTATTGTGATCAGCAAGAAATCTAAGAAGCTCAAGGAAGCTTTCTTGATTACTTTAATTCTCAGATTCATTGTGACCATGACATGCAAGCACTTGCCTTAAAAGAAATTGAATACAATCAATGGATGTATTCAACCGAGTTATGTACTCACTTCGAGCTTGGTCTGTCTGTTTGAAGAAAATAGCTTTAATACTTTGCTTTGGATTTAATAAATCTTGACATTTTCTCCACGCTTGGTTATGAAAACTATTAACACATCCAACATGCATTTAGAACTTATCTATTCTCTTCCAATTTGAAAAGCCCAAGCTAACAAAGGTTTTGCCACCTAATTGTTCTCCCTTATCTTATTTAAAAAGAAAACAACACAAGAAAAATATTACATCTTTTGCTACACTATACTGAAGTCAGTTACCAAACTGAGAAAATTAAGCTTTGTTAAACTGTCGTAGTTTAACACCAAATCCTTTTTGTGAAAATTTATAGTTGCAGGGTTGACAAGAACCCTTTTGTAGATAAGCTCTACGAATTTGATCTCGATCATTAGGATTATAATCCAAAATCCGAGGTCATAGTCCGTGATCTGATAAAAGATCCGCCAAATTAATATCTACATAACTTTTTTTTGAAGAATCACCACCTCTGTTTAGAGGAGGTGATAACTCTGACTCAGACTTTCTTTTGAAGTACTTCTCCATGACTGTTTTAAAAAATTATTCAAAAAAATGAGTTTATACATCCACTTTTACAATCAATTAAACAAACTATTTTGTCAATTTTATCGCTACCATTCTAAAGAATATATTGTTTTAGGAAGCAAATACAAGTACAAATGCATAAAAGTATTCAATTTATAATTTTAATAAATTCAAGCAATATCATTCAAAGTATTAAAAATAGGTTCGGATTAAGAACTACCAAAAAAAAAATTTTATTGTCGACTCAATAACCGCAACTCAAAGTCTTCAAAGCATCCCCAATTACTAATCCAGGCTACAATAAATAGAGAAAATAATTAGGGCAAAATGCACAAAAAAACAAATTAGGAAAAAATGCATAAAAATTCAAATAAGGGAAAATGCACAAAAATATAAATTAGGTTAAAAATTAAAATGCACTAAAAATCATAAATTTACCAAGACTAATTAATCCAAAATTTTAAAAATAAAAAAATAAAATGTTTATGTGTGTGCAGTGTAGTGTGCGCGTGTGTCGTGTGTGTTGATTGACATAGAGAGAGAGGGAGGGAGAGAGAGAATACATTTATTTATCGGTGGTGCCCTTGTCTCAGTGTAAGGAGCTAAGCTTTCTTTACTCAATGTTTCTTCTTTGTGTCTTCTGGATAGGGCAGCTGGGAGCAAGGATGGAGGGCCAAAAGGTGAAATTATAAGTGAGACAAAGAGAACAAAAAAAAAAGGTAAGATACTAGATAAGATAGGTTTTAGTCAAGTGGGCCAAAAAGTTTATTTTTTAATGGTGGGTGGGCCAAAAATTTTGTTTTTAATGTTAAGACAAAAAATTATTTTTTTAATAGGTTTGGATGGATTGTGATAGGTCAAAGATTTAATTTTTTAATAAGTTTGGGTAGATAATAGTGGATTCAAATTTTTTTGTTTTAAATGGGCTTAATTTTTTATTTCTTTTGGATAAATAATGTGGACCTAAAATTTTTATCTTAGATTTTGGGTGAGCACAAATAATATATTATACAAATATATAATATATATACCTAACTAATAAATAAATAAAAATTGAGGGGGGGCACTTGCCCACCCTGGCCCAAGCCTCTCTCCTTCCTTGCTTGCATGTTGTTAACATGAATATGCCCTATGTTTCTCTTGGTGATTTTCATACCTATGATTATGTTATTTCTTTCTTACATATTATGTAAATCTCAACTTATTTCATGATCATAATGTTATAATGATACAGATCCAAAAGTGTCAATGGAAGGGAGGAGATCATGCTTCAATTTACATCAAATGAACTCTCTATATACACCTTCTTACTTAGGACAAATGTAATGACCTTAGAGACCTAAGAACCCTTGGTTTAAATTGTTAGACATAGGATAATTTTTGTTAAAATGAAATCGGTGTTGATCCATTTATGGCTCCAAGATGGTTTTCAAAAAAAAAGGTTTTCTAAACTTCTTTACATTTTGAAAACATAGTTTGAACCATTAGCAGACTTCTCTTGAGCAACACCCTTTAATGTTTAAGAGGACAAGTTTTTTTCTTGGTCTTAGGCTTAAAAAATTAGTAGGGACTACCCTATATTCACTAGAGAGGTCTCTAAAGACATAGAAAAATTTTGGGAAAAAACTAAGTGTGTGGTAGAGAGGATCGCCTTTTGGTTACTCTTACGTTGCTCAATCTATTTTGAGCTAGCTTGAGCGGTCCTGAGGTCCCTTGAATGACCCCTATTTTACAGTCCTAGTTTGATTCCAAATTTCATTCCTGTGACCACTGCCCTCCCACTGCTTGATGGGATGTGAGGTAAATGTGAAGAGTTACTCAAGTTTTCATGTGAAGCATGTAATTGATGAAGATATAGTGGATCAGTGGTGTTTTGTGGGATTCTATAGGCACCTTGTAATAGCAAATTGAAAATAGTCATGGAACTGCTCAAAAGGGTAAATCAGCGATCAAACCTTCCATGGTTTGTGGTGGAGACTTTAATGAAATTATCTCAAGTGAGAAGAAGATTAGAGGTGCTAACAAACCTATATGACAGATGGGAGATTTTTGTGAGGCGATTGATGATTTTTACTTGGTGGATTTGGGATTGCATGACTATCCATTTACATGGCATAACAAAAGTGCAAATTTTATCTTAATCAAGGCAAAGATGGATAGGGTATGGGGGTCAGAGTCTTGTAGTGCCAAGTTCCCAAAGAATAGAGTAACCTACATCCCACCAATGGAATCTAACCACTGCCAGATAGTGTTTCATGTTTGTAAAGTAGGGAAAGGGTTGGTTAATAGAGCGAGAACAAAAAAGAAATTTTGCTTTCAAAATATTGGCCTACCAATCCCAGTTGCTGCCAAGTAATTGAAGAGAGCAGTGAAAATGGTGAAGGCAATTCAATGGAGCAATATCTTGTCAATAAAATTACGAATTACAGGGTGTGTCTTTTGAAATGGAGGTTAATATAGCTAAGTTGTCTAAATTGCAATATGCAAAGATGATAGAAGAGAATAGACATGCTCTCAGATTTATCTAGGAGAATATAAATTAGCAACTAGAGGCAGAGGAGCTACTTTGGAAGCAGAGATCCAGAAATTCATGGTTGAAAGAGGGAGATAAGAACACAAGATATTTCCATAATCAAGCAACAATGGGGAAACAAGCGAATCAAGTGAAAGGTATTTATGATGATCAAGAAAATTGTATCAAAGCTGCAAATAGAGAATGTATCTTTGCAATATTTTTAAGATCTTTTTAAATCATACCAACCTGTTCAAGCTGATTTGGAGGATGTTCTTAGATATGTTAACACTGTTGGAACACGAATCTCAAGATCCATTGACGTCATGTATAAATCGAATTTTTTAATCCTACAAGGTGGAATTAGGATTTATCTTTGATGATCACAACACGAACGAAGATTGATGCAAATTGAACAGCTGGCTCGATGGATCTCATGATCTTCTACCGTATACCCTTCAATACCAAAAACTCGAATGCAATGTGGGCTATAATCCTCCAAATTTTCTCTTGCTTTCTCTCTGTCTTTGCCTCTTCTAAATGTGAATGTAAAATATGGTTGAAAAACCAGGAAAGGTGTCCATTTATAAGCTACAACAAAGACTCTAAAGAGAAATAAGAATCGGGCTTCTAATAGGCTTAAAAATCTTATGTTTAATCCATAACAAACATCCTACGGTCCATTAATAATAAGTTAATCCATTAAAAACTTATTCTTGATCTTTGGCCATATCTCAAAATTATATTTGGACCTCCTTGTTATTATATGTTTAATAATCTCCCAACATTTACGATTACAGATGTCCGTCAATTAATTAAATTACTAAAAATTATATTTAATTGATTTCTTTTTATCCTTGAGATTTTACCACTTAACTTATTTGTCATATCGAATAATTAAATCCATCTGTAGAGCTTGACATGGATAAAATTTATGAGCTTTCTCAAAAGGACATCATCAACCCATTTAAATATCGGGACATTGTTTTCTTTAATAATTTTTACCATGCAAACAATGTTATCTCTTAATTCACGGAGTTTATTGATTCAAATATGAATCTCGCTCTTTGATGAATTAAAGTAACAATCATTAAATGCACGTGTTCATTAAATATATCGGAATTAAGAGCTGAAGCAATCATAATAAATATGAGATATTTACTTTCTTATTTAGTCAATAAAAAGATAATAACCTCGAAAATAGTCATTTTCAATACACAAAGTGTACTAGTGTAACAATTCGAGATATCAGACAGTCTCCTATAGTTAAGACAGACTATGTCATAAGATTTCACTACAATCCTACTAATGGAGTATCCAATTCCATTTAAGATTGTGATCCTTTACTCATATTATACATGGATCCGATAATCTGATTATTTATTCATAAGCTAAACTTTACAAACTAAATTATCTATAATGTAAAATAAAAAAATAAACATGCATACCATATATTTAATATAATACAAAAATTTTATCTACACAGATTCTCATAAAAAAAATGACGAACTTTTATTACCTAATAAACTGAATTTCAATACAAAAAAAAATAATATTTTAATATATAACTCTATCAAATGATATGAACACTTCTCTAACGAAAGAATTTCTTCCAGAAAAGGTTCGGAAAGTGTTAAACCAGATGAATCCAACTAAGACGTCCAGACCACATGGTTTGAATGCCCTATTCTACCAAAAATTATGGAATATAGTTGGTGGAGATGTGATGTAGTTGGCCTTTTGAGGTATTAAATTCTCATAGGTCTTGTATGAATTTTAATGAAACTCATGTGGTTCATTTTCGACAAACTAGCCTACGTAACGTTGTTTACAAATTAGTTGCTAAAGTGCTGGCAAATAGGTTGAATGATTTTTCACACTTTATAATTTTTGAAGAACATAGTGCTTTTGTGCCTAGAAGCCTAATCACGAATAATGCATTAATAGTTTATGAGCTTAATCTTCTTCTTAAGAATAGGAGAAAAGGCAAGAAGGGTTACATGTCCATCAAATTAGATATAAGGAAGGCGTATGATTGTGTGGAGTGGTGTTTCTTGGAGGAAATTATGAGGAAGATGGGGTTTTCTAGAAAGTTCAATTGATGTGGCTATGGGTTGTGTGAAAATAGTTTCTTATTCGCTTCTACTCAACAGGGAGCAAATGGATTTTTTTTATAGGACACAAAGGGGACAAAGGCAAAGGTGATCCCCTTTCACCATATGTTTTTTTGCAGTGATCAAAAAGCTTGAGGACATTACTAAGAGACATGAAAGATAGAGGATTACCAAATGGTATTATTGTTGGACATAGGAGACCATCGTTTGCATATTCTATTTGCGAATGATAGCCTCCTATTTGCCAAGGACAATTCAGAGACTAGCCAGATTTATCATGGAATATCTATCAACCTATGAGAAGGCAAAAATCTGCAATTGTGTTCAGCCCAAATGTGAACTCAATTGATAGGGTGAATGTGAATAAATTTCTGCAAATTCCTAGAGTTAAAAGGCATGAGAAGTACCTGGGGTTTGCTATCTATAATTGAGTGTTCTAAGCGCGAATTATTTGATTCAATTCGACAAAGTGTGGAATAAGGTACAAGGTTGGGAAAGTAAAACTTTATCTATGGCGAGTAGAGAAACTCTTATTAAAGCTATGACATAAGTTATACCAACTTATGCGATATTGTGTTTCAAGTCTATGTAATGAACTTCATAGGTTGATGGCGAAGCTTTGGTTGAGAGGCACGAAGCCTACTGAAAAGATCCATTGACTCTATTGGGATTGGCTGTGTCTTCCAAAAGCAAAAAAAGGTTTAGATTTTCAAAATCCTGGCGGCTTTAAATTTACCCTTGTTGACTAAGCAAGCCTGGAGACTCATCAAGAACCCAACATCCTTGTTATCCTTACTCTTTAAGGCAAAAATATTTCCCCTCTTCTGTAACACCCCGCATTTTATTTTATATATGTATATAGATATATAGTAAATAATTGTGATAAAAAAAGTGTGGATATATGTAGTGATGTGTGTTTGAATTTGGTAGATTGGAAAAGTAGAGATTTAAAATGTTAGTGAAAATAATAGTTGAAATTTGGTTTTAATAAGTGAAAATATGAAATTTTAGGTCCTAGAACTTGTATTAAATAGTTTTGGTGTAGAAATATGTGTTGGAGAGGTTTGGGATAGATTTGATTGGCTTAGGAATGGATTGGAAATGGAAAAGGGACGAAGACAGGCTATGAACAGTGCACTGCTGTAACTTCAAGCTCATTTAGACCTTGATGCAGTCAATATCTCTCAAAACTCAAAACATGAAAGTTTTAGAGCTCTTTCGTATCATTCCATAGCATCTTGAATCATATCAATCGGAGCTTGGATGAGAGAGTTATGCTCAGATAACGAAATAATGTTGAAATAGTCCAATTAGCTTCGTTTGCATTTAATGTCTCCATTTGCATCCTAAATCAAAATATAAGAATAATGAGTACTTTTAAGCTTCAAATAAGTATAAAAGACTTTAAGAAACACCCTTTATCACCTTTTATTTGCAAACATCGCAAAATTTCATTAATAGTCGATTCGGATGGCTAAAATAGAAACTTTAGTGTTTCGGGTGTACGTTGACTTGGGTGTTGAGATAAATCATAAAAATAAATGTTTTTAGGTTAAAATAACATTAAAAATGAATCCGAAACGTCGAAAAACCTTAGGGTAGTTATATGGATCAAATTGGAGATTCTTAGTGGCAAAACCATAAATTTGGAGAAACCCAAAACAACCTGTGAACAATATTTTTCGGGGCTGGTATGTTTTAAACTCATTTTCATCTCATTTGCTCACATTTTCTTCACTCCCCTCACACCCCCGCACCTCTTGAAACCCTAGAGGGCATTAGAGAAGAAGAAAGGAAGGGAAAAACAAGAGATTCAATGGTGATTCAAGATCAAATATTCTTGTTCTTCACTCTAAAGCTAAGGATTCAATGTAGGGGTTTTCTCTCATTCACTTACATTAAGGTTAGGGTATTTATATATGTATGTTTTGACTATCAATGATATATATATACTATGGAATCATCCTCTCTTAGGCTTTTTGCAAGGATTACATGTTTTGAATAAAGTAGGGTTTAATACCCATGAAATCTCCTTTCTAGTTTTAAAATCCTAATTTTTGGAGAGTGATGTATTTCCTTCCTAAATGCTTTCTTTATTATGGATTTCGAAATCTTAGTGCTTTGTGTTGGGTAGAAAAATGATGTTATTGTGATCTCATGTATTTTCTTAGTTAATTGTAGAATTGTTATATGATATATTTTAGGAATTTTGGATAGATGCTTGTAAATTGAGATAAATGTTGGAATTGTATGCTTGGTTGGGTTGTTTATGATGCATATGAGTGAGAGGTTCCTTGTAAGGATGCTCACCCCTTCCCAAGAGGTTCCCGGTAAGGATGCTTGGGAAATAATGTAGTGATTGGTGAGAGGTTCCATGTAAGGATGCTCATCTATTTTCAAGAGGTTCTCGGTAAGGATGCTTGGGAATAAAAGGTGACCTAAAAAGGGGGGTAGAGATTACCACAAAGTATGCCACCTACCGAAAGAATTGTTGGGAATTGATTATGACAATTAAAGGTTATTATTTGTATGTGGTGCTCATTTATTCATTTAAGTAATGTTTTTAAATAAACTTGAGATCCTTTTTAAATATCACTACTTTATTTCAAATTATGTATCTATGTTATGTTAAAATTGAGATCGACCGCTTTAAATATTTTTCTAAACCTTGTATGGGTTTGGGAGAATTTTTCTACAGAGCTTCGTGCTCACCCCCTATTGCTAACATTTTTCAGATTACCTGCTTGAGGAGGAGGACGTAAGGGTCGAGGAGCCCGCTACTTGGGAGCCTCCACGAGATGGGAGTGTGGATCCTGAGGTGGACGCATAGAGCGACCTCCTTTCCTTTTGTACTAGACTAGGACATTCTTTTGGAACATTGTGTAGTCTAGCTTCTTTTATTTATTCCACTACGCTTTCTTAATTAATTTTTGAGATGTAATAGCCATGACTTGGACTTATTCTTTTGGATAATATTGTAAATATTCGTGGATGACAAATGAAGTCTTGTTTCTTAAGGGATTATGTTAGTGCTCTTATGATATGAATGATTTTAGAATGTAATGTCATCCAGGGTGTGTTTTGGGGCGTTACATCTTCCTCTTTCTTGGAGGCTCATTTAGGCTCAAAATTTTGATATACATGTCGTAGTATCTTGGAGGCAAGGAAGGTTATTCAAGTTGGTATGAGGTGGCAAATAGGGAATAGGGAAAATGTGAGAATTAAAAGTGATAAGTGAGTTCCACGTTCTATAACTTTTAAGGTGATAAGTCCATTACATTATTTGTTTGAAGATTTGTTGGTGAGTTCATTGAGTGTTATGGAATGTAAGCGTGGTACTTCGGCAAAGTAAAGGAATTTTTTCTGGAGTTTAAGGCAAAAGAAATTCTCACAAATTCAATAAATTTAATAAATTCTACAAATTTGACGCCCTTAAAACCGGGGATCCTTTATCAACTCGTTGATTACCCATCAACTTGCAGAAGTGCCCGTGAATATCACATAATCCGACGCCATGGCAATAACATCCCCTTCACGGGGATCATGAACAACACAATGTTTGGGTAGAGTTTCCCTTGTACTGGACATTCCTAAACGCATAACTTGTGTACATTTCTATCACATGACTATTTCAAGATCCAATATACATCAATTTACCCTTGATATTACTCAATTCACCTTCTTTGAGCTAAATGACTCAAGACCCCCCAGTGGCTTGATAAAAGTATTTTGATTTTCTGAAAATTCAAGGAGACCTACCGATAGAAGATTTAAAGTCCTACCAGTAGAAAAACTCACTGGAATATTTCTATTGGTAGAAGAGCTCACTGGAAAGTTTCTATCGGTAGAAGATCAACGTTCTACCAGTAGAAGAGCTCACTGGAAGACTTCTACGAATAGGAAATCAACATTCTACCGGTAGATCCTCCTAACTTTTCCCGATTCAATCCTTTTTCAATTCCAACTCTTCTAATCTCATACAACAACCACCCAAACTCATATAACATACAACTTTATACAAAACACAGTTCATATGAGTTTGTTTGCAAATCCTTGTATAATATTATATATCCAAAAACTTAATAACATAATTGTTTTACAAAAACGTAATTTAAAGTCACATTTCAGTTTTTCTTCATCAATGAGGGTTCAAGTGAGAGTTATCCACCGGCGCTTATCTCGCACCTGAAATGTTATCCCTATAAAGGGTGAGTCATGCTCAATAGGGTATCTCCTAAAGAAATTACTCCCTAGTCTAGATGCATATGAAATACTCACATGCAATTCAACAATCAAACCAAACATTCATCCAAGAATATACAATTTCAAGAACAAATGCCATAATGTCATGTCATGTTATCAGGTGAGACTCAAACATGCAATGCAACCAGAGTCTTCACCGGTTCCTATAACACATGTAATGTCATGCGTATGAATTCGGACATTCCAAACCACCACCATTGATGTTGCACATCCAATAACTATTTTATAAAATGAATCATGTATCTTTCTTGGGTAGGTGATTTCTTGGACTTGCACCAATAGTCCACCACACCGACAAGGATTTTGGTATCCCACTTCCGATTTCGTGTACACAAATACACTTTTTTAGATTTTCACCAACGAAAGTGTATAAACTAGTAATTGGGTCTTGCACCCGAGAGAGAGTCTAATCCTTCTTTCTATACCCGATACAAATTTTTCATGGAATCCGTGCAACTCAGTCGAATTTACGTCCAACCTTCTCGAATCCATGTCTCAACAAAAACATGCATACACCCACATATCATGCCCACAAATGTGATGCTTTCCGTGTATATGCAATGGTAATGTACAATTGTATTTTTCAATATCAAGATTAATATATCATGAGTACATTAAAAACGACTTCAATATCCATCAACATTTTTCATGGTCAATTACATCAAAAATATATAACCACCACAACAACCTCACCAAAACATATTATAACATTGTCAATACAATTAACACACTTAATCAATATAGACATTTCATCAAATAGCCTCAAGGCATAATTATAAATACATAGCATGTTTCTTTCATCACATATCTCAAGAATTCAAACACAAGTAATTTCAACAAATCCAATTCATGCTAGAATTGATTTTAACCATTCTTATACTCATTTTTCACATTTCGACTATTATAGGTATGTGTCATACATGAGATTACATTTTTAACACCCTACTCATTTCATATTTCAACCATGTATTGGAAATAAGCCTAATTAAGAGAAGAACTCTATCTCTTGAAGCGTAATACACGTAGGAGGAAGCTCCCAAAAACTCAAATCAAGCTTTAACTCTTGATTTCAAAAAATCCTATCTTTGAAACTTCATATAAATCCGTGATTTTTGATACGTAGACGTAGCCCTCATTGAGTAGATGAATTTTGGTTTTTGGCTCGAATGATTTTGACCAAATGTTGGTCCTAAATCATATAGAGAAGGTAAAGGAAAACCTTGATTTTCCCCTCTCCTCTTCCCTCTCTCTTTCCAGCAAAATTTGATGGATAATGGGGAGAAAATATGATTTTTCTTCTCTATTTATACCTCTTAGACACTTAGTCCTCGCAGTGCCACACGTCTGTTTTTTTTAGGTATGATTTCGTCCCGAATCAATTAAATTTTGTCTCGTTTCAATTAAATCTCGTATCGTTTTAAATTCAATATATTTTTATTTTGACTAATTTTAAATTATTTTTCACATTTCAAAATTTATTCTTGTGTTTATTTTGGTTACGCGACACTCGATAGTCTCGTAAAACGTAAAAAATTTTACTGTCTCAGAATTCAACGAGAATTAATTGAATAACAAGATTTCGCGAGACGAATTCAACGATGAGGTCCGTTTCATCGTTCGAGTTTTAAAAAAAAAATTGAGTTTCCATTCCATCCTATAATGACTAATAACCGTTTTATCAGTTTTAATAAAAATTTCAAATTTTCCCAATGTTATAATAAACACACAATAAATTCAATAAATTTACTATTCGCTGTTAAAATAATTAACACCGATAAAAAAAATAAGAATTGGGAAATTCGGTAACGAGGGCGGATCATACTATTACTTCGTATCGTTTCTTTCCATTCTCTTAGCTCATCATTTTCAGATTCCCGTATCTATGTTCCTAAATCCTTGTCAGTACAACATCCCAAAATCCCCAATTCCTATAAGAAAAAATGGCAACATCGGCCTTCAAGTCCGGTTCTAAAAGAGGAGGTTCTTCAGAGAATTTCAACTCCAATTCCAATTCCTCTTCTAAAATCCCATCTAGAAGGCGGTCTTTGAGTGTCAGCGCTGTGTCCAGAACACAATCTGGAGAATTCTCAAACAAAAGAGACAATCCTCTCTTCTGGAGCTCCACATCGCCTCCTGACCAAGAAATCGAACCCGATCCTGGGAAAGTCGATAAATCCGCGGCCAAGTCGTCAAAAATTAGTGGGTTGACTACGAAAGATGCGAGTGTCGGAGAGAGAGGACGGTCGGCGAAGCGAAATTCCGGTGCCGGGAGCGAAAAAGGAATCGGTCGGAGTCTGTCGCGGGTGCGAGGTCGGTCTGTGTCGAGGGGACATTATGGAAACTCTGAGGTATGGACTTCATATTTTGTATCTGACAAAATTTTAGAAATTTGGATTCAGGGCCTTGGATTTCAGGAGTACTATATTATGTTTCCAATCTAAATAAACTTGGATTCTGTTGGATTCGATTTCTTAAAGTTCCTCGTTTTTACTTGATCTACTGTCTACCCGGATTTTGGATATAATTTGCTTAGTTTTTTCACAGTGAAGAGGAGTGAGAATCTCATGTATAATCAGTGTATAGAAGTAGAATTAATTCAAAAATATTTGATAGTATTGGATTATTTTTTTTCTTTTTCAGCTTGAACATTTTTTAAAATGTGTATTTTTTCCAGAGTGAAGTGGAGCAAGAATCTGGTATTTTATCGAATTATCGAAACAGAAACGATTTGAATCTGGCTTCTAATAATGCGAGAGAAGTTAATGCAGTCAGAACTGGGGCTGATGGACCGACCCAGATGAACAATTCAGAAATACAATCCAGTCAGCATACATCTTTTTTGGGTTCGGATGATTCTGCTGTGAGTTTGACTTGGTTTATGGTATTTGCTAGAAAGGATGCTACTCTTTATGATGTTAACTTCGTTAAATGTGGTGTCATTCCAGTCTACTTTGCAAATTCCGTACTGGGAAGATCGGATTTCAACTGGTTCATTATCTGAAGCCGAGGAGAAAACAATCAAAGCTGTCTTCGAACAGATGAAGGTGAGGTGCATGTTTTGTTTTGGCCCTAGACCAGCCATATGGGGCAAGATGTAATTCGAGGCTTAGCTTGTCTACCACTAGTTTGGAAAGCAAATACGGTTGGAAACAGATAAATGTTGATCTTTATTTTTGTGGGTGGTAATTAGTAGGGATATAAAATGGTTTTTTTTCTTCCTTTATATTTGCAGTCAGCTGGGTCGGATAGCACAGGAAATGATACCACTACAAGCGGAATATACGAAACTGTACGGTCTGAAGTTAGACGTGCTATCTCTGATGTCCAAAATGACCTTGAAAGTGTAAGTTCTGAAACTGTCTTTAATCATACTTGAATTGCTTCCTATTCTTAAAGCACACACACTTGATAAGTTGATTGGTGTAATTAGTGAAGTCTGTGGTAAAAATAAACTTTTTCTCTGACTTCACAATGTTGTCCAAACTTCAGGGAGCTAATTCAAACAAGAAATCTACACTTAGCCAGAAATTGACTTTTCAAAAACAACATTTTCCTGCAGAAAAGTTGAGTACCTTCCATTGAGCACATCAATCAATTTTACATCAAATTGGAACGTTAGGGTATTTTGGTCTGTAGGTTACAGGTGAGTCCAGTGATGAAATCTCCATGATGTTCAACTCATTTCGGCTACGGTCTTCAATGTTCCTTGAATACTCATCTACATTTATAAACCTTGATCATGTTTTGCCTTGGAAGTAGTGGACACGACCTGAAATCTAATGCAATGTGTTTTACATTTTAAGCATTTGTATTTACGTGTTAATTTTATCTCTCTCTCTCTCTCTCTCTCTCTCTTTCCATATATATACATTGGAATTAAAAGAAAGTTTGCATAAGTAGGTAAATTGATCACATCTTCTTGATCAATTTACCTACTTAAGCAAACTTTCTTTTAATTCCAATGTCGGTTCAATAATCTTAAATCTTCTAGTCTCTTACTTAAGAGGTGAAATTTCATTTATTTGAAGTCTTCAAGTACATCATTTTCAAATAAATTTAATGACATCAGACATGAGAACCTCTTCCTTTTTAATTGCTAGGCCTTGTAAGAGTTAAAATAATTTGTTTTCTAGGCCTAATCTACATAAGACACTAAAAGTTTAAGAGATTTTCAACATTGTCCAAGTCTTGTAGAAGGCTTTATCATTTTGAATTGTATTCTACATGGGAGCCTAAAATTAGGTGGAAAGGGTCTTAGTTAGTTGACTTGGAACTAAGTTATCTAAGGTCTTAGTTACTTGACTTGGAACTAAGTTATCTAAGATAGCTCAACAATCAAAAAGTATTTTCAATTAATTGGTCATAGGAACTCTAATGCACAACTCTCACCTTTTTATGTTCTTCTCACAAACATGAAGGATATGCATACCAAAAGATGTGATGATTTAAGCATAGTATAGATATAAAGGGTTTCATAGTATCCCTTTTTTGCTTTAAGCATAAGGTATATGTATCATGAAAATATGATTTACCTTTGAAGTTCTATAATCAACCATCTTTGGTTCATGTACAACTCAACTCAACAAAACTTTTATCTCAACTCTTTGGAGTTGGCTACATGAATCCTTTTTTTTCTATTGTGCTCTATTAATGACAATATTTTCCCTTATACATATGGTGTTGTACCCTTTTTTTAGTATCACATTCAAAGTGAATTTTCAGCTCAACTCTACATTTCTCATTACCAGTGATATGTATCACATCGCGCTTTCTTACTGTGATAGAACTAGTTCTGCCATAACCATCCTCCACGCATGAATCACCAAAAATAGAGTATTTACTTCACGTGGCGTAGGCCATAATTGATAATTTAGATCAAAGAAAGCAAAGAAAAGAAAACTAAAGAAAAGGAAAAAATATTATTACTGTGATCTAATCTGCATTACATTCTTTTGAATAAATTATGCAAAAAGAAATCCCTTTATAGAAGGGCAAAACAATACAAGAAAAATGACTAAACTATCCCTAACACTAAAATACTCTAACAACAATATCCATGTGATCTTACAAGATAAGTTTTTTAAATTCAATTACGCATCATAATGTTCTAGTATTCCATACCCTCAATTTGCCTTCAGGTTTCCTTATTGGGGCTTTTAAAAGTTATATTTCCTGGTGCATTGAGTATTCCACTCTCTTCTTTCTTCAGACCGTAACACCATTTAGAAGATGTTTCTTTTATGTTTCCAAGGATTTCCTAGCATAAGTATTGTTCTTATGATTTTAGCTAGGCTTTATTTTGAAGCACGATTTTGTATTTCAATTCTTTGATTTTTACTCAACAATTTCTTGAGCATGGTATGAAATGTGGGAGAATCTTCTATTTGCTTCCATGCCATGCATTATGCACTTGAGAAAATTTTTGTACAATAGTTTTATGAGAGTTTCTTGATCTAGTATATGTACTCCTATAACCATTACTATGTGTTAGAGTTCTTAATTTTGTATTAGTCATATTTATGGAGTATAGGGTAATATTGTAATTACCTAATTGTTTCTCTACTGTAAATAAAAAAGTGTAGGGCAACACAACTGTACACACCGATTATCCTTTCTCTATTTTGTCTCTCTCTCTTCCACAAACCTTAAACATACTTTCACCAATTTAACTCTATGATTTTTTAAGAGTCATGATACTAATCTTAGTTTGCAGTTCTCTGATTTTCAATGATGTATTTTACTCCAATTTTCAGTTTTAGTGGCTTCTAGAATGTAAACTCCTAGAATTGATACAATTTTGTTTAAAAGGAGTTCACGTTTTAGAAAGATAAAAAGAAAAGGAGAGAGATTAAGAAAAGAAGAAAGAAAATAGAAACAAGTTGGAGGCTATCCTCCATGACTGAAAAATATTTTGGAGTCCTTAATTCACTCTCTTTTGCTTCTTGAACCAAACGTTAAACCATTTCATAATTAACTCTTTTGGATAGTATTGTGTGGTGATGTAGGGCTTTGCTCTCCCAGTTAATTTGGTTTCAATTTGTTTTAAGTCTTCTCTTGCTTGTTCTTGCGAAGGGTTCTCCATCATTTACTTGTACCCATCCTCCTGATCCATCATGAAATGTTATTTGTTTATACTCAGAAGGAGAAAACACACAAAATCTAGTTAGTAAAATAAACAATGATTCTCATTTATTTTGCAAATGCAGATGAGTACTAAGTAATTCTTGTGGTAGAATAATAATGCCATTGTGTGCTATCCAAGATAAGGTTGGAGTTACAGCAGTATGCCTGTTGGCATTCTTTTAGATTACAATAATGCTACACTCACCAAAATTTACACCGAATTTTTTGCACCAAATGAACGTGATTTGTTGGACTAATGAGTTCCACTAACATCATCAAATATGCACTGATTGAGATGTTGCCACATCATTTGCTCCAAAAGATTTGGTGGACAACATTTTCCTTTAGGTTAACTTGAAGAGTTTTCTGCGCATGCGGAGACCCTTCAAAAGTTAAGGATTTTGTTTGGCCATTTTTTCTCAATAGGGTGAACATTGATGTTTGTTTAACTTGTATGAGCAATGGAGAGTCAAATGCCTCTTTATTTATTAATTATTCTTTTGTGTGGGGTTGTGGAATAAATCTATCTAATAAGATTTTGAATTTCGTCCCAACATATTTTCCCCGCCAATTTCTATCACATCACACATTTCCATTACAAATTGAATCATTTAATTTTAGATTAATTTGTGGCTCAATACAACTTTTATTTCAGACATTGTTTATACGATAATGTATACATATTGATATTTTTTTTAAAGTCATGTATTTTGAGAAAATTTTGTTCATTTTTTTTTAAAAATAATGGATAAAAATTAATGTCAAATTTGGGATCGATTTTTTAGATGATCGGATTTTATGTTATATTGTGTCTTCAGGTAGGGGTTATATTTAATTGTTTAGTGTAATTAGAGAGATATGAGTTTGTTTGGCTATAGTGGAAGAGATGTTGCAGATTAAATTTTAGGGTATATGGAAAAGCAAAAAAGCTAAGCTTTTGTAGAGTTGTGTGTTGATAGTGATTCTTTGGAATATTTGGTTAGATAAGAATGCAGGAATCTTCAAAAATCAGTCCATTGCATTGTAGTTGTTTGGAATAGAATTATGTTTCTTGCTTGTTTATGGATCAAATCCGCATGAAACTTTTTTTGGGGGGAGAGGGGTGTCTTTTGTTGGATCTAAGGATTGGAAAGCGTTTCTATATTTCTTTTTCCATTCATGTTTTTGTAATATCTTTTGTTTCTTTTTATCTTGTGAGGATATCTTTATCTCCTGGAAGTTGCTCAAGGAATTCCTCCGTATTGTAATATTTGATACTTCTTTCATAAAAAAATATGTCCTTGCATGTATTCAAAATCCAAAAATATATACCTGATGTTGAATTGATACTGGTACATGCTCTACCAAATCCACGACTCTTACTTAACTAGGCCATGAGTTGGAGATAACTTGGTAGGATCGTTGCAACTCGGTCTGACTTAGACCAATTCGTCACCAAGTTGAACGAGTTGCAATGAAATAGTAGACCCACATGAAAAGCCACTCAAAATGCAAAAAAAAAAAGAGAGAAAGTTGCAATCAACCAAACCAGGAAAATGAAGTCATTGTCTCTTCCTCCTCCTCCTCTTCACAACTTTCGGGGATCGTGCATTTGGCACCATTGCAGATCACCACGGGCCTATAATTCCTTCTCTGCTAACTAGGAGCTTGAATCTTAAATCGTTTATCCTCCTCCTCCTCTTCACAACTTTCGGGGATCGTGCATTTGGCACCATTGCAGATCACCACGGGCCTATAATTCCTTCTCTGCTAACTAGGAGCTTGAATCTTAAATCGTTTATCCTCTTCCCTCTCTCTCAGTTTGAAGGGGCACTAAAGAGTTTAGAATCATCTGTTTCTAAAAGCACTAAAGGATTCATTTCTTGATTTCTTTTTTGTTTTTGTTTTATATGTTTTTCCTTTATGTTGCAGTAGATAATGTGTATCCTTAATATTTGGATAAAAAATTGTGTTACTGTTATAATAATAGATAATATATTTTATTTTTAGTTTTCTATTGGTTTAATTTTTGAATGAAGTGATATTTGTTCGATAGTTTTGATTTCTTAGTGATTAATGCTCCATTTCGAACGATAAAAAAGTGGGAGGATGGAAAGTTGGAGGAATAAATAAAACATCATGTTTTGTAAGGAAGGAAAGTAAGAAGGATGGAAAAGTGGATGGATTAACTTTCCTTCTAACTCACCAAAATCAATCCCTCCAAAATCGGAAAGAAAGTGGATAGAAAGTTAATTATTTGTGTTGAGATGTATCTTATTTGTCTATATATCTTATGTATACATTAATTTCATATAAAAATACAATGGTAAAATATGTATATATATTTTAAAAAATAAAAAAATAAAAAATAAAAAATAAATTAAATTAAAAAATAAAAATTTTAAATTAAAAAATATATATTTTTTCTATCTTAACTAAGAGTGAAAATTTTCGATTCAACACGATGACATGACTCGAACTCGATACAAAAATAAACAGGTCAACTCGCAACTCGACACAACACGACACAATTAGTTAAATGAGTTAAGTTAAGTTTGACTAATATCGACACAAACTCGTAATGATTCAACACGAATCTGACACGACTCGATTCGATTGTCACTCCTAATCTTAGTCAGCACAAAAAAAAAATTTATTTTTATTTTCCATCCATCCAACCAAACACAAAGGAAGGAAAGTGTATCCTTTCTACTTTCCATCCTTAAAGGATAGAAAGTGTATCCCTCCTATTTTTCATCCTCCTTACCAAACGGAGCATAAATGAAATGAGAATACAGAATAAAATTTTGTCATAATAGTTAATTTACATTATTTGGTATTATAATAAATGCTTAGATTCAACAATGACGATGATTCATATTTTTGGTGGCACCCTTCTGTTTGTTTTTATTACATTTAATGTCCTAGGGGGTGTATTTTTGAACTATGATGCTTGAATATAGTTATTCATATATTGTTAAAGTTTCCATGATTTAATTAAATTTGTTTGGATCTTATATCTAGCATTTTGTACATATTAGCCAATACCGTTTTGTAACTCTGTAACCGATGTGTCTTTTTGTCGTATGAATCGATGACTAATACAGTAATCTTGAACCATGCTTTAGAAATATGAAATTAGAATAGATTTTTGGACAAGTGAAAAGATAATAAAATGTTAGTTGATTCGTTTAATGTGGATGGTGGGTCAGCAAAATTTTTTTCTATACCACCACACAAGTTTAACTTGTTAGTTAGACCAGTTAATGGATCGGATTTGGGTTAGATTTTAACGGATCCGAATTCGATTTTAAAAGGTTGGCATGAATTTAAAAGGCTTGCTCGAATCCGATTATCTGCCGGATTTTATTTTCGTGGTTCATATCTAAATCCGTTAAAATTCTCAAATCTAATCCAATTTGATCCATATTTTTTCAAATAATCACTTAATATCTTCAATATTTATATATAAATATTTGGATTGGATCATAATTAGATCAGATATATGTATATCAAATTAAAATCCGTTAAATATAATATAGCGGATTCGGGTTATCGGTAAAAAAAAAAAATAGATCCATATCGGTCTAATCGGATTCGGATCAAAGTCCGATCCATTGACAGGCCTATTGATAGTAAAAGTACTTTCAAGCCACAAACAGTGCACGTACTTGTTCACCATGTTATTAGTGCTGTTCCTAAGCTATTTGCATAGGGTAACAACATACGGATAAACAATCAACCTGGTTTTAACGTATTAAATATGACAGTTTGCTTGTCTAGTTTTCTTAACCTATTACATTTGTTTTCCTTGTGACGTTCGTCATTTCGTTAACTTTTTATTTTGGTTTTTACTATATTAGGCTATCCGACGAAATAATGCTAATGCTATTGCAACTACGAACATAGCTGATATCCCTCCTGACATGGTTAACCCTGGAGCTGTTGAATTAGTGTTAGACATCAGAAGGGAATACACCAGGAAACTGCAGGAGGTGATACTCTCTCTTTAAGCTTTGTTTGAATGATTGTCTTGCCCAACATCTTCAATTTGATGACATCAATTCTTAAAGATTTATGGCGTAAGTAAGTATGGAAATAGAGTGGAGGTACCACCCTATTTTACTAGGCGTCGTTGGCCTACTATTCTATTTTACTCAGTTGGAGGCCAATGTTGCTACTATAAATTGCCTGTGCAATTGCATAAGCAAGGCCATAAGTTTGCTCATAACTGTTTCATCCCATACAGCTCAACATGTGTAGGTTCTCTCCTTGCACATGATTGGGTTTAGTTTTTTCTATCTCCCTCTCTCATACACACTTATGTATAAGTATACTTTTTTCCATGACTATTTTAACAGGCCATGATTTATTTGAACATTTTCCTTTCTATAAGCAGTCCCAAGAACGGGCCAGAAAACTTCGTGCTGATCTGGCTGTTGAGGAGCACCGTGGACAGGAGTTAAGTAGAATCCTGAAAGAGATACTTCCAGATCCAAAAACATCTGCTCCTCAGAGACCTCGTCTGGGAAGAAGAGTAGGCTATATTTGCTTTTTTGCTGAAATTTGTTGTTTATACAATTTTGAAGTTAGCCATGCATTACCTGGATGAAATTTAGTCTGCAATAGATTGAAGACATGCACAATGAGTTTTTGTTCTATGAATAGCATTCATATTGGCAGCAAACCAGTTTGGGTGCCAGTCTATCCATGTGTCAAACAGCCTTTCCTCTTGGGATGTTGGACGTAAGGGATCATTATATTTTGTATTGCGTGGCATAGAAGTGAGTACAGCTCCCATTGAACCATTGTTGATCTAGTTGGAAAGGGGCCTAGCACTTATGTGTGCACTAGGCATAGACTGTTGGTTGACCATGATGGGGTTAAATAGGTCTACTGAAAAATTTACCGATTTCTAATATTGACTGATTGGAGATGAACACACTAAACAAAGATCGATTGTTTCAACCAGCAAAATTGTGGCAATTTAAATGATTATATCCATGAGTGCAGTGCAGTCCAATCAATCAAAAAATATTAGAAAATACCGATGTTTTAATATATTTGTCACGTGGTATCTTGTGGTCAATTTTTGTCTAGCATTTGAACAAACATTGAACTTGGATCTAACATTGCCTTTTGAAATTTTACTCTTTAAGCAACCAAAGCACAACATTCGAACTAACATAAACTTAGTCCGAATGGTAGTCTTATGAATTGACTCATATTATTTCAAAACTAAATTTTTCTTAAAAAACTGATGGACAATAGAAAATACAGTTTTCAGACCACCTTTTAAATGAGATAAACCATTGATGTACATTGGAGTTTGATCGAAGTATTTAGGTCAACTTATCATGGTCTAAACTTGTCATTTCCAGACACTGCTCATAAACTTCTCTGCTTCAATGCTTGCAATATATTTCTGTTCATCTAGCAATCTGATAAGCAAAACCATATCGACCACGAACTAGGAGAATACATAACGAACTTCAAAACTACACATCTCTTTTGTATTCTGGTAATGACCACACACAGACACAGACACAGGCAGTGGATTTGCCATATAGAACTGAGCCAACACAATATATGGATACTTGCACTAATGGTTTGTCAAGATACATCATGATGGTTTTGGTATGATCTGTTGGGGGTTGAAGACATGCAAAAAGAATGATCGATGTGGAAATAATTACATAGAATTAGGTGTTTGTGATTTTGTCCTCTTCTTCTCTCATTCGTCTGAAATAATTCCAAAGTATTGTGTTGGAAAAATAAGGGAGATGCACTTGAAATGGATGTCTGAGTTAAGAGTAATAAGAGAACATGTTACGTCAAATATTCAAGAGCATGCAAAAGCTTAATGATGTTTTGTATAAATTTCTAACTGGTTGATCTTGGTTCTTTTTGGCCAGAATGCCTGTAGAGATAATCGGCACATCAGGTTGGGAAGATTGAGAACATTATCTCATGTTTTCATATAGGAAAAGAAGTACAAATATGCAAGGATCAAAATTTTGTTTTAGTGCATTGTTTCAGTCACCCAAAAAACAAAACATTTATAAATATTTCCAAACAGAATGAAAACAAAGAAAAAATTTGGAAATTTGTTTCCACAACATTCCGAAATCTTGGTCAAACATTCTGAAACAACACTTCGAAACATTTCAAAACACTTGAAACACAAGAATTTTAATATTCAATTATTGATTCATAACAGTTTCTATGGAAAGAGAAACATTTTGGCCATTCTAAAGCGAAATTTGGTTCATTGCAAATATCTTGATATCCATGGCTACTTGCCTGCTATCTGAGCTAAAGGTGAGTTTTGGGATTAGCTTATAAGGAGGTAAAATTGATTTGCATTTTGGATGCTTTAGGATATGAACGGAATCATGTCATTTTTACGTTATCTGACGAACTTATCACCAGAATGCTGTGTATAGTTCACAAGTCATTTGGGAAGATACAGGTTGCCATCTTGTAATTGATACAAATAGTAAAACCCTTTTTTTTCATTTCGTAATTGGCATGTAGTTGGAATCCCATTCTTTAGTCAATATTTGAATGTGTTCCTCTCTGTTCTGTACTCCTCAAAATGACTTACTGCCATCTGGTGACAGACAAGCAATGAAAGAAAAAAAATGTCAAAACGTCTGACTGATGAAGCAATGGCGTATTTCGATGAATGTGTCTCCATATCAACATTTGATAGTTCTGATTTCTCAGCACCAGAAGATCCACCTCCCGCTTCAGTTGGAGCCACTGTCACAGTTGGTGGCATTGCTTCTTTGCCCCGAGGAAGTCCAAGCATTTCAACCTCCTCTTGCTCAAAAAGTTGCCTCAACCGTAAACAGGTTCACATCCTCATAGACTGGTGTTCATAGGCATTCACTAGAATGTTCTAAACAGTTAAGATTGGCTTGACTTGCCAATGGAATTGAAAACTTCACGGTTGTAGTAATCAGTTTTATTACTGATTTTCACACCTAGCAGAGCATGACAAATTATGCAGAAACGGAGTTTGCCCCTTAAACTTTTATTTTTCTGACTTTTCAACGAGTCCTTAAACCATGAAAAGTGTAGCAATCAACTGCTTTCATCCTATTTCTTGTTAAGACAAACAGGAAAACCCATGATTGTTCTAACTTGCCCTTAAACTTTCATTTTTTCAGACTTATCAGCTGTTTATGGATGGAATTAGACGAAAGGGGGCTGATTGCTATGCTTTACATGGTTTAAGTACAAAATTGAGACAATTGATAGTTGAAAGGGTATTTTCAAACTGGGAGCATAATTCGAGGGTCATCTATGATATTTACCCTTTATAGTATGATTTATTAAAGTCTATGAATATCTTGCAAAGGTGTAGGGTATTTGATTCAATGCGTCTTATGACTGCCTTTAAAATCCAATGACTTGCTGTTGCACTTGTGAATTATTTGTCTGATAAAAGTCTATGCTTCATTATACCCGTCTTGAAGTCAAATTGACTGTTGCATTCATTTACGGTTATCAAAGTTTTATGGTGTGACTCAGCAATCTGGCTCCATGATAGTCAAAGTGCATTCTCCGTGGTCTACGGTTGCGATAATAAGAAATTGAATATAACGAGTGACACAAGCAATAGCGCGGCGACAAAGAACGGTATTGGCTGGATTAATGACAATGACCCAAACAGCTCGTAGTTGACCCGGAAATGTCTCACACGACTCCCAAGTTGCATGAGACTCGTGGTCTAAATATAAGTAATTGGAACAGAAGGTTCCCAGTTGGATAAGACTTGATTGGGTCTTATGAGTATCGGCCAATACTTTGAATCATGGCATCCTCACATATATTTATTCTCATAGACATATATCTTTTTCCACTATTCTGAGCATTGAACTTGTTTCCGCTATCCCTTTTGCTTGTTTACATTTTTTCAGAGTTAATTAACAGTTTAAGATGTCCAGATGACGCCATCTTTGCCTCTATGCTTCTTTGCTTCCATTTGTAAGTGTGTATTATTAAAAAAAGAGGAAAATAATACATTGAAATACATCATAGCCCGGGAGATGCACTATTCCTTAGGGATTAATTTTTGTATTGTTTTCCTAACTTGGAACTTATTGGATTTATCTTCTTAATTTGTCCTGTTTTAATTTAATTTTTGATTTATTAAATATTGGAGATTGCCTATAGATTTAAGGCTTGTGTAAGAAGGATAGGGTTTTGAAAATTACATACGTGGAGTCTCTCTCTCTCTTGCCTTCTCTCCTATATTTCTTCTCCCCATTCATCTATTTTGTGCTCAATTCTTCTACTTCTCTCTCTTATTCTCTACTTTCGCAGTAGTCACTCTTTCTTTCTGTTCTCTTTCATCTTTCTTATTATCTGCCCCATTGTCCTAGTGTCTTCACTGTCTTGCATCAACAAATCTTACATGTGTTCTGTTTCTTTCTGTTGCTTGAACGGATCTATGTTTCCTCAATCACACGATGCAATGACTAGTTCTTACCTAAAAGTGTCGCAGATGGCATCCAAAGAAAGGCTTTTGAATTTTTTCTTTTAGCTTTCCAAGTCTTTTCATTTGAATTTGTTCTGCTGGCCCACTTTTATCAACCAATTTTGTCTATCATAAATCCTCGCATCCCAAGACTTTTGTTAAACTTTGTAATTTCCAGTCTATACCATTTGACCTTCAGTGTCACTAGTTTTCTGGTGATGATATCTCCTATCTTCTGACGTTCCTCTTTGGCTATTCCCTAAGATAATCTATCACCTCATCTCCAATAAGAGTTTCTGCTATATTTTTATTGTGTTATTTTTTATTGTTAAATTGTGCTGCTCAGGAAAAAAGTGTATGTATGGAATAGGCAGTAACGAAGATTATGTGAAAGGAGAAAGAAAAAGCAAAAGCTATTCACAATGTGGATGCATTTAGGGCTTAGAGAAAACCCTTTCCATCAGCAAAACTTCAGACCATATCCTTTTTCTTATATACCTTCGCAGAAGGAGGACTTAATATGTCTGTTTGCTGGTAATAAGTTGCAGAAAAGTGAGAAGAAAAGAAGAGGAAGAAAACTTGAAATCATTCCTAGAATCCCTTGGCCATCACACTTGTGGTTGGGGTTTCATCACAGAAAGCAAAAAAAGGCTGCAAAAGATCTGAAATTCCTCTAAAAACTGTACCATATTCATTTATGAAAGATCACTAGTTTATATATAAGCTAAAAGAGATCTCCTACTCCAATAAGACTGTATCTCCAGTTTCGAAACTTTAAAATCATACTAGTCTAAATCAATTAAATCACTTGTAAAGTGAAAAAAACATAACAGGATCAAAATAAGACCCATGTGTCACTACTGCAGAAATACCACCGAGTCCTAAAAACATTATAAACCTATCAAAACTTAAGCAATAGACACTCTGAAATAAACCATAAAACAAGACTTTACAAAAGACTCGAGACTAAATTATGCATCTCTCAGTCTTGAAGCCAAGCCAAATTCCTTTGTTTGTCACATATTTCAATTTATCTCTCCTTGGCATCTGATGGACTGGACCACCATCCTTGTTTCATTGTATTATTGCTTTCATGTTTCATTGTACTTTTTTCTTCTTAATAGATAAATAACTTGATTTCTTTCATGTTTCATTGTATTTTTTTTCTTCCTGATACAAAGGGGTACAAAAATGTGTTAATTAAAATAAATAGAAGCTTACTTAAGCTCAATTGAATTATCCTCTAGCTGCGTCAAACACACTTTGCTTTTGTATGTGACAACATGTTATGGACTGCGTCCATTTTGGTCTAGATTGCTGCAGGTTGTTCAAGTGCTTGAATAGAGTAAACCCATGTGTCTAATTGACAGCAATGCATGGTTTTGACATCATTCGATCGTGATCATTTGATAATCGTTCTCATGTTATGTTCACGAAGTAATCACATTTTCTGTCTATAGTAAAAAGGCTGAAAAGGGCATGGTTTTTTATTGCTTAATCAATGACACCATAGAGTGATGCAAGTTTGAGTTCCATCCTTGTGCCTGATCCCTGTCTGGTCTAGAGATCCACTGTTTTCTCACACTCCTTTCTCAATGCTGGCTATTGTGTGCTATGTTACAATTTTAGTTAACAATGATATACCTTTTGCACGGGGACCTTTTATACGTAACCTGTTCTTGTTATCCTTGGGATTCTATAAATTTTTCCTCTTATCTTTTATTTAACACGGAATTGCCCCAACTTAGAAAAGAGGTTCTTCAACTTGAGTGGAAGAGATCTGTTGAAAATATTTCACCTTGATCCCTCCCCCTTCTCTCACCCAAAAAAAAGAAGATGAAATTGCTTTTGTTTCCTTGGTTCGTTTGGTTATGTAGTGGTGTACAACAGAGCAAAATAAAGAACAATTAAGAGAGAGAGAAGAAAGGGAGGGGGCAAATTTATTTTTATGAAGAAAGCAAAAGAAAATATGTTTTGTAGTTGCAAGGATTTCAAGTAGTATGAGGTCTATCTGCCCAAATTCCTATGTGATCAGACAACTTTCAAAAACTATGTTCTGATGTATAGATAATGATCATATACTTACAGGAATCAGGTGTCCATGGTCAGCTCATGGATGGACGTGAGGATTCTGGTTTAACAGCTAGCAGCAGCAGCAATGATCCCTTGATGGATCCAGCCAGTCAAAGAAGCACTAATACGGAACGGATTCGGAAACAGTTCTCCTTTGGTTGCAGATCAAATGAGGTTATTGGCCTCCAACAAGATATTAGGAGCTACATTACACATTTTGGGAAAGATATTGATAAAGATGGTATCAACTCAGAGAGTACAAGATCAAATTACTATGATGCAGATGAGTATAATTTCCAAGGACATGCAGAAGGCCTGCTATTTGACAGGGTGTTTCTTCACAGCAGAATGGAGTCTGGGAGTTTGCATCTCTGTGGTGGAGGTTTTGCAATTTCATTCTCTCCTTTCGCTTCTTTTATCTGAATTAGTGGTTGAGGAATTTCCAAAAGTTGTGCGTGTGATAGCTCGTTTTAATATGAGGATATTGTATGTTCATATATATACATAGAGTTATATAATGTTGGGGATACATGTAGCTGATTCCAAGTAGTTGGGAAAATGATAGGTTGAGTCAAGTATTGAAGAGAAAGGGTGGGTGGTTGTAAATTTTTGAATCAATTGCCCTTGTATCATGATTTTGCAATTTTTATTTTATTATATTTTCTTTATCATAATACTACACTTTCCTAATGAAATATCCGAACTACCCTTGTTTTTATGAAAGTGTGTTTGTCAAATATGTTTACGAGTGTTTTTAGTGAAAGTAAATTTTATATTTGCATTGAAAAGCGTGGGTTTTGAACCACGTTTTTATTGAAACAATGATTGTTTAGGAACCAAGTTAGAAAGTGAAAATTGAAAAAACTCGGTAGGATGGGTTGTGGTAACGTGACAAGCTACGTGTAAGCAACATTGTCCATCGAGTTCTTTATGCAAGACCTGCACTTTTGGTTCTTGTACATTAAAAACAAATTACAAGTGGGGAATTCTAATCTTTGCTCATATTATATGTGGCCAAAACAATGGTAGCGTGATGATTTGGGAAAGCTAGATGGGTACGAACGTATCAACATCCATGGATTTTATGCACTTTTGGGCCTAAATTTGGATTTGAGATATTGATTAGCAGATGGGTATGAACTCATCAACTCAAGAATCACTTTTGGGCTCACATTTTTTTTTTATGTACATAGTTTTTTGGGGAGAGAGAGGGAGACTTAAATTTTTGATTTCAAGAAGTCAAAACTTTTACGAGAGAAAGAGTACGAATAATGACCCATTGATTTTTGGGCTCACATTGAATCTATCGTTGTATAGATTACTTATTTCACTAATTTACTTAGTTTATTATTTTCACAATCAACGATCATAAATAAATCAAAAGAAGATTTAAGACGCAACATTATTTGGAGGCGCCATCCGTTTTACTATAAAACTTCCTTTTAATTTTTTTAAAACATGATGAAAAGTTGAAAATATGGAAAAAAAAAAAAAGAAAGAAAGAAATTGAAACCCTCATGTTATTTCTTTTTTTGAATTGGATCCTTGTGCTTTGTTTGAGACTAGGGCAGAGCAAGTACAGGGCCAGGAGGGGCACGAGCCTATATGAGTTAATTAGAGGTCAGAGTTGTGTATTTTTAGGATAATTAATCAATGCGCATAATTTTTTAGGTTTAAAGGATATTTAAAGACATAAAAACTAATTTATCTTTAAGGAAATAAATAATTATATTACAAAAATGAACAGTAACAGCGAATTCCTCGTGCTTTCCTTTCGGTCACGAACTTTCTCTCTTCATATAAAACTATAATTCATCAGACGAATTCCTCAAGAACATAAAGAAGAAAATAAAAAAAAAGATTAGCGAAAATAACCCTAGTTCTCTTAGGGTATGTTTGTTTGGGGAATTAAATGGTATTATAGGGTGGGATAGAAAGAAATACTATATGGGGCCCATCTATTATCTTATTTGTTTGATATTTTACACGCAGTACTATTTTTCGGATCGTAATATTAACACAATTTGCACAACATCCATTAAACCTTGTATATGGTATTAATGCATACCACCTACCCGGTGGTATTATCTTCATAGTATAAATGAAAGGACGATATAAAAGAAAAAATAACAAAAATACCCTTCTCTGTTAAGACTTCACATATAAAAAATTTATTTTAAATTTTTTCTTTGTATTATGTTTAAGCGTAGAAGTGTTACCAATTTTTTAAAAAAATATTATTTTAAATTTTTTCGTTATATTATATTTAAGTGTACGGTATCACTGATTTTTTTTTTTAAAATTATTTTAAATTTTTTCTTTGTATTATGTTTAAGCGTACAATGTTATTTTTTTTTTTAATTTTTTTTAAAAATTATTTAAAATTTTTTTCTTGTATTATGTTTAAGCGTACATTGTCACCGATTTTTTTTAAAAAAAAAATTATTTTAAATTTTTTCCTTATAATATATTTAAGTGTACGGTGTGATCGATTTTAAAAAAAAAAATTATTTTGAATTTTTTTCTTGCATTATATTTAAGCGTACGGTATCACCGATTCATAATATCAGATTCTTTATTTTTTATGTGAATTTTTTACATTATCTAGAATTTTTTTGGTATAGACTGTTATATCATGTATTATACCAAACATTATGAAAAAACGTTACACAAACGGAGTAATAGAATTGATGATATTAATAATAAAACGGTATATTTGTTATATAAGATATGATAAGATATATAGTTGTTTGTGAGATCTACACTAGTATCTATTAAACAAACAAACATGAGAGAGGATTAAAATATTTTTTATTATCGGTACTAATTTTTATTAATATTAAAAATATAAGGAATACATTTTCAATACTGCTCATATTTAATCCCTCCGGACAAACATGCCCTTAGTGCAGTTAGCGAATCTGGATTTAATAGACTATTCGAAGACTTCCAAAGTTCATGCCTACCTTTATTTATTGATAAAATAGATTATCATATTATTTTTGATTCCAATTTTATATATGTGTGATTTTTGAGCAATTTTCAATTGGGCCCACCCTATTCAAATCTCATCATTCTCTCGTATCTTTATTCATCTTCAACATCATCCATCATATAGTCTGTCACGAGTGTCTACCCTACAATAAATTTTTGACTCCACCCCTAGTTTGAGAAGTTATTGACAGATATTGTTTTCGCTAGCATAAGCTGAGTTCTTAACCATACAATTTGTATTTCTTCATATAATAAAAAATTTACAAGGAAAAAACATCTTATTCACAATAATTTATATTACATATTATCAAAAAGACAAAAATAGAGGTGTTAATCGAGTTGAATTTGAGCTAAATTTACATATAAACGACCTGACTCGTTTGACTATTTACACATAAACGAGTTTTAAAAAATGTTCAAGCTTGACTTGTTTAACAGCTTTAGACAAAAGTAATGTATTTTCCTCATATAACCCTAGATAAACATATTTATTATATGAAATTCCATTTCCTCATACGAGACATTAGTTGATTCATTCACTATCAATATATATATTCTTTTTTTTTGAAAAGAAACAATATTTCATTAATCATCAAAACAGAGTACATCAGCTTGAAGGGAAGACAATTTACAATCTGGAGCCACCCCCATCCAAACAATCCGATCATTACAATTTAACGCAAACTTGACTAAATGACGCGTAACTCTATTACCATCCCTTTGAATCTTGGTAGTAGAAAAGACAGAGCAATCATCAACTAACCTCTGGATTTGATTGATAAAATGACCCATAGGGGATAGCAAATTATAAACCTTCGAAATTGATTCAATCACTCATTTGGATTCACCCTCCAGAATAATGGTCCTAAACGAAACAGGCTTAGGAATCCACCTATGCAACTTCACCCTCATTCTTTCACCATTTTCAATCCTCCACCTCATCCCAGCCTCCAACACTTTTCTCGCTTCCAAAGTAATGTATACGATGGTCTATTCTCTAGTGATGCCTCCATGAACGAAGAGTAGGAAAATATTGTGTATAAAAAATTGACAGATCTTCTTTTATCCCTTTTTTTTAACTTGTGAATGTGGGGCGAAGGAGAGCGCCAGAGACTACTCTGATAGATTCTCATTAGTGGGATCATGAGACCCTTAACTACACCCGTTACTCCTTTATCAAAACGAACCAAATTAGGCTAACAGAGCCGTCAATTACCGAATCTCAATATGAACTCCAAAACTCGAACTTCTAATCTCAGGGCGAGAAGTTCAGCCGGTATCCACCAGTTTTATCTTTGTTATTTCTTAAATTTGCTCCCAGTACAATCTGATTTTTGCTGGAAAAATCGGTAAGTACTGACACCACTAGGTTTTCATAATCATATTTTCCTCCACTCAATTGTTGTTAATGATATTTCAACCTTGAATAGAATTCCATTATGTTTGTAGTTTGCATATTTGCCACCACTTAAGTGTATAAGACTTCCTTGAACAGAATGAGATAAAATCACATATCACTTCTTTTTCGAAAGAATTAAGAATTATTGTCTGCTAATTTAATGGATGATATATTCAAACAAGGGGACGAAATTATTAAAACTAAAAATGGAAATAATTACTAAGATAAATATCATAATTAATACTTAAATTTTGTCACGTATCAAAGAGTTAATCTCAAATCGCACCCGAAAGATCGTTCGAATTTTTATTTACACTCTCAAATATAAAAAAGAAAAATTAAATGGATAAATTATACCTAGACTCCCCTAATGCTTGTCACTTATTCATGTAGACCCCTCACATTTGAAATATTATACTTATATCCCTTGAGAATCCAAATATGACTAAAAATGATTAGGCATGCAAATAATTTTGTTTAAGTGATGTGTTGCATTAGATATAAAGAACATAATATAAATACCTGCATTATATTGAGCATTCAAATGATAAACTTAATTTTGAATATTAGAGTATAACAAACCCACAAAATAATATATAGTATGAAATTATAATTTTTTATTATGATGAAATCATATTTTTAATAGTTATATTAACAGTTATCAACAACAAGTGAGTATGTGTTACAGTGCACAAACGTTAGAAGATGTAGGAGTAATATTCTAAATGTGAGGGGGGTCCAAATAATTAAGGGATAAATATGAGGGAATTTAGGTATAATTTATCTATTTAATTGTATCAGATCCGCATTGATTCAAATTTCTATCTTTGATCGTATAAATTGAGATTTTTTATGAGATTCAAACGATTTTTCAGAGTGTAATTTATAATTAACCTTATTTTAAATAGTCTTTGAACTTTTAATTATTTCAATTTAGTCATTCAATTTATCAATTTTATATCAATAAAATTCTCCCATCAATTTCACTCGTTAGAACAAACAAATGCAGATGATGTGGACAACCATGTAACAAACACATGAACTTACTTTGTTTGTTTGTTTGACTGTTTTAACGGATAAAATGAATGAAAGGATTTTATTGACACGAAATTAAAAATTAAGAGACTAAATTTGGATAATTAAATTCAACAACTATTTTAAAATAAGAGATAAAATTTGAGAATTAATTTTAACTTTTATTCTAATTATTATAAGCTTTAAGGTATAAAGTGTAATTGACCATTTTTCCCTGGGGGAGAATGGTAACAATTGAAACAGTGGGAAAAATCTCGAACTAAAACATACGCAAAACAAATTCAAATCGATTAGCCTGCCAGAATCGAGAGAGAGAGAGAGAATGAGTAAAGCTATTCCTGTTGTGGACGTGGAAGACGATGATTTTCTATCTCAAGTAGCTGCAATGGAAGCCGACGCTCTATCCACGAAACGTCGTAAAACCACCACCTCCACCACCAGAGCCACCATCAACTCCGAAACCAACGAAGACAAGGGACACGAGGGAGCATATACAGCAGCTCTCAAAGGAAGCAAAAGCTTTGTATCTCAGCAACAACCCTTCAATTATTTCCCCAGTTACGGAGTAAAGTCGTTCGGTAGTGTTGAATCTGCTGCTGCCGCCGGTGGTGGTGGTGGTGGAGGAGGAGGTTCGTGCTTTAAATGTGGAAAATCGGGGCACTGGTCTCGGGATTGTAGTGAGAACTCGTATGGGGGCGGTGGTGGTGATTCTTCCGTTCCTGAGAAGGCGTGTCCCTGTGGGTTAGGGGCTTGTAATGTACTCACTGCCAATACTGAGAAGAATCGCGGTCGCAAGTTCTACAAATGTCCTCTCAGAGAGGTTCGTGCCACTCTCTCTCTCCTCGAATCCATTTCACAAGATTGTGTGTGTGTGTGTATACACACAGAACACGCATACATGTCATTGGTCATTTTGGTCTGTGACGGGATAGAAACCTAATCATTTGCAAGTTTTTATCTGTAGGAAGAGGAATTGATTGGAACTTACTTTGATTAAGTTGGATGATAGTAACTGACTTAGCCTTGTGAACTCATTTGAACCTGTTCATCTTTATAAATGTTGAATTCTGGGTTCATTTTCATCAATTTCAGTTGTGTTCAATTTCCCATCAATATATTCATGTTACCTCCCACTGATGTCTTGTGGGCTCTATAAACCCTACTAATGAGACCTGTGAATTTAATGGCGGATGCATGAAGTTGGTCAAAATTATATGTGCATAGTTTGTTAAGTGTTCGATGAGAAATTGATTTAAAAGCACAAGAATAAAAGAAATTAATAGACAACATATTTTGGTTCCAAATTTTAGGGGATAATTGTGTGGACGTTGTTCCGAAGTAATATTATGTTGTTAATTTGTGCTGTTTCTCTAGGAATTTTAATTTTGTGTACAAAAGGACTAGAGATAATGGCATTTTCCCAGTCAGAGGGTCATGTTGGAACCTGTATTCAATACGGTAATTGTGATTTGTATGAAATGGATGGACTATTCTTGATCTGAAACCCTAATCATGTGCATGAATTTATGTTTCTGAGCTATATTGTTATTCTCTAAAGCACTTGGTGGGCAATAGTGGGTATGTTATCTTACAAAATTTGTTAAGTTCTCATCAGATAATTATTTGCTCCCCTATCATTTGGAATCGTTAGAAGGTCATTGGATAATTTTGTACATGGATTATTTTGGATTGTACAAGTACGTGTCCAACAGCTCGAAGTCGGTCAATTTTCTGTTCTCTTTTCAATTTTTTTGTTCAGACTTGCAGTCTTATATACCTGTTAAGTACTTCAAATTTTCGAAATGTTCATTTGTTATTGAAGGACTAGTTATTGCCTGTGCTTGAAGGCACAAAGTAATAAAAAATGGTAAATAATAAATATATTTGTACTCATATCCAAAATTAAATCGCAAATATAGAGAAAAGATAAAAAAATTTAAACATGAGTTTGTAGTGGAGATGAGAGATAGTGGGCGGTAGTGGTGGTGGTAGGAGACAGTAATAGTTGTGGTGGTGGTGGGCGCAGCAGCGGCAATGATGATGGTGGAGGTGGTGGCAGCGATGGTGGGGGGTGGCGGTGGCAGCGACGACGGTGGTGGTGGTGGTAGTGGCGGTGGTAGGGGTAGGGGTAGGGGTAGGGGTAGTGGCTATGATAGTGATGGCGGCGATGGCGCTGACTGGGGTGGTGGTGGTGGCGGCGGTGGAGGTGACGATGGCGGTGGGGGTGGTGGTGGTAGTGGCGGTGGTGGTAGTGGTGGAGCGGTTCAAAACAATATTTTTTTTTTTAAAGTACTTATGAAAAATAATTTTTAAAAACACTTTTCAAAAATTATTCCAAACACACCCTTAGGGGCCTATTTTTTCCTATTAAATTTCGAGTTTTAATATTAGCCGCTTTAAAGTAAAATTTAAAGTGATCTCAACCGCGAATAGCAAAAGTCATTTTGTTTATCTTTTGAGATTTGAATTGTAAGTTACTTTATTATATAGACAAATTATGTGGATCACAAAAAACATATATGGGTGTTTGGGTTACCTTGATCTCAAACTCAAATTCGAGATGACAGATCTTCTACTTGTGTTACAAGCCTTCAATCACCACCATCTCTTCCCTTATCCGTAAAATCCTAGCGACTAAGATGATGACCCTAGAGAGAGCTTCTTGAAGAGAGATTATTGAGGGAGAGAAGATGTGATATTTTCTGGTATAGAATTATGTGTTTCTCCCCAATGTAATGAGTCCTTTAAATAGATGCAAGAGATTGAGTCCTATCCTTGTTGGTTTCTTATTCCCAATCCAATTCAACTTCAACGTTAGATAGATGAACTCCTATTGTAATCCAACTATTCATAATAGGGTTAAGGACCGATCCTAACCCGATCCAATTTCCAACAGTTGTACATTACTATAATTTTGCAGTTCCAATCTCAAGCTCATAGATTTTTGCTCTCCTATAATTTGGCTCAGGAAAACGGAGGTTGTGGTTTTTTTGAGTGGTGTGACAAATCTTCTGCAACTGATACTATGATTGGCAAATCGCAAATTTATACATCAAATCCTTCAGTCCCAGAACTTTCATGTCCATGTGGTGCTGGTTCTTGCCTTATTCTGACGGCCAAAACAGGGAAAAATATTGGCCAACAATTCTACCGCTGTCCCGCAGGCCAGGTATTGTTTGCCTATAATTTGATACCCAGTCCTTATGAATCCCGTCATTTAGTTTGAATTTGAGATAGTTATTACAAAGAATTTTATGAATACTAACAAACATGGTTCTCTTGTTGAGTTTATGTCTCCAATGGCATAAAATATGTGACTTATCTTGTGCCTTGCGTGCTATGTGCTTTACACTGACTGGAGTGCACTTCAGGGAATAGAATATTTTGGATTCTACCTTCCTTGTTAACTGTTGACTTGTTTAGTCACATTCGTATTGTTGAATGATATGGTGAGATCTTTGTCAAGTTGAAGCATTAAAGTGCCCTTAAATGTTTTTTTCATTTTGGTGCCGGTGGTATTATAAAGGTTTCGGTGCCCCTATCGATTTCCTTAGATAACAACTAGTTGGTGTGTGGAACATGGATCCTTGTTGTATAGGTAGCTTTATGTAGGAAGATATTCTTAAAATTATGTTCTTCTTTGCAACCACAATTCATGTAAATAAATGGCCACATAGTTCAACGTTCTTGATTACCTATAGTGGTGGGAGGCTATGTTACTCGGACGCGGGTGCGGGTATTGGGTGCGGGTGTGAATTTAGGTGTCTGATATCTCAAGTCAAAAAATTGTGGATACGAGGATATGGATCTAGATTTGGATACGGGTACCGGGATACGATCTAATTTTATTTTGTAAGAAATGATTTATGCATTGTTTAGAGTTAAAAAATTGTTTTCAAGAAACAACAAAATATAGAGATGTCATTATATATTAATAAGCTTGATACCAAAATCTGGTGGCTCCATAATAGCAATTGATCTGGGTCTTAAATAGACCAAAAGGACCCAGAAATTTCAAACATTGTTCCCAGATTACATAACCCTAAACAACATAAAATAGTACTTCTTAGTCTAGCATACTTAAAAAGGAACTACTCCTTATTCCATCATACTTAATACTTAATACTTAGTGTAGTTGCAACTTGCAAGAAGACTTTTAATTTTCGTCTTCATCTGGTTGTCCACCATGTGCCTTCACCATCCTCAAAAGTCATCATCTCCAACTTAGGTTCATCAAGAGAAAATTGTGCATGCTCTCCCACTTCTTGGCCTTCAATGTCAAACTCATCTCCACCTAAAAATTATCAATATATATATATATATACACTTGGATTATTAAAATAAAAAGTAAACTTACTTATGTCCCAATATTTTGAAGGTCCATCTTTGTACTCCTTGCTCTTCCTTGAGAGTAGGCGAAGATTGCAATGCACAAACACCAAGTCTTCAGCACGACTAGTTGCTAGTCGATTTCTTTTCACACTTTGAATCACAAATGCTCCAATTCCTCTCACAGCAAGAGGAGGATGCTGGCTGTGAAAGCAATTTAAAGGCCAAGGCTTGTAGCAAGGGTGATGAAGCCCCATGATTGGCCCACCAAGAAATAGGTTCCTCAAACATTCTTGCATCGACAACATGAGTTTGGCCGAAATAGTCAGACCCACTAGAAAATACTCCATATTCAGCATACACCTTTTGCAAATCAGCTTGATTAGGAAAGAGCCTTTTAAAACATTTCCCTCTATTTAGGGAGACTTTCTGATCTTCATGTGGTGCTACCCGTGCCACTCCATTACCTCCACTATTCAGCCAAGCATTACAATAGTACTTCGGGACCAATGAATGTGCCATACAATGCAAAGGAGTATTACTTTTGTTCCATCTCCCCTCCAAAATTTGGTGAACAACATCAAAAAAGTCCGATTGACCAATAATCATGTCTTTTCCTTCATGTTCAAAAACCCTCCTTTTGACATTTTCAATTATAGTATCCCACATATCATATACTAGATGCAAAACTGGGGTGTTTGTGTCAGCTATTCTCAACATGTCAATGATAGGTTCAGTAAAATTTAGAAGATAATCTAAATCATCCCAAAAAGTGTCATCAACAATGCATTTTTTCACATCACGAGCTTTATTTTTAGCAACTGTGTTTCCATCTGCCCTATATGTTTTCCAGTTTGGATCCATGACCATTTTTTCAAGAGATTCTTTAACTTCCCTTAACCCTTTAGCCATGATAAAGCTAGATGCAAATCTAGTTTCAGCTGCAGTTAGCAATTTCAGTTTAGAGTACTTAGTAAAGAGGAAATTTGTTGTGCCATGATTGAGAATAAAATTGCGAATATCTTGCACTTGCTTAACCAAATCTGAAATTCACTTACATTGGGCATGCTGAGGTGATTTTTCCGCTGGGTCGCAGATGCTCTTCAACACCAAGTTGAGACTGTGCACAACACATAGAGTCCAAAAAACATGTGGGTATTTGGTTTCAATGCTCAACCCCGCAGCCTTGTAGTTCGATGCATTATCAGTTACAATCTGGACCACATTCTCTTCTCCTAATTCTTTGATCACTTGCATGAACTAATTTGCAATGTAATCTGCATCTTTGGTATTTCCACTAGCATCAATGACTTTTATGAACATGGATCCTCCGGCAGATGCTGCCATTATATTGATCAGAGGCCTCTGATGCCTATCAGACCACCCATCAGATACCACTGAAACACCTTTCTTACTCCACGTATTTTTGATTGGTTGCAACAACCTGTTGACATGTTCTTTTTCCTGGTACAACAAAGTTGTTCACAGCCTATTGAATGTAGGAGGAACATAACCAGCCAACCTATAATTTTCAAGGATTAGTATGTATTTCAAAAATAGGTGGGATCACTGGGATGTGCAAAAATTAAATAGAAATAGGAAGGATGAACATAACCCCATACCTTGAATTTCCAAGGGTTAGTGAGTACTTTCGAAAATAGGGAGGCCTTGAAAAATTAAATGGCAAACCACTGGCGTAGAATATCCGAGCAGCTTCTTTGTCAACAACATCTCTGTCCGCAACATTGAATGCCGAAGGTAAAGGACCTTGAGGGGCCATTCCTTTACGTTTTTTCTGTTGGAGAAGGTCAGTAGCATCTGGTATGGTGACATAATCTGCCCTTTTCCTTGCATTCACAGCTTGTTGATACTTTTTAGTTTCAGCTTCTTCATGCTCCTTCTTTATGGCTTTCAATACATCATCAGTTATGGCAGGACAACTTTCAACATTGTGGTGAGAAAGCTTCATCAGGTGGCCTTTGACCTTTGCGTATGACCCAACAACTCTCTTGTTGCAGTAATTACACACCCAGATCCGATTTCCACCTCCATCCTCAGCCACATTGAGAACCTTTACATGATTCCACTGAGGCTTATCGTCAAATGTAGCTCCTAAAGGCGTCATTGGACGATTGACTTTTTCAGTTCCTTTAGAAGAAGATTGGGATGACTAGGATGAAGACATTTGTAGAGAGTTTAACCGTCATCGTTGCAAGAGAGGAGAGGATTTGACAAAGTATGGAAGCTTGTTCTAAGATCTCTGATTTTCGGTCAAAGACTATACTGATTTTCGATCAGAGACTATACTGTCTATGCATGGTCTCTTTGTTTTCCAAAGCTTTGTTCCATTCTCCCAGGAATCACGTTGATGCTTGGGCTGCCTTGTCAAGGTCTTATAATCTTCCCTTATCACAGATTGTTCGCATGGCTTATCACAAGCCTTTCGGTTGATGCTTGGGCTGCCTTACCAATTTTTTGTTTCTCTTTTTTTTTGATTTGATGAATTAAATATTTATGAGATGAAATTCCATGTTACTTTAGTGTTAATTTAATAAATTAATTTTTATTGGATAATTTTAGATGTTAATTTGATGAATTTGAATATAAATTGGATAATTTTAAATGTTAATTTGGTGTTAATTTTATTAAATATTAATTGGATAAAATTAAATGTTAAGTTGGTGAATTTAATGTTAACTTGTTTAATTTTAATGTTAATTTGATGAATTAATGGTTAATTTGGAGTTAATTTGATGAATTGAATATTAATTGGATAAAATTTTATGTTAATTTGATGAATTTAAAGTTAAATAGTTGAATTTCAATGTTAATTTGATGAATTGAATGTTTATTAGAAAAAATACAATGTTAATTTGTTGAATTGAATGTTAGTTTGATGTTGATTTGAATACTTAAATGTTTATTGGAAGAAATTGCATGTTACTTTGATGTTGATTTGATGAATTAAATGTTTATGGGATGAAATTCCATGTTACTTTAGTGTTAATTTAATAAATTAATTTTTTATTGGATAATTTTGGATGTTAATTTGATGAATTTGAATATAAATTGGATAATTTTGAATGTTAATTTGGTGTTAATTTTATTAAATATTAATTGGATGGAATTAAATGTTAAGTTGGTGAATTTAATGTTAACTAGTTTAATTTTAATGTTAATTTGATGAATTAATGGTTAATTTGGAGTTAATTTGAAGAATTGAATATTAATTGAATAAAATTTTATGTTAATTTGATGAACTTAAGGTTAAATAGTTGAATTTCAATGTTAATTTGATGAATTGAATGTTTATTAGAAAAAATATAATGTTAATTTGTTGAATTGAATGTTAGTTTGATATTGATTTGAATACTTAAATGTTTATTGGAAGAAATTGCATGTTACTTTGATGTTGATTTGATGAATTAAATGCTTATGTGATGAAATTCCATTTTATTTTAGTGTTAATTTAATAAATTAATTTTTTATTGGATAATTTTGGATGTTAATTTGATGAATTTGAATATAAATTGGATAATTTTGAATGTTAATTTGGTGTTAATTTTATTAAATATTAATTGGATGAAATTAAATGTTAAGTTGGTGAATTTAATGTTAACTAGTTTAATTTCAATGTTTATTTGATGAATTGAAGGGTTAATTTGGAGTTAATTTGATAAATTGAATATTAATTGGATAAAATTTTATGTTAATTTGATGAATTTAAGATTAAATAGTTGAATTTCAATATTAATTTGATGAATTGAATGTTTATTAGAAAAAATAGAATGTTAATTTGTTGTTGATTTGAATACTTAACTATTTATTGGATGAAATTGTATGTTACTTTGATGTTGATTTGATAAATTAAATCATTATTGGATGATTGTTTATGTTAATTTTACTTTAGTATTGATTTTACATTTTACTTTAGTATTTATTGGATAAATTGAAATTGGATGATTTTGAATGTTAATTTGATGATTGAGTATTAATTTGAATATAAATAGGATGAATTGAATGCTAATTTGATGAATTGAATATTAATTGGATGAATTAAAAGTTAATTTGATGAATTGAATTTTAATTTGATTAATTTAATGTTAAATAATTTGATGAATTGAATGATTATTAGATGAAATTGAATATTAATTTGGTGTTGATGTGATGAATTAAATATTAATTTGAATGTTAATTTAATGAATTGAATGTTTATTAGATGAAATTGAATTTTAATTAGTTAAAATGAATGTTAATTTGATGTTGATTTGATGAATTAAATATTTATTGTATGAAATGTAGATAAAAACTAAAAAAATATTATGAACTAAATATAGATAAAAGCTGAAAAATGAATGTTGAAGTCTAAAGAGGAAGGACTGAAAAGTAAAAATACAAGAATAGAGAAATAATTTTATTAATTTTATACACATACGGGGATTTGGTCTAATTTTATTAATATTAAAATTATTGTATACACAATTTATACACACATAAATATTTAATTCTAGATATTTTACAAATAAGGTATAATTAATAAAATGACTTGCAGTTATTTAATATACTAATTTAACAAATAATAATAACATAAAAAATTAATTATAAAAAGAAAAAATAATGAAGCGTATTAAATAAAATTAATGGTACTTATGTATGCTTAAAAATTAAAAGTTATAAAAAGGTGGGGTATTAAATATAATTTTTCATAGTTACAATAAAAAAAAAATACAAAAACCCAGTTGGCTTCCTGAGTCACCAACGAATACAAACAGAGACAGAGAGAAAAGAGGCGATGGGTGATGGGCAATGCGATGCCGATGCCAATGCCGGTGCCGGAGAGAGAGAGAGAGAAAAGAAGAAGAAGAAGAAGAAGAAGATACCTTGTAGCTCGTGGCTCGCAAATCGCAGCGATGAAAACCTAAGTCCCAAGCCCTAGATCTATGTGGATGGAGGCTAGATTTGCTCAAATCTGGACTCAAAGAAGTAAGCTACTGTACTCTTCTCTTTCAATTTATGCTGTATAGTCTGTATCTGTGTCTTTTCTCTCTCTTTGATTTCGTCTGGGTGTGCCTTTCTCTCTCTCTTCTCTTTGCTTTTTTTTTTTTTGTTTTGCTTGGAAGATCTGGACCTGTGTTCATGTGATTTCTAAAAAAATCTGAAATTTCTGTGTACATGTAATCTCTGTTTTTTGCTTTTTTGGGTGTACCCACGAATACAGACGTTTCGGACGAATCGACACGAGTTTTCGATGCTTGGTTCTTCTGTTCTTCACTTTTTCATCTTGAAACCCAGCCTTGAAACCCAGCGTGTCCAGAATAAAGTTACTGTACCGGACACAAATCCTGCACCCGTGTCGGATCGTGTCGACATGGGTACTCCTACAAAAGAGGTGAGTCCGAGTAACATAGGTGGGAGGAGTGTACTGCATTTGGTCTTAATATTTGGCTTTATTGGCATTAAATAACTACCCTTTAACTTGCATTGCTCTTGTTAGCTTGTATTTTATGTTGGAGATATAACAACCTAGTTTATTAGAGTTTATTTTGTTTTACCTTTTTATCATTATTGTAAACTTTCATCGTTTATATATATGGGGGCTCTACACTTAGTTTATATCCCTTTTTCACTTACATTTATTTTAAGTTGGTATCAGAGCCACAACCCTAACCTTAACCCTAGCCCCTCCTCCATGTTATTGCCACTAGCCACGGTGACTGCTCCAGATTAACAACAGCGGCAACCCACTGCTTAGCGACAACTACAAGCGAAAAACCCACTGTCCACAAACCCACATACCAGCAAACAAACTGCCTTTAACCTACTGCCGCTTCCGACAAATCTCACTGACAAACCTCACCGACAGCCACATATACGAGGCTGACCAGCATACCAACAGCCACAAACCCAACAAGCATACATACTCACCGAATACCCAAACCCAACAAACATCATCCTAAGGCCACCCATCGAACCCAACAAACATCATTGCCAAACAAAACCACAACAAACCAGCACCAAAATCGAAACCAAGGCCATCCATCATCGACAACTCCTCACCTACATACTGCCCTCATCAGCCCACTGACTGCCCACTGAAAAAAAAAACATAGCAAAATCCATCAACAAAACGACCAACTGCACATCACTGACTCAATCACCGACAACTAACAAACCAAACAGTCAGTTGACTCAATCACCGATAGCTATACAAACCAAACAGCTAGCAGCACCGACTGCCTCTTTCATTATACCTATACACCATATATTTATCCCTCTTTCATTATACCTATGCACCGATTGCCTCCTTCATTATACCTAAGCACCGACCAGTCTAAAAGAAAACACATACCAGACCCAGTCCATTAAACATATACTAAACCAGCTCACTGTCGGGTCCTTTTTCTTTGTTGTAACTTCGTCGTTTACAGTCTTTTTCATAATGCTACCAGGTTGTAGTATCTACGGCTGTTTTAAGAGGGGTTGAATCTTCTTCTTCGTTGATTTGCTTTTGATGCAGTAGATCATTTATTTCTATTTACTGGAATTTTGGGCATCGTGACTTGATTATTTGGGAGCTTTCTGGACCTTCTTTATCTGTCGCTATTGTTCGACTGGAGGTATATTGTTATCCCTTATTTTATCCCTCTATTTATCTTAGAGTTGTTTTTTCTGTCACGGGTGCCTATTGTTGTTGATATGACTACTAGTGAGGGACTTGAGATCCTTATTGTTGACACCTCTACCGTTGAGACATCTACTGTTAGTACTTCCACTTGGAATGTACTGCTTGGTCGTTTGGACCAGCGCCGACAGGACATCTTAGATCAGCGTAGACAGGGAGTTTCTCGTCAGTGTGATTATTGTGGCCGATCAGGACTTTTCAGGGCTACTTGTTGGAAGCTTCATCCGGAGCTTAAGCCGCCTTCTCGCAGCCGTACTCTTGATATTGCTAAGTTACCACCAGCTATTGCTCCTCCTTGGTAGAGTGATATGGATGCTATCATTTTTCGATTGGATGTACTTATATTCGTCATGACTTCTCAGGATCCGACTACTGCTATTGTCACCACTATAGGTATACCTCGTGTCTTTCATGCTTGCGCCAATTCGTCTCCCCTTTGGATATTAGACTCGGGTGCAAATGGTCATATGACAGGTGAGGCCCATTACTTCACCACTTTTGACGAGCAATTACATACACAGGTTCAGCTAGTAGATGAGACACATGCCCCTATTGTTAGTAGGTGTACAGTCTGCCTCCCAAATGACTTTACATTACATTCGGTGTTTCATGTGCCAAAATTGGCCATGAATTTATTATCTGTACATTAGTTAGCCAGAGATTTTCATTGTGCGGTTGAGTTTTTATCTGATTCGTGTTATTTGCAGGACTTGAGTACCAAGAGAATTATTATCAGGGGACATGAGAGAGATGGATTGTATTATTTAGGCAATCCACCTCCAGTTTCACCAGTTTCTTCACCTTCATCACCTGCACCTGCTTTGTCTTTATCTGTTTCTAGCTTGCATACTAGTATTTTGTCTAATACTCGTCGTTATGATTTTTCATCACAAACTGTTCAGTTGTGGCATGACCGTTTTGGACATACAAATTTTAAACATTTATGTATGTTATTTCCTGCTTTGAACAATGCTTGTGTTGATGGTAAACTTGACTGTGTTATATGTTCCCTATCGAAACATGTTCAGACTAGTTATATTCCTCGCATGCACCAGTCATCCAAACCATTTGACCTAATACACTCTGATATTTGAGGACCCTTTCTTGTTACTGCTCTGTCAGATGCTCGATACTATGTGACATTTATAGATGATCATACCCGTTGTACTTAGATTTACCTTTTGCATAGAAAATCTGATGTACTCCCTGTCATCACTCAGTTTCTCCAGATGATTAAGACACAATTTGATGTCATTGTTCGTCGTTTGGATAATGCCAAGGAATATGTGTCTGATGCTTTAGTGTCTTACCTTTCTTCTCAGGATATCTTTTAGCAGCTCACTTGTCCATATACTCCTGAGCAAAATGGAGTTGCTGAAAGGAAAAATAAGAGTTTAATAGGGATAGTATGTTATATGTTTAGAGGTATGGGGGTACCAAAATCTTATTAGCATTTTGCTGTTTTGACTTTTACATTTCTATGTAATCGTACACCGAGTCGTGTTCTTTAGCATAGAGCTCCCTTACAAGTCTTATTCCCTGAACGGATACTTTTTTCGGTCCCCCCTCATGTTTTTGGCTGCACATGATTTGTTCAGGATCGGTCTCCTACTCGCCACAAGCTTGATGATAAGGCGATTCGTTGTATCTTTGTGGGCTATTGTCATCAGTCTAAGGGATATCGGTGTTATAATTCTATCAGGTGCCGTATTTATTATAATTTAGATGTTACCTTTCTTGAGCACATTCCTTACTTTTCTTCCACTCCTATGTTTGCCCCTCCATTTGATTCACTATCACTACAGAGTCACCAGTCTCTTTTCCACCAGAGCCACTCGTTCCTGTCAGTACAGAGTTACCAGTCTCTTTTTCTTTATAGGTTTATGTCCGTCGTCCTCGCTCTCTTCCCCTTGCTGATGTCCCCTCTACCTCAGGCGATGTAAGTAATATTTTTCAGTTAGTTGAGCATATTGATGCACCTGTTGTTAGTAATGTTAGTACTGATGAGATTGTAGGTACTGAGCCAGTTACTTTCCCTGATGAGACATTGTCAGTGGAGGATGATGATTTAGGGCATCGTTATCCGCAGCGTGATCGTTGTCCGTTATGGTTGGACAGCCAGGATTTTATATCCGATCTCTGCTTATGTTTCTTATGGTGATCTTTTTCCTTCATTTCAAGCTTATAGTATGATCTTATCAAATACGCCGGTTCCTCGCTCTGTTTCAAAGGCTATGTGGGAGCCCCAGTGGGTTCTTGCCATGCAAACAGAGATGGATGCTCTTTAGCGTAATCATACGTGGAATCTTATCTCTTTATTTTCAAGGGTGAAACCTGTTGGCTGTCGCTGGATTTACACCCTGAAATTTCTTGCAGATGGTACTATTGATCGTCACAAGGCTAGGCTTGTGGTGAAGGGCTTTACTCAGGTACAAGGTCGTGATTTTGGTGCTACCTTTACCCCCGTGGCAAAATTGACTACTGTTCAATTGATTATTTCTCTAGCTGCGGAGTACTTTTGGCCTCTTCATCAGTTGGATGTAAAGAATACATTTTTTCACGGTGGTCTAGACGAAATTATTTATATGGATGCACCACCGGACTTTCGTGGTGAGGGGGAGTATGCTGGAAAGGTATGTCGATTACGAAAGTCTCTTTATGGACTGAAACAGTCACCACAAACTAGTTCTCTCGCTTTAGTGATGTAGTTGTACGTTTAGGGTTCATCAGATGTCATTCTGATCGTACTTGCTTCATTCGACGGAATATTTCTGGATAGTGTGTTATCCTTTTGGTATATGTTGATGATATTATTATTACTGAAGATGATATTTCTGGGACTGCGCAAATCAAAGTAGACCTTGGGAAGGCCTTCAATGTGAAGGACCTTGGATTTTTGCGATACTTTCTGGGGATTGAGGTTGCCCGTAGCAGTAGGGGTATTGTTCTTTCTCAGAGAAAGTATGTTCTGGATCTTCTCTCAGACACTGGGATACTGGGGTACAAACCAGCATTATCACCCATGATTCCAAACCTGAAGCTTGCTGTTGAAGGTGGGGAGTTGAGAGATCTGACTGTCTATCAGAGGTTGGTAGGTAGACTTATCTACCTAGCTAACACTAGACCAGACATTTCATTTACTGTCAGCCGAGTTAGTCAGTTCATGCACAGACCATGTCAGCCTCATCTTGGATACAGTTTATCATATTCTTCGGTACCTCAAGCCTTGTCCTGAACTTGGGTTGTTCTATGCATCAGGATCTCAGACTGGTTTTCTAGTCTGTTATACAGATTAAGATTATGGGGGAGCGTGTGATGGTCGATTTACTACGGGCTTCTGTGCTTTTCGAGGGACTCATCTTATCTCTTGGAAGAGCAAGAAGCAGTCAGTTGTCTCTCGCTCGTCAGCAGAGGCAGACTATCGGGCATTGGCACTTAACACATGTGAGATTATCTGGCTAAGATCGATTCTTGGCGAGTTGGGATTTCCAGTAACTTCTTCATCTACATTATATTATGATAATCGATCTGCTATTCAGCTCGCTTCTGACTCTGTATTACACGAGAGAACAAAGCATATAGAGATTGATGTTCACTTCCTTCAGGAGAAAGTTAGCCGTGGTATTGTCACTCCATCGTTCGTGAGAACTCGTGATCAGGTTGTGGATGTTTTCACCAAACTTGTCACTCTATCCATTCTTCGGGACTCCATTGTCAAGCTTGATTTAGTTGATATTTTTGCGCTTAGCTTGAGGGGAAGTGTTGGAGATATAACAATCTAGTTTATTAGGGTTTATTTTGTTTTACCTTTTTATCCTTGTTGTAAACTTTCATTGGCTATATATACGGGGGTTTTACACTTAGTTTATATCCTTTTTTCACTTACATTTATTTCAAGTTTTTATAACAGCAGTTCTATGTGTGTATCATATGAATAAAACACGCACATGTATACATGAGATTTGATGATATTGTAACTGGGACATAATAAGTGGCATATCAACCATTTGATCATGAAGGTGCCTTCAGAATAAGTTTAGAGGATTTTCATTTCTTGCAACATCCTTTGTGTGCATGTATCTTTATCAGTATCTTTGAGCTTTTGATACTGTCCTTTATGCCTATCACATATTAAAGATCACAAGATCTTTTGCAGGGCTTTCTCTGGCTTCTACTCACAATTAGGTTGTTATTGATGCTGTCCTTCCTACTGGTGTTATTAATTTAATGTTTTTTCCTTTATCATTTTAAATGTGAAATACAATTAAATAGTTGGCTTTGAGATCTTAAAAGTTGTTCTGGAATAATTCTACTCTCATTTCCTTTTTCGTACCTGGAACTTGTGTTGTACATTAGTGGATGACATAAGTAGTAGATGTACAGAAACATAATCCTATAACAATTTCAGATTGCCTTGTTATGCTTGAGCAAATAACACTATGCATTCATTTATGGCTTTGTTTGCTTTATAGGGAGATTGTGGTTTTTTCAAATGGTGCAATGATTCTACTGTTGCAGCTAATCGTTCTCATGCAGTCACCACTTCTAAACTTCATCAAAACATACATGAAACGAGCCACAAAGGCTATAGTGCAAGTGGTTCTTCTTGTTTTAAATGTGGAAAGGACGGACACTGGGCGAAAGATTGTCTTATGTCTTCATCCCACCCCCCTGCTGAGATGGGACGAATATCTGTATCATCAGGTACTTGTTATAAGTGTGGAAAGCCTGGGCACTGGGCAAAGGATTGCTCTTCAAGGGCAGATGAGAGAATGAAGTCGGGGCACTAACCGATTTCTACTTTGGGAGTTCTGATGTAGCTGTAAATGAATCGTTTACTGCTTTTAGTGGACTGTTGATATGGAATCAAACTACTCAAACATGAACTAGTATGGTGTAAATTTGTTGATTAGGCTTTGTTTGAAGAATCAAGTATCAGCTTAGTGCTCGCTCACTTCTTGTGGCATTCTAGTAGCTAATGCTACTGCTTTAATAAGCTGACTAAATGTTGATGTAGAAGCTGGGGCATGGCTCCTCTTCTATTACAATAAAACAGCACATGTGCTGTTAATCCAAACAACATCGTATTGATGAGTTTTGGTGCATGAAAAACATTTTCACCAAAAATAATTCTCGAGACTCTCCCTCTTTCTTTCATATATGTTACAGAAAGAAAAATGAAAGAAGATGGGAAAACAATGGCAGAGCAACTACACCTCTGAGTTGCTCGCTTAATCTGTTGCTTGCTAGTCAGGAATTGAGTAAGGAATGACGTTTTGATACGGATAGATAAATGCACAATCATGTATACAGAGTTAAATTATTTTTCTGTAAAAAGAGTTGTGCCTGTTCACGAGGTCTTCTAATGACGGTAAGTTAAAATCAGTTTGAGGTGAAGGAATTTCTTTCCTTCAAAAAATAAGATTATGATGCTTCAGTCATCACTATATCTACTAGAACCAACAGTGTTGAGACTTGTGAGGGACCACCAAGATAATCTGTCACTGGCCGGAGGTGGTGGGGTTCGGCACTGTGATCAAAGCTTAAGCAGTGGTTAATGCAAACCCAAGTTGCAGAAAAAAGGCCTCATATTATTCTTGCCATGATGATCCGGGATGTGATTTTACTAGATTGTACATTTTATTGATAGTAGTTGGTGCACACGTGCATTGCTTGTGATTTATTTTGTATTACAATTTTTTTTTAATTTTCGTTTAATAGTTTATTTTTCAATATCGGAGTAACTTAGAAATATGACAAGGGCTGTATGAAGAAACAAAAGATAAATGAAAGAGCAAAGTGACAATCACTCAAAGTAATGTATGTTCGTTTATATTCATAGCTAGGAATAGAAAACAAAAACCTCCTTAATGAAAATTATTGTAATAGACAAATGCAAAGGAGTCTCAATAGGTTTGGTACTCCAATGAATAGAGTAAGAGGGGACAGTTTGGGAGAAAGACATTGAAATAAAGTGAAAATAAGAGATAGCTAGGATTAAAGGAAAGGTTTGAGTTAAATTGGCAAGAAAAGTTAATATATAAAAATAGAACCAAAATTAATGAGTTGATTATAAGACCCATCCCCAACCGAAGAAAATAACACTTGCCCTTGACCTTCGTTATCAACCCAAACAATTTCACCAACCTTGTTGGGAATGTCGTTGTCTCTAGTAATACATAAGGGCCTGCTTGCAAGATTCTTGTCATTTGAAGAGCTTTCATGCATCACCCCAAAGTTTTGCAGTCAGATATTGAAAGAGAAGTTTGACTCCATAAAGTTCTAACTTAGGCCAAAAAATAAGCACTAAAATTCCACATCAACGTACCACAACATCAAACATTAACTTCCTCACAATAACCGTTAATTAAAATTTATCTCGCCTTGCTTTTAGTAAGTGGCAATTTCTAACACTGGGTCGTTGATAATATGTACCTTAACCAAACAACACTCTCTGAGGAATTGCAAATTCATTAACATAGTCTGAGCACATAGAACTGGAACTCTCGCAACCAGTAACCAAAACGGGAGAGGAAAGTGTATGTTGTTCTAAAGCAACAACTAATCCTTGCCGTATCAGACAAGGAAGAAAGAGATCTCATTGAGTTCGTATGCTTTGATCTACAACTTAATACATCCAATTACTAGCAGGTATGAACCCAATCTAAAATATCATAAATTTAAAAAATATTGTTATTAAAAAGTCTTCGAACATGCTCTCCGAAGGCTGTAACCTGGTAAGCTTTGATCGTAGTTAGATAAAACAGTTGGCCTATTTTAATAAACAAAGAAAATTGAATTCTAATAATCACATAATATTGATAAATGCTTGTATGCAATAAAATTAGAACCATCCAACTCAGATTATACCAAATCATGGACTGCAAAACAAAGTACCAAATCAGGACTGCAAAACCAAGCAAGAATATCTTTGAGGTAACATAAGTCCCCCAAGTCCAATCTTAGTCGAACATCATTAATCTATAAGAGAAACTCTAGTGTTTATTAAAACATCTTGTGAAGTCCTAATTTAGTAGGTAAATTTTTTTTTTTTAAATTTTTTTAACTTTTTATTGTAATGGATTGAATTTCTCCACCTGAGGATTATCAAATTTACGCAACCGGATCTGGAATTAGGTTATCTCCTTGAAGTTTTATTAGAATAATTAGATTGTTTCTTTAGTTTTGACTTGGATGCATGAATTGCAAGAATTGTGTAGTTAAAGTATACTCTTTATTTTAAATAAAAGTAATTTAGGCATGGACAGATTCAAAAAAATTTGGTCCGTCTCACTAACCTCATACTATTCATCGTGTTTGTTGGCATTCCCTCTAGATACCCCGGGTTCAACTGGTTAGGCAATTTCTTTGGTGAATCAATTCTCCTGTAAAGATCTTCTATTTCCTTGATAAAAAAAAAAGAGTAGCCCTCACTAAGTAGAATTCAGAAAAATTGTGTCGAATGTTGGTTTCAAAATGAACTGGTTAATATTGCTAGAACATATATTATCTTATTTGCAACTAAGAACTGTGTGAGCTGAACGGATATTTTTAGTACTTGTTGGTCCAATTATATAGAGGTGTTCTACTCTATGTTGTTTGTTTAGATTTTATTCCCAAAGGCTTAAGCAAATGCCCGCATATTTGTATTCAAATTGAGATTTTCCTGAATTCTTATTTTTACAGAAAATTTTGTCAATTTTTTTTTTTAAAAATAGCAAGGGTTAGTTTGATTTCAATGTCTTTAATTTAAACAAATGGAGGAAAACTTATGATTATGAGTGATTTTTTTTTAAGTTTTATAGTGTCTTTAGGCACGGACAATTATTAATATATATATATTTAAGAAAATTGCTCATTTTTAAAATTAATTATTGGCTGATTATTGAGTTTGTAATTTTATTTTTACATAAACATCAAAAGTTGTTCTTGTTGGACTTTCATTCTTTTTACAACTCTATGACTCTCATCTCTCATATAACTCTCTCTTTTTATATCTCATATAACTCTTTCTTTTTATCTCATACACTCAACTCTCATATGTACAATTTTAAAGCTCTCATATAACTCTATTAAAGCTCTCATATAACTCTATTTTTTTATCTGATACACTCAACTCTCATATGTATATAACTCTCTCTTATACACCTCACTCTTATATGTATATTGTTGAAGATTATCATAATTATCTTCTAATTAGTTGTAAATAGATTGATAAGATGATAAGATTGATCCCTAAAATTATGTGATATCTCATACTTATCTTCTATTCTTTATGAACAAGTTTTGTAAAAGGGTTATTAAAGCCGTGTATCATTGAATGAAAATATACAAGAATTTGAATCAATATTTCTTCACGGTATCAGAGCAGGTTTTCTTGTATCTGAATCCTTGAATCTCAAACCCTTGTCTCTGTAACCTGTTGCACATACTATGGCCGCCGAATCAACCAAACCCACCACCAAATCCTCTTCTCCTGTCATACATGTCCAATCTGAAAATTCTGGCTTTAATGCTGGCATAATCCTCACCGAAACCAATTATGACATCTGGTCCCAGATTATTAAAATGCATATCGCTGGCCGTGAAAAACTTGATTACATTATTGGTGATTCTCCTCAAACTAATTCTAAGGATTCTTCGTATTCCAAGTGGTATGCCGAAAATCAAAAGGTTAAAGGCTGGTTACTCACATCAGTGGCACCGGAGATTATGAAGCGATACCTCCGACTCCGTACTGCTCGTGAAATTTGGAGTGCTCTTGCCAAAGCATTCTACGATGGAATCGACGAAACACAAATCTTTGCCTCAATCAACGTGCTTTTTCCCTCCGTCAATGTGGTCGTTCTCTTCCCACATATTATGGTGAACTCATTGAAATCTTCCAAGAACTTGACCACCGTGACAACTTTACCATGAAGGATCCTGATGATAGTGTTGCATATAAAAAATCCGTTGAAACATTGCGGATTCATATATTCTTGAATGGTCTTGATGCTGAATTTGAACAGGTGCGAGGGGAGATTCTTCGCATGGATCCAAGTTTGGCCCTTGAACATACATACACATATGTTCATCGTGAAGCAAATCATCGGGCTCTCTTAAATGGGGATCTGACTACTCCTGATTTTGTGGCTATGTTAGCAAGTAGATCCACTCCACCTACACGTCGAATCAGACCTGATGCTGCTCCAGCTTCTTCCACACCAGCATCCCGTAGTTTTGATATTGGCAATAAACGCCTTGGATCATCTAGGTCCTATACTCATTGTGGTGGCACAGGACATACTAAATCTCGCTGTTATGACTTGATTGGTTATCCTGAATGGTGGGACCTTGCCAAGGCTCCAACTAAACGTAACTCAAATCTTACTTCTACTGCTTCCGCTGCCACTGTCAAAGCTGAAGAGCCTATATCAGACCCTACTGCTTTACATTTTTCTTCTGATTCCCTAGGTAAGTCTTTAAATAACTCGGCTCCTATTGGATCTTGTACATGGATTATTGATTCTGGATCAACTGATCATATGTCCTTTGATACTGCTTCTATTCCTACGTTGAAACCCATGTTGTTTCTACAGCCAATGGCACTTCGGCTACAGTTATTGGTGAAGGTTCCCTCTCTCTAAACAAGCGTAATTTAGATTTTGTTCCTGTGGTGCCTTCACTTAATTTTAACTTGTTATCTGTATCTCAAATTACCACTTCCTTGAATTGTGTTGTGATTTTTTGGCCTAACCATTGTTTCTTTAAGGACATCAAGACACGAAGGACAATTGGGCGTTGTACTGGAAGAGGAAAGCTCTATTGTCTTGATCTCGCACCATCTAGCTCAAGTGCATTGGCTCAGTCATTATCAGTTACTAGTTCGGACTCTACTTCTGATATTTGGTTGTTACACAAACAGTTTGGACATGCTTCATTTGGATACTCAAAGCATTTGTTTCCAAAATTATTTACCAATACATCTCTGTCACTGTTTAAATGTGAAGTTTGTGCATTGGCAAAGAGCCGTCGTGCTCCTTTTCCGTTGAGTTTGAATAAAAGTCCTTTTCCATTTATGATTGTACACTCTGATGTTTGGGGCCCAGCAAAAATTCCAACACTTAATGGTGCATGATGGTTTGTTTCTTTTATTGATGATCATAGTCGCATGACTTGGGTGTGTTTGATGAAAACAAAGCAGGATGTTTGTTCACTATTTAAACAATTTCACTTGATGGTTGCTACTCAATATAAGACTTCCATTCAAGTTCTTCGTACTGATAATGGCGGGGAATTTGTAAATCATGAGCTGGAGCAATTCTTACATCTTCATGACATCATTCACCAAACCACATGCCCATCTACTTCCCAACAAAATGGGGTTACAGAAAGAAAAAACCGACAACTTCTGGAAATGGTTCGAGCAATATTGTTTGATGCCCATATGCCGCTTCATTATTGGGGCATATCACTTATTGCTACATCCTACTTGATCAACCGGATTCCATCCCGTAGCTTGGACTTCCATACACCCCTTGAAACCTTAAATCAAACCATGTCCTCACCATCCGTGTCAAACCTGCCCTCAAAAGTTTTTGGCTGTACTGCATTTGTACACATACCCAGTCATGCTCGCCATAAACTACAACCACGTGCTCTTCGTTGTGTCTTTGTTGGCTATGACCTCCATCAAAAGGGATACAAATGTTACCACCCACCAACTTGCAAACTACATGTTACTATGGACGTAAAATTCCATGAACTTCAAATGTATTATCCTGCAACATCAACTGTAAGTCAGGGGGAGCAAAGTATTGGTATCGGTGACTTGCAGTCCCTTAGCCACCCAACCGAAATCATAAGCCATAATCCTGAACCTGAACCTACCAAAACTGCAGAACTTGAACCTGACGAAACTACAGAGCCCGAAATTGTTGCAGCAACTCGACTTGAATAGCTCCCTGGTCACACAAATGAATTGCAGTCATCTAGCCGCACAACTGAACCACAACAGAAGGATATAATGAATGAGCCTATAACACTTGAGCTTCCACCGTGTGATCATGATAATATGACTGAGCCGGTTGGACCACAACATCAATTGTCTCCACTTGACGCTTCTACTTCTCATCATGAGTCATTCTCAGTCACCGAACCTAAAGTAAGTCATGAACCTCCACTCCGAATACTTCCTAATCGTACCACAAGAGGATTTCCTAGAGTTAGTTATGAACCTGTTCTTAATTCTACTCCTAAGTACCCACTGAACAATTATGTTTCTTAATTCTACTCCTCAATTATCTGCTGTACATATACCTAATAGTGTGCAGGAGGCCTTGAAAGACTCCAGGTGGAATGAAGCAATGATTGAGGAGATGAAGTCCCTTCAAAAAAATATAACATGGGAGGTGGTTGATTTACCAGTTGGAAAAAAACCTATGGGATGTCGATGGATTTTTACAATTAAATAAAAAGCAAATGGTGACATTGAGAGATTTAAAGCTCGACTTGTAGCTAAGGGATACAGTCAAACATATGGGATTGACTATGCAGAAACCTTCGCATCTGTGGCCAAAATAAATACAATACCTATACCCTTATCATTAGCTGTGAACTTCAACTGGCCACTACAACAATTTGATATAAAGAATGCTTTCCTACATGGAAATCTCCAAGAGGAAGTATACATGGAGTTGCCTCCATGATGTAATTTACAGATTGAAGGAAGCGAACAAGTGTGTAGATTACAAAAATCATTGTATGGTTTAAAACAATCACCAAGGGCTTGGTTTGGCAAATTTACAAGTTCAATGAAGGCATTTGGATATCAATAGAGAAATTTTGATCACACTCTCTTCATAAAAAATAATAAAGGAAAGCTCATTGTGTTAATTATATATGTCGACGATATGATTGTAACAGGAAATGATGCTAATGAAAGACAAGCTTTGCAGACCTATCTTTCTCGTGAGTTTGAAATGAAGGATCTTGGACCATTGAAGTATTTTCTGGGAATCGAGGTGCTAAGATCTAAACGAGGTATATTCTTGTCATAACGGAAATATACTCTAGATTTACTAAATGAAGTTGGCATGTTAGGTTGCAAACCAAGTAATATACCTGCTGCTGAAAACGTCAAATTGGGTATATTTCTGGATCAAATCCCCACAAATAAAGAACGATATCAAAGACTTGTAGGACGGTTGATGTACCTTGCCCATACTCGGCCCAACCTGACATGTTCTCTTAGTGTTGTTAGTCAGTTCATGCACTTTCCCAGTGAAGATCATATGGATGTCGTAATAAGAATCCTACGATATTTGAAGTCTTCTCCGGGAAAAGGAATTATGTTCACTAAGGGAGATTGGGCTAGATCAATTGATGATAGGCGTTCAACCATGGGGTACTTAACGTATGTTGGAGGAAATCTGGTTACATGGCGAAGCAAAAAACAAGAAGTTGTGGCTAGATCCAGTGCAAAAGGTGAATATAGAGGTATGGCTAAGGGTGTGTGTGAGCTATTATGGATTAAAAATCTATTGCAGGAACTCAAGATTTCACTAGCATCTCCTATGAAACTCTATTGCGATAATAAGACAGCATGTGACATAGCTTATAATCCTATTCATCACGATCGAACTAAACATGTAGAAATTGACAGACATTTTATTAAGGAGAAACTGGAAGCGAAGATTATTGAAGTCCCTCATGTTCGATCTCAAGATCAACTTGCTGACATTCTCACTAAGGCCTTATCAAGTCAAGTCTTCCATGGACTTCTGGACAAGTTGGGCATGCACAACATCTCATTATCTTCTAATCTGTAAATAGATTGATAAGGTGATAAGATTGATCCCTAAAATTATGTGATATCTCATACTTATCTCCTATTCTTTAGGAACAAGTTTTGTAAAAAGGCTATTAAAGTCGTGTATCATTGAATGAAAATATACAAGAATTTGAATCAATATTTCTTCATATATAACTCTCTCTCTCTTTCAAAAATATTTTAAACACATCTCTCATTTTCTCCCCCTCTCTCTATATATATATCTCATACTTTCTCTCTCTTAGAATTATTTATTTTGACGATCCTAATTAAATTTTTATTTTATCTCTCTCTTAGCATTGTTTGTGTTGATGATAGAATTTGGACTTCTTTACTAGTGTTTTAAAATCTGACCTAGCCCGTTGACCTAGTGAACTGGTGCTCTAACTGGGCCGGTTTTTAAAAAAAAAATATTTTGTGCTTGAAAATCGGAATAAAAAATGGTCAAAAACCGGTGAACATGTTTGAACCGGGAGAGTTGAACCAAACCAGCTTAATTAAAATTGTATAAACAATAGATCTTATGCTTTTTTTTTCGGACATTTTGTGTTTTTGTCTTTTTGTTTTGCCCTAAATCGCTCCAAACCAGAGTAGACAAGAAGAGGCAACCTCCACCAGCGATTCCACGCTCCAGTCCAGCCTCCAGCACCAGTAAGCAGTAGCGACTCCAATCCAGCGATTGTGGACAGAACCAGTGACGAAGTGAGTTTCCCTCCCTTTCTCTCTCTCTCTCTGGTTTTGCATTTTTGGGGCATTTTGCCCTAAAATCTAAATCGTTCCCAAACCCCCCTGCTCTGAGACTTTCAAACGCTCTCTTTGTTTCTCTCTCTCTCTCTGAGTCTCTGCTGCAACTACGATAGAGCAATAAAAGCTCAAGGGTGAAGGAATTTTACTTCACGGGCTCCTGCTTCATTGCTTCAGGGACTCTTGCTTCAAAGAAGAGGCTGCTTCAAGCTTCAAATCTCCATTGCAGTAGCCAACGACAACTCCCATTGACAGTAGCAGGTACTACTCTGCCTCTCTCTCATTATCTTTCTCGATTTCTCTCTCCTGCAATATTAGATTTTTTATTTGTATACATTGAATCTATAATTAAAAAGCCATCATACTCTGCCTCTCTATTATTTTTATTGAATCTGTGATTTTTTATTTTTATACATTAAATCTGATTTTTGATTTGTGATTATTTTCATGCATGAATTTTTTATACATTGAATCTGTGATTTGTTGGGATGTTGTTAATGCTTTTGAAGCTTGAATTTATATATATGGTGGTGTCTTTGTTGCTATGAAATGAGATTTTGGTGGATTTATTATAATTTTTTTTGTATATTTATTATTTTTTATTGTATTACCGGTCTAACCGACGGTTGAACCATTGACTCAGTGATCAAATCTCTCTGCCGGGTTGTTATCCGGCCCAGATTTTAAAACACTGTTCTTTACTCAAAACAATCAATTGTCCTCGCAATGTTAAAATGAGAAAATTTTAGAATGTTAAAAAAAAAATGCAACGTCTAGAATACATGTTCATTGTTCTACCTAATTAATCAGAGGGAAAAGCTTTCGTTTCTGTGTATCGGCCGCTGGGACTCGCAGTGGGAGCTCCTTCGATTGAGTGAGTTAAGCTTTCACTCTCTTACAGAGAGAAGCGATGGCAGAGATCACTACCACCCCCGGCGGTGACATTCCTCCAAATATGACTATTTACATCAACAACCTCAACGAGAAAGTCAAGCTCGAAGGTATTATCCGCTCTCTCTCTCTCTCTCTCTCTCTCTCTCTCTCTCTCTCTCTCTCTCTCTCTCTCTCTCTCTCTCTCTCTCGCTGATGTCTCTGCTGAAACTTTTGGCCTAGAACACGTACTTATATGTATTTGTATGGGACTGAAATTGGACTGAAAATTGTAGAGTTGAAGAAATCGCTGAATGCGGTGTTCTCTCAATTTGGAAAGATATTGGAGGTTTTAGCATTCAAAACCCTCAAACACAAAGGTCAAGCTTGGGTTATTTTCGAGGACGCTTCTTCCGCCACCAAGGCGCTTCGCCAGATGCAGGGCTTTCCTTTCTATGACAAGCCCATGGTACTGAATTTTTCTTTATTTTTCTGTTGATTTTGTTCTTTATTTATGGTGCTTTTTTCTTTTTATTTATTTATTATTGTTTTTAAAGTGTCTCTTTCAGAACATTTTCTAAGAACAAATATTCTTTGAATCTCTAATGTATGTCGGGCTGATAATCGAATACGGCTTGAGCCTGTGAACTTCAGAGAGGATAAAAAATTGTTTAAGTTCAGTTCGTTTTCTAAACGAACTCGATCCTGAATGAACCTATCCGAACCCAAGTCGAGCTCTAGTAGCTCGGTTTAATTATCAACCTTAATTGTATGTTACTTCCAAGAAATCCTAAACCTTGGTAAAAACGTCAGACATGACACTCAGAAATTTACATAATAAGGATATATGGGGATTATGTGTAAATTATGGGATGTGATGACCACGTTGCAGACAAGTACTTGAGTTTAAATTGTTTAACCATTCACCAATCAATTTTTTGGAAACTATACATAATATGATAGTAGTTCTGATTGATAAAAAAAAAATACATGTTTTTCTTACTCAATTTGGTGAGGATTTTCTTTTTCTTTTGATTAAAAAAGATCAAGGCAGTTTAGTTCAGGAATTTATTTTGAAGGAAGTTTGGTTGTCATTTGATAAAATTGAAGATAACTTCCTAGAGGTGATATTATGATTTTATTAGGCCATGTGGATCACACTTTGCTTTGTACCCAAAATATGGTTCCACCGGCTATGCTTTGGTGTCATAAAAATGGTCATCATCTCTTCTATAGTAATCTTGTTCACATATTGAAAAAGTTTTAAAGTCTTTTGTCTCATCCCCAAGGTAGCATTGATGTATGGGCGATCCTTGACTTGTTTATCCAGCTAGCTTTTCTTATGTGTTTCCTAGGGACTAACCTACTCCCCTTGGTATAGGGCTGAAGAAAGACAATATAACTTGTTGATTTGGTCTCCAACTTTTACAGCAATTTTAGTATAGGGAAGCTGGAAGCATATACTAGATAGCCACTTTTTAACTATTTGTAGGCATGTGGAAATCTATTATTTGCTTATCAACTAAAGAGATACAAAATATTAGTTATTTACTGAAGGCTGTTTGCATTTGTTACCAAACCTACAACCATTGTATGCTTTGCTCAATCAAGTTTGGGTGTGGTCTCATCATGTTCATGGTGTGGTTGGTAGATTGTTATGGAGAATTGGAAAGGTCCTTGTTATACTCGATTGATGCAAGTCAGATCCATGCCTTTTATTCTCTCTATGTTGCTGATTTTCAGTTCCCATTACTATTTGTTTTTACATTGTGTGATTACCTTTGGTTTCACGGATAACTTTCTTGACTACCACTAGCATGGAAACGTTTATTGCTATAGTGATTGGTTAGTCATGTAAATCCACAGAGGATACAATATGCAAAGACAAAATCAGATGTCTTTGCAAAAGCGGATGGTACTTTTGTACCAAGAGAAAGAAGAAAGAGGCATGAGGAGAGAGGTAAGCCATTCGTTTATCTGCACTATTCCAATGTGATTGCCGAAATAGACCACATCTACACATCATTCACACTAGTAATGAGATATGAAAGAAATCATTGTAGTCATTTCACAATAATCACATATTAGCATTTTCTGAATTCTGTCATGGTAACCTTTTTGCTTGGCAGTTACTTCTTTTCTTCCCTATCCTATTTTGGTTCGGCATTTGCAGTATCTGATTGGTGAACGCTAAACATCGAGTTGATCAGTGATGCTAGTGATATCACTGATCAAACCAATAAGACAACAAACAGAAAAGTCACCATGCTGAAGAAATTTGAAAAGTTTCCAGTGTTAAAAGCAAAACAATTTAAGTTGTGGTGAGTGTCTTTTATATTGATGTCTTAACGCTTATCTTTCCTAAGGTTTCCTAGAGGCCTTCATAAATGAGTTGGTCACAACACTAGCAACTCCATGTCATGGAATCTACTGCAATGACTTATTGCTTCCCATTTATCCCCTCATTAGCAGGTCCACAATACACTCACATCGTTGAGCAGTTGAAGCTTTCTATGATTACTGTCAAAGTATTCTCAAAACAAACTTTAGTCATGGAGACTGCCAAAATAAACCCATACATTCCAGTTGTTTATGCAGAAAGTAGTTCCTTGATCGAATTTCTGGAAGATTGAAGATGTGTTTTATGTATAGCTCTGGTTATCACAATGGGTTTTCTGTTCTGGGCATATTGTTGTGTCTAATTTCGACATAGTAGTTCAGTTTTTCCTCTCTCCCCTTCCCCCACCTCCCCAAAAAAAAAAAAAAATTGGAGTGCATTCTCCCCTTTTTTTCCTCTCTTCACCCACAAATGTGTATCTGTTATGCTGCAGGGAGGAAGCGAAAAGAGCAACTAGATCCTAACCAAGCTGCAATGGGTCTGAATCCTGCCTATGCTGGTGCCTATGGTGCAACACCACCTGTAAGCATATTTTTCTGGACTCCTTTCAGAATATTGATGGAATCTTGAACATAAAATAAACTTAGATGTCATATAATTTTTCCTTATAATTTGATGATTCCTGTCATTCAACTGATTATCAAATCTAATGGACATCAAAATATGCAGGTTTTTAAGAGTTTGTTTGTTGAGTTGTAGCTGATTAAAAATCACTCATGTTGCTGTTGGAATGCACATAACTGGTGAATGCCGTGATGTGGAAATGCAGGAAGGCAAAAACACACACTCGCACTGCTACGTCACAAATTATTTCTGTTCAAGATTTCTTGTTTTCAGTTATAAATCATTAATTACAGAATGATACACGAACAAAAATGTTTTAAAATGTTTTTGGGTCATAACACAGTACTCGTTGATTAAGCCTATTGGCTTAGCAAGTGAAAGAATAAGGGGAATAGCGAACTCCATTGACCAATCTAAGTTATAAGTTAGTGCAAAGCATGATGCAGAGGCTGCACAGTTTTTTCTTTCTCTTATGTCATCTTATATTCCCATCATATTGGGAGTTTAATTGGTTTCTTAATACAATAGTCCTGTCATGTGCTAATGGCCAGATAGATTAGTCACTCTTTGTCAGTCTGACTCCATTTCTTCATAATTGGTGCAGTTATCACAGATACCGTACATGGATGGTTCAAAATCTGCCCTCCCAGAGGCGCCTGCTCCACCAAATAGCATATTATTCATCCAGAATCTTCCTCATCAGACAACTCCAATGATGCTGCAAATGCTCTTCTGTCAGTATTCCGGCTTTAAGGAAGTTAGGATGGTGGAAGCGAAACCTGGAATTGCCTTTATAGAGTATGAAAATGAGATGCAATCGACTGTTGCAATGCAGGGACTCCAGGGATTCAACATAACCGCCGAGAACCCAATGCTGATTACTTATGCAAAGAAGTAGATGAATGGGTTTTTCTTTCGGCTATTTTTCCAAGTGGGAGGACAGGAGTACATAGAATTTTGACGTTAAGCATGTTATTAATTGTATTTGCTCATTTGTCTTTAGTCGAGGGATAGGACATGTGTAACTGTAGTATGTTACCTTGTTACACTGGGCTTGTAGTTTGATTTCCATTTTCTGCAAAATTTCTGTGAACACTAAATTAGCTAAGGTGACAAGTGCTTCATGATTTCTCTTTGCTTATGTCTTGTCCCCATTATCTGACTCGTCTTTATGCTAATTCGTCTCCCCATTTTCATTTTGCTTTCTTCCCTGGATGAGGGGTGTAATCCAGATGGTCATATACCAACAGACAATTCAGTATTGATCCTATTTTCTTCTCATTTCATTCCACCATCCAATTGGCAAGCTCAGTTGGATTAAAAGAATGCTTAATCACAGAAATTTCTACTGATTAGACGAGCAAATACAATTCTATAATTTGAAAAAGAAAGTATAAGAACATTAATTGATGCCATAAAGTGCTGGTCCAACAAGGCATCTGCCATTTATGAAATGATGTTTTGAGTTGCTACAAAGTTAGTTCCAGACCAAATTACACCCTCTCTAATTCAGTATTGTGTTTTTCTAAATGGTCTTTCAACTCCTTCTGCCACCCTTGGATCAGTCTCTCTTGCTTCTTGATAAGTTCAGTCTTTGTCTTGAACTCTTCTTCCATCATAGCGATCTCCTATCACAACATGTCAAGAAGCCCAATGACAGTAAGTTCATCAATGTCTAATAAGAATCTTACAACAGCTATGTTGAACATCAAAAACCATTCACGTTATGATCTGTAGACTACCTTCTGCAGGCTTTCAGCATAGGTCGGCTGATCCTCGCGTTGCAGACCAATAAAATATAGTTGAAGTTTTTTGGCAGCATCCATAAAATCTCTGGCATGTCTCTCCCCATCAACTAAAGCAATCAAAAGAGAATCGACTCTATTGGCACCAAGCAAAACACATGTATATTACACTCTGCTAAGCACATATGTCGAGAAGTGAAACAGAATTTTACTCAATAAGACCAATTACAGAGCAACAACTAACCACCCAACAATCAAACAAAAAGCTATACATCTAGGTCTATAACACCACCAATAGATAAAAACTTTTGCAATTACACACACATGAAGAAAACAATACTGTCGATGCAGGTTTTCAGTAATATGTTTCACTACTATTGCAGCCAGAACAGGGCTGAACAACACAAGCAGCACTAGACATTGTTTTTTACTTAAAGCATGGCTACTTTTACAACCATGACTCATACGGGGCCGCATCAACACTGTAAAATGTTTCTATCAAGCCCCTTGAATACCTCACCACACTTCCCAGACGAATTTGAATAATAAACAAAGTCATCACTGCAAGATTTCTATGGTAGTAATGATGGCATACATCTAGAGACTAGATGGGAAATGTTATGAAATTATTCTATGCTGGGCTTTCAGAGAACAAACTTACTGGTCTTTGATGTTCTGAATTTTTAGAAAACTATACACATCCTATAGCCCAATGATTCAACATTAACAATACCAAATGCAGTTACCAACTCAAAGCTTTCCCAGAAATTAATAGTTAAACTTTCAAAGTCCTCATACAAGGTTAAACATTTGTTCTTGCCACAACCCAAAAAAAATCTTAACAGAAAAGAGTATTCACCAAGCCTCTCTGTAGAAAGGTGTTTTTGAACCAATAAGAACAACAATCAACATTTTCATAGCCTTCATGAAATGCCGCTCTGTTCTTTGAAATTTCTCAATTTATGCTAATCAACTCCTACAATTATTACCAAATTAGTATTGAAAACATACCCAAAATTGACAATCAATTGGTTCAAGGTTGTGCCTATGCAAAAGTGATGAGTTTTCAAGAGATCTTGCAGGCTTTGTAGCCAAAAAAAGGGCAAATAGATCACCCACTCTGGTGAGAAGGGTGGGGCGATCGGTCTATGGCTTGGAGCTCTCTTGCAGGCAAGCATGGAAGCAAAGCAGCCTCTAATTCCATGACACACGCAATCATGTCCTCCTTTGGTGGAGAAGGAGACTGTGGATGCTGTTGATCCAACGGTCGCTCAGCCATATCAGAAAACTAGCAATAACCCGTGCGTAAAGGCACTGTACAATTCAGAAAAACCGAACATTGATTGTGAACACAAAAAAATAAAGTACTGAACATGAACGCGCATATTAAGCTGGAAGATACAACTGTATCCTTAACGCACCTACACTTTGAATTAGTGATCAACAACGTATGACCTATATGAAGGTGGAAAAAACTCAACTTTAATGATAAAAGTCTCATAAACTTAAACTGAAAACGCATGAAATTAATATTCTTAAAATTACATATCTAATTAAAATTAACAGTAGCGCTTAGTAAGCGATGATCAGTTTAAGAACCGACATTCACTTATCTAACTTAATGTCATGATTTTGGTGAACTAAAGTGACTCGAAATGATTTCTTTTCATTCATCATAAAAAATACAATTAGAAGAAACACATGTGCCTCGAAGCACTATATTATGCTAAACAAAAAATCATCAATATTTAATCAACTATTTTTCTGTGTTCATTTAAAAAATTTGGACAAAATTTTTCCTACAAATCGAACTGCAAGAAACTATCAATCTGTATTAGGCAATTTGTAAAATGCTAATTACACAATCCACCCTCTATAAAATCTTAATTAAACAAATAAACTGTAAACTCCCAATGTTATATTGCACCAATTCAACCAAATTGTGTTGTCTATACTAAATCAAGACTCAACAATCTATGATGCCTTTTATGTATCCAAGCGGCTCAAAAGCATACTAACAATACCAACTGCACCATAGCAATACATGAAAATGTGACAATCCAAACATAAAAGAGTGTAGTACAACCATTTTTTCAAAAATTTATAAACAATCCATTAAATTTCTTAGTCTCAAGCAACTTCTATCACACAATAAAATGACATAAATTACTTCTAAATCAACTCTACCTCAATAAATCAGCAAAAATTAGGGTTTGACCAAGTCAAAATATTCTACTTTTGGATTACATATTTGAATCAAAATATATATTGTACACTTGCAAAATGAAAGAAATAAAAATTTCGGTTGAACATCTCCTAAAAATATTAACCACAATCCTCTATGAACACAACTATTTTTACCAACTACCACAACAACATTAACCATAAAATGAAAGAATGATCATCAAACGTAATTATACTCTACAGTTGCAAAATGGGTCAATCTTTAATCTAATTTACCAAAATTGATCATCCATCATTAATATTATCAAACTTTCTCTTTATCATCAAATCCTTGTATCAACACATATCCGCATCCACCAGTTGGGAGAATGTATAACAACATATTGTTTACAAAAACAATAAAATCAATACACAACATAATTTTAAAAAAAAAATTAGAAAAGAAAACAATAAACAACAAACAATAAAATTAGTTACCTTATTCGTACATCCCCATCGCGAAAACTTGGTTGTATTTATTATATTTAACTCGCGCACTTTTTCATTCCAATTCTACAAAAATTAAATTCAATTGTAAAAATAAAATAGCATTATTAAAATAATTGTCATTGGTAGAATTAAACTTACAAAAAAATTATATCATTTATTTATTGTAGAATACCACATGTTACAACAAAACCTCAAGGTACACAATGTTTTGTTTTTTGTGCAGTTTGACCCATTTTCAGGGAGAAGGACATGTACACGATCTGTATGTGAACATTTTGCAGCGGAAAAAAAAATAATTTAAGAAATTTTCAACCTAAAACTCTCAAACCGATCATAGCTATAATATGTGAAAACAACCATGTTTTTAATGGATCTAAGAATGAAAAACGCTAATTGAAAATTACCCGTTCTTGGCAAAAAGCTATAAAATGAGATAAAAATATAATTATATTAAAATTAGCAATGAAATGACTAAGTGGGCAATTATCGTTTGTGACCAAAAGAATTGCCAGCTTTTGATTTAGAAAACAGAACTACATACACCCCTTCTGTTGATATGAATGTTTTGTAGATCACTTGTACATTTTAATGTGGGATTAAATTTATAGAACTACAATAATTTTATCATCACTTAATTTGCAACTTCCCCCTAACGTTTAGAGATGTCTACATTAGCCCTCATGTGGTTATTGGATTAATGTAGATAGGTGACGCCATCAACAATTAGGATCAAAGGACTAATGTCCTTCACTCTTTCGCCTCCTCCTATTTTGTCTCTTCATACACCACGCATAGACCACAATGGTGTCACACCAAAGATACCATCTCAATCCAACCAGTACCACAATCACCCTCCCAAATCAATATCAAATATTCTTATAAATCCAAAATTCAAGTAGCCCACTACAATCAAAATACAATATGCAAAACTCTGAGAGAATTATTGTCCCGGGGCTTCAATTTCGATACAACCACAATCAACCCTAACCTCGAGTGCTTATTTAAAATCCTATTCCTAAATTTCATTTTCAACACATCTCAAGTGATCATTAACCTCCTCAAAAATCAATCAAATGAGTGGAGCCAACAAATTTGTGACTTATAAGTGAGAGAACCAATATTCAACACTAAAAAAAAAAAGGATTAATGACATGTATCTAAAAGCCCTATGTAATACAAAAAAATTTAACACAGTTTATGTTTCATTGTTAATTTATAAAAATTTATTTTTCCTCTTTTTTACTCAACTAAAAAATCTAAAATCCAACTTAGCTCATAATTTTCTAAAAAACAATTGATAGAGTTTCTTCCAAAAACAGGACCTTATCAAAATATCAACCTGTGTACACCATCTCTATATTTCATAATCATTTCTAAAAACAATAATTATTGATACAAAGTTGTTTATCATTGAGAAAAGCTTATATATTAAAGAAAAGACGATCTAAACCAATTATAGGACCCACCATACACAATGTAATACTCATAACTAATTATCATTCGGTCACTTTTATTAGAACTAATCAACACAATAAATATAAAAAAGTAGACAAATTTGAAAACATTCATAAAACCACTCACTATCAACTATTTCGAAATCAAAAAACATGTATAACAACCACCATGATATAGTCTTTTTTTATTCCCAAGCTCTTTTATGTATCTTCATTTCTTCGTCAAAATTATACAGACAAAAAAAAGAAGAAACATGAGTGTGATGAGATGGTTTTGGGGGAAAAATATGTATGGGATAAAATTTAACTTGCTAACTAATTTATTATATAGTTATGTAGATTTTAGAGACAACAAACAATTATGTAAGTCTTCTTTTTCTCTCTATACATACACAAACACATATCACATATGTGGGTTTTAAAGAAAGAAAAGAATAGGCTGTGAGACTCTCTTTCTTTATGTGTATATAGCGACAACTCGTGTCTAAAGACACTATGCAATTTAAAAAAATTGAATATTGATCGTAGATACAAAAAATTAATATGTTTGAAATTATATACTTAATTAGAACTTGTAGTAATGCCCAGGAAGATTTACCTAAAAGTTAACTCAGAGAGATTTGCATATCTATTCTATTAGAAGAAATGTTAGTCTCCAAAGGCACTATGCTATTCTTAAAAAAACAATCATCAATATTTAATCAAAGTAAAATTTCTTTGTTCTTTTAAAAAATTTGGACAAAATCTATCTTACAAAGAGTACACCAAAAATATATCAACATATATACAAAATTAATATAGGTTACAATCACAACCCAAATCAAAAACATCTAAAAATATACTCTTCTAAATATAAAATCAAATTTAGAATCATCTCATTATATATTTCTTTACACCTAAAATCAAACTCTACTTAGACTTATGTCTATACAACTCAAAAGCAAAAAGTGGTAACATGTAATACCTTCCACAAAACCGTACACATCCTTCCTCCTAACAAAGAAAAATAAGATTGTCAATAACCATACTAAGAATAATAATCAGTCCACCTAGTCACCAACCCAATTCAAAAATTAGAATTTAAATTCGATATGACTTCAATTCCTTTTTCAAGAAGTTCAATCTAAAGGAGTGAAAGAACCAGAAAATTCAATTGGATGACCTAATGTGGAACATTATACAATGTACTACAAATTTAAGACATTCTAATCAAACCAAAACAAAATACAAAAAGCATAAGAAATCAAAATAAAACATTAAATTCCTAAAAAATTCAACCTCAAAACTCATGTAAAATACTATACAATGCACTACAATTTAAGACATTCTAATCAAACCAAAACAACATACAAAAAACATAAAAAATCAATAGATCCGACAAAAATAAACAACATTGACCAAAGCACATAGTATTAATCACTCAAAATAATCAAAATAGTTATTTATCATACCCGGTCTACACAAATTTAATGTTCCCCAAATTGTGCGAAACACAAACAGAAGGCAAAAAACCTGAGGTATTCAATAATTGAACAATTTGAACATTAATTAAGTCATAAAGTTTATAAAAAGACCCTAAAACAATACTAACAAATTTATAACAACTTATAAAAGACCAACCAATAGCACAATTCAAAGAAATTAAAAATCCTAAACATGACAAAGATACATATGAAAAACAAAACATAAAAAAAAAAAAAAAAAACCTTCATGAATCTTCCAACCAATTAACAAACCCCAAACACTACGTGAACGCATGATCACATGACCCAATCCAACCAAATACACAAAACACAATCTACCAAATTAACATTTGAACTTAGGACCGAAACCACCAATGTGGTACAATATCTTAGCTTTGGCTTTGAATGTTTCTAGCATTGAAGCAATATAGAAAATTTCAGAAGTAATAATGATCGCTTAGTCGGCAAGCCACAAGCCTATCCACCTCTCAAGTGCATCATTGCTCACGTGTTGTTTAGTGGGGTTTCTTTCCTTTGTTGCTTAGAACAAAAAATTATCAAGGGCTAGGCTACAACTGCTCATGGTTATAGCCGTTTGTGAACACAGCTCAGTAAACTGAAGAAAATGAAATAAGAAGGGAGCAAAAGAACCCAACTCACTAAACCCACCTCATGCTTTGCCAGCGGTGTCCCTGGGTGGGTTGCGCAGAGGGTGGGTTGGGGTGGAAGGCTTTTTTTTTTTTTTGGGGGGGGGGGGGGGGCATTAAGTGTGTGTGAGAGAGAGAGAACAGAGAAGAGGTGGGGGTAGGAAGGGTGGTTAGTGTGTGTGTGTGTGAGAGAGAGAGAGATATATCAAGGATACCTGGGAGGGGTTAGCAGTGGCAGTGGCAGTGGCGGTGGCGGTGGCGGTGGCGGTGTTGCTGACGAAGTGGCGGTGGTGATAGTATTGCTGAGGCGTAACAGAGAGAGTGAGGATTGACAGAGGGAGGGTAAAAAAAAAAAGAGATGGAGGAGATACGGCATCTCTGACCGGTGAGGTGACTAAGAAGTCAAATTTTTGGAAAAAATTGTAGATGAGGAATGATGAATTTGGGAGAAATGAGAGGAATGTTGATGATCGTTAAATGAATTGATTTGAGACCGTATGATAGATTTGTTAAAGCTGCAGTGTTTTATATTATAGAATCCGGTCATGTTACCTTTGGGGATAAGGAGTCTCTTTTCCAATGTGCCTACTCAAACTTATATTTTCAAAAAAAAAAAAAAACATCCTATTCACTTAAAATAAGCTAATTTAAGGAGCAACGATGTCAACATTTTGAGTACACACATCAAAATTTAGATAGCATCACAAACTTCACCTCATATTTTCGAAAGATGTCACTAACTAACCAAAAAAAATAAGAAATAGCAGCAATTGTATAAGCATGTGTAACTTGTTGCAGAATATAATCGATCAAACCCAAATCCAAAAGAACTTCAACAATTTCAAGAATCATTAGAAAAAGTTCAACTATACACAATATCCAAATAGTCCACTTGAAAGGCTTTGGCATTTATTGTGCAAGTTTAAGCTAAATGCAAGTAGATAAAAGAAAGCAATTGAAATAGACTTAGTCATGTGAACTTATATGTCATGGATCACACCCATCATCATCAGATCGTCCTCAATGTAGACAACCTACCATTTCTATGTTGATCCACAAAGTTCGCCTTTAGGTTTCAATATGTCCTCTAATTTTCTTATCAGATTCATATACACATCCAATTGTGTCGAATCCATTGTCCTCCCAATAGCAATCCCTTGTATGTTAACTTGAATAAAATTAAAACAATATTCCATCAAAATGTTTTCATTTGGACCAAAATGTCAAATAACAACAATATCAAACAAATAAGAGAAAAAGATAAACAAATGAAGACATATTTTCATTGAGGCAAAACAACAAAGCACTCAATTGAGAAAAAGGGGGAGATAAGTGAGAAAAAGGGGGAGATAAGAGAGAGAGAGAGTAAGAAAAAGGGGAAAGAGAAAGAAGGGATGGGGGGATATATGGTATATGGTATGTGTTTGTTAGCAATAACCTGTGCTTAAATACACAGGTTATTGAGAGATCAACACTTATTAGAAGAATGAACAACCTAAGTTTTCTAGACAACAAAACTCATATCAAACCTGTTAAAGTTACAATCATATCACGATAAAAAATTTACTAAAGACTTCCTATACATATTGCTAGATAGTTTACTAAGGACTTTTTTTTTAAGCCTAAGCAAATAAAAAACATAAGAGCAAATACCAAGCAATGAATAATGGCTATAATTCTCTGATTCTTTGTACGTAGAAAAATTATAACACCCACAAATAACAATTGGGTTGAACTGCTTCTTGGTTTATTTAGATTAAACGATCAATTTTCCACCCAAATCAATTTTTACAAAATAACGCAATAGTCTCATTCCAATTAGTACAACATTAAAGAAGCTAATACAAAACCCCATAATGCAAGCATTAGAATTCTACATATACCTCGTAGGCCGAAATCTATTTATCATCAAAATGTTCTCCCCAAATCACAACCTACAATTGGCCCGCCAATTAGCTCATGAATCGATTGAAAATTAATCGGCAACAGTTTCACTTGAGATAGTGTAACTGCGTAACAGAGAGAGAGAGAGAGAGAGAGAAATAAAGAAGAGAGGGCTTGAAGGGGATGCAAAGAAGCAATCTCTGACAATGAGTGATGGTGAGAAAATAGATTGGATGTGATGGAATTTTGGAGAAAAATATATATAGGATAAAATTCAAGTTCCTTCCTAGTTTTGAGAGAGATCTTAGTGTCCGTTGGATGAGTTTATTTGAGACCGTCAGACGAGCATGTTGAAAAACATACAATTACAAAAGGGTAAGATTCACGCATATAACCAAATTTAAAAAAATTAACCCAATTGAATGACCTAACAGATGTGAATAACCTAGAAGGATTCAAAAGTAATGAATGTAAACAAAGACTTGTGAATTCATTCAATTGAATGGTGAACTAATCAAATTGAGCAATGGTGCAATAATATTACCATTTGCAAATACCACCCATCAAATGAGTAGAGCATAACCACAATCACACTTAACGAATGAAATTAATTAAAACTTTTAGATATTCAAAGCAAAAAATAACCAAAAAAAATAGTACACGCATATGTACAGGATGAGAGAAGAATAAAACAGTGAATGCAAATTCCCAAGTATCTTGTTCTCAAGTTCTTCATGGTATCGAAATGAATAAATTAAAAGCCAGAAATCTAAATCACATATATTCAAATTCACATTGTACACATACTTATCGACTAAGTTCACAAACCAATAACATGCCACATATCACCAATGCTTCAATTTTTTTAACAAGTTCATTAAAAATTCAATATAAGCATCAATTCACCCAACCTTTATACCCAAAAATCACCCCTGCACAAAACCAACCTATCACCACCACCCTTGCACAAAACCATTAACATGTCACCACCATCATTCTAAGATCATCATAGAACTTAAGCATCTCAAAAAAAAGAAAAAAATTCAAATCAAATTTTAATGTACAATTACATGTGGTGGTGGAGATAGGTATAGAAGGCTTAGAATGAAAAACGAACACAATTTCACATACCTTGAACTCCAATTTCATTTAACTAACAATGCAACTCCCAATAAATTCCTAAATAGACAACATCAATTTCATAAAACATAAATTTTCTAATGGGTAAGCAAGCAATCAACATACTGCTACAAATTAGATAGTAGAATTCATCTATTGAGTCTAACGTTATCTCATAATTTATTTGGGATTGTACATAAAGCCGTAGTTGTAGTAATTAAGGAGTGTTGTATGCATGAACATCATGTTTTGAAGTAGATGGATGCACTTGACGATCTGCACAAGATTCAGTTTATAGGAGAATGGCAGATGATGGGTTTGCTCTTGGTGTTATTGATTAACAGACTGTAATAAATGTTTTATGCAAGAATGGGTTTGTACAAACTGCTGAAATGTTCTTTTCAAGAGTTTTGAAACTTGGGCTTTTGTTGGATACTCATATATGTACCTCTTTAGTGCTGGGTAATTGCAGGGTAGGTGATCTCAATGAGGATGGTTGTGGTGCCAAAGGAAGAGATGAATGAAAAGGGTTGCCACCCAAGTACTCATACCTACACTGTCCTGACTAAAGCTATTTGTGATGTAGGATCCACTGATAAGGCTTTTGGTTTGCTTGATGAGATGGTCAAGAAGGGATGTAAACCAACAAGAAGGGATATAAACCAAATATTCACACTTATACAAATTGATAGATAGGCTATGTAGAGAAGGTAGGATTGGGGAGGGAGGCTAATGGAATGTTCAGAAAAATGTTAGATGATGGATTGGTTCTTGGCACAACAACTTATAATGCACTGATTAATGGTTACTGCAAAGAAGGTAAAGTAGTTTCTGCTTTTGAGCTTCTTGGCGTGATGGAAAGGAGGAATTGCAAGCCCAATATCCATACCTTCAATGAGCTCATAGAAAGGTTATGTAAAGCCAATAAACCTCACAAAGCAATGGAACTTTTGAGACGGATAGTTGACAATGGGCTATGACCTGATGAAGTAACCTACAATATTCTGGTTGATGGGTATGGCAGGGCAAGCCAACTTGCTATGGCTTTCAGAGTATTTAATTCAATGAACTCCATTGGCCTTGTGCCTGATGGTTTTACTTACACTACATTAATTGACGGACTCTGTAAAGAAGGGAGACCAGAGGAAGCAGAAGGGATCTTGGGTTTGATGGTGAAGAAGGGAATATTCTCAGATGAAGTAACATTTACAGCTCTTATTGATGGATATTGCAAGACTGGTAAAAGTGCAAATCCCTTGATGGTTTTTGAGAGAATGGTCAAGAACAGGTGTTTGACTACACCTCATGCATTCAACTCATGTCTTGATGCTCTCAGCAAAGTAATTAAGGTGAATGAACAAAATACAATGTTTGGAAAGATGCTAAAGTACGGCCTAATTCCTTCTGTGGTAACTTATACCATATTGATTGATGAGCTTTGCCGAGCAGGTGATACTACCCACTCCTTGAAAGTTTTAGATCTTATGAAGCAGGCGAATTGTCTACCAAATGTATATACATACACTGTTGCAATCAATGGCCTCTGCCAGAATGGTAGAGTGGAGGAAGCAGAGAAACTTCTGTATAAGATGTCCAATTCAGGAGTCTCTCCAAATGACATCACTTATACTGTATTATTGAAAGCGCATGTCAAAGCTGGTCACTACTTGCCGGATAAGATTGGATAGTTGCATAGGAGCTTGCTTTGGTCAGAGTAATAAATTGAAACACTAAACATCTACTGAAGTTCTTACAACAAACATTTACAAAAACCTATGCAACAAATACAAACAATGGCACATTAGATTTCATTTAAAAAAAAAAAGAAGACAAAGAATAAATACAATAATAAGATTTCTTAACATATCAGATGAAGAGAGCACACCAACAGTTATGTGTGACCTAGAAATCGTCGCAAATTCACATAAAACAGCCCCATAATTATAGAAAAAAATGAAACATTCATACAAATAAACTATATATATATATATATATATATATATATATATATATATATATATATATATATATATATATATATATATATATATATATATCTGAATTGATAGACTGGAAAGATAGAATCTGAATTGATAGACTGGAAAGATAGATCTGAATTGAGAAAGGTAGAGAAAATGAATAATATTTGAAATAGAGAACAAATTAGCGAAGAAAAATCACAATACCTAATTGGTGTTTGAGCCGCGGAGTGTAGCAACGAACAGAGAAGAGGGATCAGTATAAAGATGAGCACCCGCTGCAACTCTGGGTTTTGCGATCTGGTTAGGTCAATTAGATTGCGCTAGGAGAGGGAGGGAGAGAGAGATAACTGGGAGGCGGTGTCTCTGGGACGATGGTGGAGTCGGTGGAGATGGCTTAACAGAGAGAGGGAGAGGGAGAGGGAGAGGGAGGGGAGGCTATGAGGCATCAGTCTCTTAACATCGAGTGTGGGTAACATTGAGTGTGGGTGGGAGAGAAAATTGGATGGAATGGAATTGAGGGAAAATAATAAGAGATAAAATATTAAAATTTTGGATTAATAGTATGATGTATCTCGAAAGATAGTTTAAATTTTAATTTAGACCTTCAAATATTAAAAATTTTAATTTATACCTTCAAAAATAAAAATTTATATCAATGTACACTCCCAAAGATAAAAAATATTAATTTATACCCTAAAAGATAAAAATTTGCATCAATGTACACCTCAAAAAATAAAAAATCTCAATTTACAGCCTCAAAAATAAAAATTTGTATCAATGTGCACCTAAAACTAAATTAATAAATTATATCTAGATCCTCTCATACTTGTTACTTAATCATTTGGATCTCTTCACATTTAGAATATTACTCCTACATCTCATGACGTTTGTGCACGTGTAACACGTAATCATTTTTTGTTAATATATGTTAATATAACTGTTAAAAAATATGATTTTATCCTAATAAAAAATTCTAATTTTATATTACCCTTTTTTTTTGTGGGTCCGATATACTCTAAAGTTTAAAATCAAACTTACCATTTGAATGTCTAATAGAATATAGATATTTATATAATATTTTTTATATCCAATGTAATATATTACTCAATGTGCAACCCTTTATTCTATTAGACATTCAAATGGTAAACTTGATTTTGAACTTTAGAGTATATTAGACCCATAAAATAAAGGGTAATATAAAATTATAATTTTTTATTAAGGTAAAATCATATTTTTTAACTGTTTTATTAACGGATATCAACAAAAAAGGGTTACGTGTTACACGTGCACAAACATCATGAGATGTAGGAGTAATATTTAAAATGTGAAGGGACCAAATGATTAAGCGACAAGCATAAGGGGATCTAGGTATAATTTATCAATTTAGTTTTAGGTGCACATTGATACAAATTTTTATTTTTGAGGGTGTAAATTGAAATTTTTGATCTTTGGGGGTGCACATTGATACAAATTCTATCTTTTAGGGTATAAATTGAGATTTTTGATCTTTGAGGGTACAAATTAAAATTCGAACAATCTTTCAAGGTGCAATTTGCAATTAATCCTAAAATTTTTCGATTAGAAGAATGATTTTGATACTATATGATAAGTTTGTTAAAGTCATCCTGTTATATATTATAGATAGACTAGTTTTGCCTGTGCCTGAAGACACAGGATAATAAAAAAATAGTATACAATAAATATATTTGTATTGATATTCAAAATCAAATCACAAACATAGATAAGAGATAAATAAATTTAAGCATCGATTTATAGTGGGAGGTGAGAGATGGTGAGCGGTAGTAGTGGTGGTAAGAGACGGTGATGGTTTGTGGTGGGTGGTAATGACCATGGTGGTGGCGGCAGTGATTGTGGCAGTAGTGACAACGGTGGCCATGGTGGCGTCAGCGGTGGTGGTGGTGGCGGCGGCGACGGTTGTGGTGGTGGTAGAGGTAGTGGTGAGGCGGTTTAAAATACTATTTTTTTTTAAGTATTTATGAGAAATAATTTTTAAAAGTACCTTTTAAAAAGTCATTCCAAACACATCTGTAGGAACCTATTTTTTCTATTAAATTTAGGGTGTTAATATTAACTGTTAGATTAACTTTAAAATAAAATTTAAAGCGATTTCAACCGCGAATAGCAAAAGTCATTTTATTTATCTTTTGAGATTTGAATTGTAAGCTATTTTATTATATAGATAGTGTGACTCACCCTCCTTAGGGTTTGAGAAGAAATCAATTGACAATTTTTGATCACTCTCTAACTTTAATCTTCGCTGTGAATTCAAGGACAAAGCAATAAATATTCGAATTATAGGGTTTTGAAATTTATTGGGGTTACTTCCAGAAACCAACCCAATATAATTGGGCTTTGTTTTTAAGGTCTACTTGTTTCATCAAAATTAGTTCCTAGAGATATGTTTTATTAATTTTTTTTGGACTAATCTTACTTTGGATCTAGAAAGATACTTTAATTTTTAATTTATACCTTTAAATATTAAAATTTTTAATTTATTCCCTCAATATTATGAATTGGTAGCAATGTGACTACCGTTCAATTTTCTGTTATAAATTAAAGTATATGAGTTATAAGTACTTTGGACATGAGGATGAAATGTGTCCATCACCAGATCTTCGTCTGCGATCAATGTAACATTGTTTTATTACAGAAGCATTTACAACTCACGTGTTTCAATTTATGACGAACGAAAAAGGTATTTAAAAACTAAAAATAAATTGTAAAACAGGTGATAGTTAAATTTGCGGAGTAAATTGGACATAAGGAAGATATGTACTTATGTAGTGAGTGAGGGGTGTGTCTCAAGCAATGTTTAGAGGATTGATTGCCTGGAAGGCAGGGGTCCAATGTAGGGGTTGAAGTCCTACTCTTCACTTTTCAGTCTTGCAGTTCCAAGAGCCGTTGGTAACATATAAACTGGGGACAGATTCCAGCATCAAGTTCATGTTCATGGCACAGCTGTGGGAACTTGCAAAGGACTAGAGTTGTTAAATGATTCGAGCTGAATCTGATCAATTATTCAAACATATTTTTTATCTGAGCCGAGTCCCGGACAAACAGCCATTCGAAATGACTCATTTCCACATTAAGAAAGTTTGTGGGAATTACAGCAAGTACAATGGCTGAGCAATTCCAAAACTATCCAAAACTTATCGTCATGCTTGACAAGATAATATTGTGCTCTGTGAATCACCCATCAAGGCTAAAAGATACAAACATCAAAATCTGAAACCCAAATGCAACATATATTCATGCAGACTGGAACTGTTTGCCAATAACTTACATTTTCTGGATAGTACTATTTACATGGTTTGTGTAGTAATTACTCAGCTTCCCAACTACAAAACAGGGACCATAAACCAGCAACATAAATAAAAAAAATGAAAAATTACATCTTCGTGGTGGTTATCTCTTGAAATTAAAATTAACTTGAATGATGTAGCGCATCCTAATCTGATCCACGTTGTAAACTATGTACTCGTTGTACAGTAAAGAACCCTGCAAGAACGTTATAAAGGTCATGTTTAGCGATCTTAATCTCATACAAACCATAAACCACATACTCTTTCAATTAGTCTATGAGAAATTGGCTTATAAGTTGAAGACATATGGTCGGATTACAGAGTCCAATCTCAAGTTACATGATTCGCACCTTGGGGCACCGTTGCTTTTTTGGCTTTCCTAGGGGAACAACAACACCATCTTCAAGTGTTTGAACCTCCAAAAAATCTGGGGCTGTTGAACCAACTCCTTTAGTGCTGCAATGTCAGGTTTCAGAACATATCAACTCCAAAGCAATCAATACCTAATCTTTGATTTTAAGTTCTAAGTCGAATGTGCTTATTTCCAATTTCACACGTCACTGTAGTAAAGAGAGAAAAAAAATAAAGCAAAATGTAAGTACAAATGAGCGTGAAAAAGAATGAACCTTAGCTTCCCTTCTGGCAACTTGTCAGCGCTATAGTCTGCAGTCACCAACTCGGCCATGTCACCCAGCGCAACCTAAAAATTAAATGGTTCAGCAGTACAACATGCAGTTTACAAAGAAAGAAATTTAGTTCAATGACAATTTAGAGCCTTAGATTAATCATACCACTGCTAGGAAATTTACAAACCAACACAAAATGTTCAAGTGCAAAATGAACCTTCCAAAATATGTAAGCACAAAATGCATTTAATGTTTAGTGTTCTAACTGTATTGCTCATAAAACCAGCTTTTTCTGTATGGGCAAAGATGAATTAATACTTGATAAAAGACCACCTCACATAAAAGCAGCACACCAGCTGAAGCAGTAGGAGTTGAGTAGCAATAATTTGCACTTTTGGAGAACATATCAGCAAAATAAACACCCTTTCCAAACATGTAACCTGTTACAGGTGCTTCTGGAGGAGCAATGCGCAAACCTAGTGGTTTATAATGCCAAAACTTGCAGTCAGATAATTTGTGTCAATATTAACATATAAAATACTACATGAAGAAAGAAATAACCTTGGGAGAGTATTCCAGTCCAGTTTGTGAGTCGAGAACCATGCCACAAAAGCATCCTATTTTTGGTATTCAAGAACTGCTCAGAATAGTCTATATCAGGCTTATATAGTGTGGCACTCAAAAAAAAAAAAAAAGCACGATTAACGAAAGAACATCTTTTATGCATTATGAATGTTCACCTTCTTGAAACGTTCATCTTCACCCTCTCTCGACACCCTAAATATTTGAGCTATATCCACTGTATAACTTGAATGTGTCTTTGCATGAGTGTTCTTCATATACCTAGCAAGCTGAGTATGGAAGAGAGAATAGTAACTATATCAAATATCAGCATTTGTAGTAAGATAATTACATGGAGAAAAACAAGCCAATGACAACTTCTCTTAGTCACAACATTTTGTGGAACATGTGAAACCAGGAAGAAAGAAGGGCAATACATCCTAAGTAGGTCTTTGTTTTATGACATCAAGGATTATGTAAGGAGGTAGAAAAAAAACCAGTACCGTAAAAAATTCCTCAGAATCAGCATCAAGCGGAATCAATTCACAGTGAAGGCGTTGATAATGAGAATACAAGGGATCCTCCTATGACAGTTGCAGCAATTTATATTAGGAAAACTGAGTTACAAATCATACAAAAGAGAAGCCAGCACCTTATGACATAAGAGCCAATGCAAACCCAAACACAACGCAAAAGACATTTACGTCTACAGATAAAAGCTACACTGAAAGCTACAAAAGCCTAAGTTGAATGAAAGAATGCCTAGCACACCTCGGCCAAACAGATTTGACCTAACATGGCTGAAACACATGATCTATAAAGGATAAAAACACCCAAAACTTGTCATGTGAAATAAATTTGAGCGAAATAAAACGAGGAAAACAATACCTGCATACCAACAGCGTCCTCCAACAACTTTGTTGCAACCTCAATTTCACCCAGGGCTTCAACCTTTAATAGTAAAAGAGTAAATTATTGTCAGTAATAATATTTAAAAATGCCATGTACAAATAAAATATCACTACAAGATTATTGTGGGATGTTAAATTATAAGAATAATACATCACATCATTTACCATGAAGATCAAGCTACCCAGCTGATCATAAAAAAACCATCAGTCAAGCAACCACCAAGAACACCACCCCCTCCCCCCTCAGCCGCAAAAGATAAAAACCACTAAAAAAGAACAACATACACACAGACAAATCCCAATGCATGGGCTATCCTATAGTATATTCTGCGAAGCAACAACGAGACTTACCATTTCCAGTTTGCATTTCAACTTTTGTGGGGTGTCAATCACAAACTCACCTGTGATCATAGACATTGTCAAGTTAATCATAAGCATTTTAACAATCACTGTATCCTGCGACATCTCTGCAAATGCTCGGCCAAGAGAATCAAAAACACATACAAGCATGCAAGAGAGAGAGAGAGAGAGCTTACGCATTTTGTTAAAACCAAAGTCATGAGGAATAACAGTGTAGAATTCTCTGCAATGTGAAGATACATGAATATTGTCAGATTACGATCATACGATACCAACAAATTGATTCTTAGAAAATAAATTTGAATTTAATTATAAGCATGAAAAAGAGGCTACAAACATATTATATTTGTTATATATCAAGGCCCTTTGTTAGACATGTGAAGAAAATTAAGCCAATCATCACAAAGAATATTGTAATGGAATTCTTACCCACTTAATTGCTCAAGTTTTTTCCTATCCGGCTGAGCAATCACATCAGCAATCCTTTTCAAGACATCATAGCCCTGTATAAATTCAATTGAACCAATAATATAGATCGTTAGATGGATATTTTAGAAATTAAAAACATTAACTTCTTTTGCTTGGCGAGTTTCAACATACCATGACAAACGAAAGACTAAAATAAAAGCAAAATAACAGAACTAAATCCATGCATATATCTTTATGGAAACAACCCGACTCAGGGAAGTAATGTAAATTGTAGGAATGGATAAATATAGAATTGTAATATTACCATAACTTAGCCTGTCCCCTTCCATGTTCAATAAGTGAAAAAACCAACAGCAGGAAAAGGAATAAAAAGAAAATGATGAAACTGTTGCAGGTTCTGGGGATTAAGGATAATACTTAATTACTTACAACCTCCTCCCCTCAAACCTCAACTGAAAAAGAAAAGGAAAAACATGGGATGCTGCAGCTTGGTTCACAAGAATGTGGTAATGAATCCTCTCCAGTCACCACTGAGGGTTTATGTCAAAGGATTAATCAGTTTCCTATCTTGTTAAGATTAGAACAGAACTGGTTGCTTGCACCCCGAATGCAGGGAGATTGTAAACCAGGAATAAAAACCAAATCGACATCGAAGACAAGCTTAATCTTCTAAAATCCAAATGGAAAGGTATGGATTAGGAGCAATCACATCAGTGAAGTCAGAGAAAAAGAAGAGTGGTAGTAGACATCCCCTAAATAGATGTGCTACTTAAGAGGATAGTTCTGAACTGATCCAAAGGGAAGGAAGGATAAGTGTGTAACTCAAATACTTACCTTTAAAATTGTCGACTTGCTCAGCTTACCAAGTGGCAACTTTTCAGCATTGTACCCTAGTACAGAACAGTCAAAACGGTTAACAATTACATAATTGAGAACATATAGTAAAGAAAATAAAAAGATAATTCACATATAGTAATAAAATTAGGGTAAATTATCATATTAATTCCCCATGTCTAAACTTTCAATCACTTTGGACTCCAATCGGTGAATATTGTCACTTTAGTCCCTAAAACTTCTAATTTGTGTCACTTTAATCCAATAAAAACCAACTGGGTAAATTGACGAATAGAAATCGTCACATGCATCTCATGTGACCACAATAAGGGGCATTCCTTTGGAAACTTGAAGGACTAATGTGACAAGAGTGAACAACTAAAGACCAAAATGACACAAATTGAAATTTTGAGTGACTAACGCCGTCCATCAAGTGTGATCACATGAGACAAGTGTGGCCACTTCCATTAGTCAATTTAAACAGCCATTTTTGGTTAGACCAAAGTAACACAAATTGAAACTAAAGAGATTAAAGTGACAAAATATAAAGAATGAGGATCAAATTGATGTAATACACATACTTGAACCACATAAAATTAAGAGGAAACAAAATAGAAAACAACATGCAATAATATTATCATGCAAATAATACTTGCTTTTGAGTTTTGAGTGGCCACCCATCACCAGGGTGATAAATTTATGAAATACTCAACTTTTTTAAAGATCACAATTCAATATAGAGGTTCTACTTAAGTGGCACCTACGGCCAACCTAGGTTTGAATCCCCTTGAAAAAAGAAGAAGGAAGAAACCACTATAACATGTTTGTTTCTTCAATTCGTGTATATGTATCAAAATACCATTTAAAAGTTAACACAATGAAGAACAAGAAAAAAAAACAAACCTATTTCCATCATTTGTTGCTTCATCATGCTGACATTGCAAATAAGAGAGATGAACTTTGCAATGCTGGCCTCCAGCTTTGTCTCCTTAGGTTGAATTGCCATTAGTGATTTAGAGTTTCCTTGAATCTGTTAATGATTATTATGCCTCAGAAGCAGTGGATAAGATGTTGTTTAAAGTTCAAAAAAAAGTATCACAGTTTTTCGAAACAACAACAAAAGCAATCATAGTTTCAAACTTCAGTCAGAAGAACAACAGTAACCATGGTTTCAAACTTTTGGTAAGTTGGACACCCTTCTTCATCAAGGGAATTAGGGACCAATATTGCTAGTTAAATGAGAACAGGGTGGAGTGGAAGATTTTTATCAAGTACAAAAGAGGAAGTTAGAGATATGCAAGTAACTCGTAGGTTCTATTTGTTCAACTATTGCACCAGCAAATATTTTTAGCATTAAGACAACTCACGGATGTTTCTTTTCCCGTTTCATCATAGTCCATTTCCAACCAAGTGTAGCTCTTTGGATAACAAATGAACTCTTTACGATTTGACCAATTGTTCCTGGTCTTAGCATAGAACTTCTGTTCAAACTCCATAAGGGCATCATGTTGTGATGTGTAGGGGCCTTGTAACTTATTTTGGCCCTTTACACCAACTCTGCCCCATCTACTGTAAACCATGAATCTTCCACCATCATCAGATTCTGCAGTTAGTAAATGTAAGAATACATACCAAGATGTCAAAAGTATGAATACACATGTCATGACTCAAATATAATTTAGTTTTTGCATGCCAGGCAAATAGAGTGATATCTATTAACTCCAAACAAACATAAAAACTCTGCAAGATTGCCATAATGGTGTGACGGTCCTATAATAAACCAAATGAACAATATCTCAACTAATTCATTCTGCTCAGCCCATGTACAGGTTCCCGAATCAAACAGAAAACTGAGATACAAGTATTAAAAGAATTAGAATTTAGAAGTAACCTAGAACTTGAATGACGTAGAACTTGTTATTGTTCTCCCCAACGTTGGTTTGGTTCAACATGGCATCATAAATCTCATCTTGCTATAAAGATTTGTAAAGAAAGTTAGAAAACAAAAATAATCAGAATAGACAGCATATATCTGAAGAAGCAAATAGCAATCAACAAATATCAATCAAATGCGTCCAACATTGATCAAAATCTTTACCAGTTGCAGGACATGGTAATGGGCCTTAATGTCATCCGGAAGGCAATTATCCAATACGGCCCCACCTTTCTTGGTGGCAGTGACCAGTTTCTCCTCTTTGATTTCCTTTGCATCTGCTTCTTCTTCCCTGCCTGCCACCCACCACAATGTAATACACAACTTCACGAATACATACACACAGACACATATGTCAAGAAAATCTTGAATGAACTCATTCTTCTATCTTGTATAAACTGAATGTTGATACCTCCAAGAATGCCGTTGGAGTTCTCCTCTGAATCAGTACAGAGTCTCTCAAGAAGTTCTTTCTTGGACCCAGTTGTTGAAATTCCTCTCATCTTGGCTTGTTCTCGTAATTCTTTGATACCCATGTGTCGAAACTTGTCAATGGCCTTAATCTTCTCTGACCCATTAGAATCCCCATTCTCAGAATCCCTTTGCCTTTTCTTATTACTCGAACCATCAATTGAATCAATCGATTGTTTTCCATCTATAATAGCTGATTCGAGTCTTTGAACCTGCAAGAACTCACTTACAGTCAACAGAGACAGTATACCCGAAAAGAAACTCGAAAAAGAACAGACATAGAGAGGGATAGACCAGTGTGGGTTTGGTCCCGGTGGTGCTGAGTCCACGTTGGGCGAGTTGTGTTCGGAGTTCATCCACTTTAAGCTTGCTGGCCATATATTTACCGGCAGAGGAGAGAGAAATGGGGCTGTGTTTGGGTTTCTGTGGAAGAGAGAGAGGGAGGGGTTTTAATAAGGAATAGGAGGGTGCAAAATAAGGCTTCCAGTGGAAGGGAGTCTCATGCCGTTGTGTGCAGCACAATTTTTGGCGGGTCTTCACAATTTGCAATGGTCCACTGACTTGTAGGCCCTTAAAAGGAAGTCGTTTAAAGACTGCTACTTAAATTAAGAGAAGAATTTTGAGAGGACAATAGTAATAATCCATTTGGTTGAAAACTTCGTCTTGCTAAAAAGTAAAGACAATTCTTAAAAGTAAATTTTTAATTTTTAATTTTACTCAATCGGATCAATAAGCCATTGGTTCAACTAATCAGATTTATTGGGCCTTTTTTCACAAGTTTGCTGCCAAAACGAAGTCTAAACAAAAAACTATCTTAAAATTGTTAGGAGTAGTTCAGTGGTTGAGTTTGTCATTTGATAACTCAGAGACTTCAGATTTAACTATTTCCCACACCTAACAAGCAACTCTTATCCTATTGGGGACATACTTTAGAACAACTCAAATTATCCCCAAGGAGTCGATGAAATACAAGACGAGCTTGACCGAGAGGAGGAGAGAGAGATGAAGGCAGAGAGAGAACAAGAGCAGCCCCAAGAGGCAGGGCCCAACATGAGCACCCGACGTTCTTTACGGGACATCATGCTTAGCATTGAGCTAAGCAGGATGAGATCCTTAGTCTTATGAGGGGTGGCGTTGGTGGAGTCAGTGGAGCCAGTGGAGTTGGTAGGGACGGTGGAGATTGAGAGGGTTATTTCTGTTCTTGGTGGTGGAGTGTTTGATTGTTTCTTCTTTGGTTGATGAATTTCTTCTTTGGGTGTTCTTGAGGATATTTGTAGTTGTTATGGATAGTTATTTCTTCTGTGGTGGATGTTTGTTTTGTAGTTGATTATGGATATTTGAAGTTTATATTTGATCACTTCTTTTGTTGATGAATGAAACCTTTGATATTTGTATTAAACGATCACATATTGAGAAATGAATGATTCAGTTTATCACTTTTATCTGTTTAAATTTATGTGTAAATTAACTTAATATATTGCTATTTGTTAATGAATGATGAAACAGATGTAGATGCTAAGACTGTTTGTTAAAGTAACAAAGCACATGATCGGTCTGACACCTCAACTAAACAACCGAGACTTAAAACTACAATTCTTGAAAAACTGGTATTATCTCTATGCTTAAATTGTCAAATGTACATTGGTATTTTTTGTTCTTAAGGTACAAGATGATCAGACTCGAAAATGGAATCGATATATAACTGACATTCCCTGAAACACTCGACATAACCAGTGGAGATGATAAAGAATACCATGGTGAGTTTTGAGTCTTGCTATGCTTTTGAGAGGATATTAACATTTACTCAAGAAAGGTTTTTCACTATCTATTTTCGAATAATCTCATTAAATTTGATTTGATTAATGCAACTAAAGCGATCTATTGATATGTCCAACGGGGAACCTTTGTATACGACACCTACATGTGCACATACTTGAGAAAGGATATTAGGTCATCTTTGATTTGACTTTGAGCCTAGGTCACTTCTTTTGCAAAAGTATATCCCTAGTCAGCCATGCTTGAGCCTTCGATATATGATTTCTTTTCGAAATACCCATATAATAACCAAGCCACAAGAGGATATATTTAACATACCTTGCTATCTAATTTTCTTGCACCCTCTTACAAATCAATATGATACAAAAAGACAAGAAAATTAGAAAATGGTGGCTGTTGTTCAATAAAAGAAAAATCGGTGGAAACAATCAAAAAAGAAAAGAGATAGACAGACAGAGACTTGCCAAGAAAGTGAAAAGTGAGAAAAATGAAAGAAAGAAATACCATTCCCAGGCAAAATGGCGAGAAGTTAGAAAGATGTGTGCTACATTGCATAAAAAAGAGATAGCTTTTGAACACCATTGACATCATTTCGTTAGCTACTGACCTCTGGCCACATTACAACCTACAAAAAGCCCTAATTGATCTCAAGACTGATGCATGTGTAGGTCGTCAACTACAAGTAGAGTATGTTAAATAATATTTCTTTATTTACATCAATATTCCTCCATGAGATTATGCCAAAACATGATTAGTTTGTTCCCTTAAACTTTGCTCCTTTTCTAATTGTGCATGAGATTTTTCAAATGACCATCTTCTGATCACATGCCCTTTGATAGATAAGTCACCATAATCGGAGCAAATTCTTGTTGAGAGTATTCTTAGAAAGGTTTGTTAAATCAAAGCTATCCATGGAAAGTGATAAAGTGGAATGTTTGTTATATATCAATTCTTATTTTTAGACTGACCATTCCTATTACACAAGGAATTCCAAATGCCAATGTAACTGATGCTAATTTTTGCATAGAATAAATACCTTTAAAAGAGGAGCATGCGGGATGTAAGTCAAAGATTAAGGGTTGAGTGTCTCAACGACTATGATGCTAATTTACTTCAACCAGCAATCTTACATACACATTTGTTTGACTGAAGTTTGTGGGTAACTTCACTGAAAACTCTCACGAGACAACATTCGTCCAGTAGGGTAAACCTAGTGGTTCAACGGCTTGTTGCATATGCTAAATGCAACCGGATGACCTATAAAAAAGGAATTAAAAATAGATTTACATTCCTTTGTTATTGTATTACTAGAGATTAGCAATATTTAGGTAGGGGTGTGATTAGTGCTAAAAATTAGCATTTTACTATGCCTTTTTGGGACTAATTGTACTTTGATGGAGTTTAAGTAATGACATTTCAGGTCCTAAAGTGAACAAAGGCTCAAGAACAACAAATATCACACTTGAGTGTAACCTCAGTGCATTAGGGAACAAAATTGGAGAAGGTTGGAACAAAGCAACCACGTTCGAACGCCAACTCACGTTCGAACATCCACTTGAACTCTTAGAAGACCAGATTGTTGAGACATGGCGTGTTGCAATCAAGAAGGAAGACCCTGAAAGTACTTGAGCACTACATTTGAATGCCAACTCACGTTTGAACGTCCACTTGATTTGATTGAAGGCCGGAGTGATGAGTGCAAAGAGCCAATATGTACATGGAGTGTGGAAATGGAGTTCCACAGAAGACCACAAACCACTTAAGTGATATGGTCAAACCCCATCTGGCGTTCGAATGCCCCTAAAGCAAAGACAGAAGCCACGTTCGAACGTCAGACAACGTTCAAACGTCCATAAAGCCAAAACAAAAACAACGTTCGAACGTCAACTCACGTTTGAACGTCCTCCATAGACTGCCTGCAGAGTAGTTGGTTTTCACTTAGACTTGGGTGACATACACTATTCATTCATCCTTTCTTATCTTCCCCCCTCCCCTTCCTTGCCTATAAATATTCCCATTAGGGGAGTTTGAAGGGGGATTCTTCTCTTGTAAAGTATGGAGTGAGAGCTTGGTTAGTAAGGCTTAGACTACACCAAGAATTAGTAAGAAGTTTGTGTGGAGGCTTAGACTCCCACTCATTTTGATTAATCTTAGATACATGCTATATTTACTTGTATCAAGAGAGTTAGTTCATTTCTTGGTTGAGGAAGCAACCCTCCATCTTTTGGTTGAGGAAGCAACCCTCCACTTGTTGGTTGAGGAAGCAACCCTCCATTTGTTGGTTGAGGAAGCCACCCTCTAAATAGTGACTAGCTTTCTCCTACTTTCATTGTTTATGTCTTTCACTTCCATTGCTTGAGCTTCCTTCTTCTTTAGAGGAGTGAAACTTTTCCACTTTTTCTAGAGCTTTACCAAAGCTGTGAAGGGTGGAACGTGATTCACTTATTCTTTGGTGAAGATTGGCTCTTTGTTTATTGTACTTTACCTTGTAAATTCTTTACTTGGAGGGATGAGTATCACTCACTTTTCTAGTTTTACTCAAGTTATGAAGAATGAGTAATTTCTCATTCACTCTTTAGTAAGAGGTGATGAACATGTATTGATTATCCGGAAGCTATATTTGTGCATTTCATTTATGCTTTAATATTTTATATTTCACTTATTGAAGGATTGAATGCATTTAGCAAAGCTAAGGTACTTTGTATAACTATGAGTTCATCTATGTCATGGATGACTCATGGAAAAACCTGTTGGTTCAATGCAAGTACCTAGGCTAGATCTTCATGACACATTTCAATATTCACTATTATCGTGCTTTATCTAAAGAATAGAACATTAATGCCATGGTTGGATGCCTTGTAGAAGCACTTGCTTGTTTATAGACGGGTTAAATCTTGGCATAGACAATTCTTGTCCACTTCTAGAAAGGCATCAGAATCATATGCTTAATTCTCACAGTCCATCTTTATCTTCAGATTAAATTACTGTTGACATGAGAGTTATTTGAGTTATAAAATATAAGTATAATAAATCGGATAATTAACTACATGTTCTGATCCTCAACCTAAAGGGTGACTATTTTACATTTGAATATATCTTATATTTTGTCCAAAAAACTCTTGAAAAGAATCTTCTATTCTATTCAAGAAATCCCACAACTTCAAACTCTCAAAGTTTCTAGTTACTTGGTCTCTATTACTGCTTACTTCAAAACACCAATCATAGTTCCTTGTGGATTCGACTCCGGACTTAACCGAATTATTACTACAACTTGACCGCCTACACTTAGGTGTACACATTTCGGATCAAGGCAGGAGCTAGGTATCATATATTGTTCTGAGCATGACTATTTGAACAGTGACGAAGACATTGATTCTAATGATGTCAACAATGTCTATGAATACCAAGAAGCGACTCTCGAGGAAGAATCGGTGATATGATCATGTCGATAACTTCAAATATGAACTTCGTAAGAAATTTAAGGTCTATGATTCTTTTTATCTGTAGAATCCAACTATGTACTTATGCTCAATTGAAATTCAATAAGTGGAACCTCTCTACCACCCTGAGCTAGTTGTTGTGTGATGCTCCTTGTTTTTTTTATGCCATCATGTCAAAATTTGGTTGTCTTTCTCTATTTCCTAGCAAGATTATGCCTAATTATTGTTAATTCAATTTTTTTGTCACGCCGTTCATAGTTTCAAGCTACATATAATATAACACCTTGACCTTGTGGTGTTTATTGATTGAGAAATATTGATAATGCCAGAGTTTTGTTGATTGGTCAATTGACATTATGTTTGTAAACTAGTGAAATAGATTGATTGACTTGGTTAGCAGTGGATAAAGAATTCATTATTGATTAATATTTGCAACTGTTGATTACGGATGTTTACTCTGTGATCTTAATATGTTAGTCCAAGTACACCTGTCTGTTCAATGTTGTTATATTCCTTTTATAGGATGAGAATGTAGCATCAGATGATGAGGACGATGAAAATGAAGATGAAGACGTTGATGGTACAAGGGAAAACTACAAAGGAGGTGACCTTGAAGAGGAAGATGATGGAAGGCATGCAAGGATGTTGTAAGAAATCACTGACTTGCCCAGTGATGCTTTTGAAGGTAACATTGAGCCTGTAACGTCGAATTTTGTGTGTGTTCTAATCACTTAGTTTAAATATGGCACTTTCCTTTTAGTCATCTTGCCATATTATTATAGGCAATTTATTTTAATTGTTGTGTATGAAGCATAGACATGGACACAATTTACAGACGACACAAGACATGGATACATTGACACTGTTAGTCTTAGAAAGTAGGACCCAAATAAGGCAATGACATGCTAGTGTCCTGTATTCATATCCTATTACAATGATTCATATGGAAAGTTGGTGTAGCTTTTGGAAGAAGGTCAAATGCTCTATAGTAGAGTGTGAGACATAATTATTTATAAGCAATTTATTTTAATTGCTGCGTGTAAAGCATAGACATGGACATAGTTTATAGATGAAACAAGACACAGATACATTGACACTGCTAGTCTTAGAAAGTTGGACCCAAATAAGGCAATGACATGCTAGTGTCCTATATTAAAGTATATTGAGGATTGGAACATTATAGTATAATAGTCACTATATCTTAATCTTTGTAACAAGTAAATCATTAGTATTATTTTCTCTCCAACATGAATTTTTCGGTGAATTGACCAAAGTAGATAATAATCACTTTTTCGTATATACAAAGTCTAGCAAGCATATATAATTGCAATATTTCTTTCATGCTCCCAAGCCATTTTTTGATTTGAGCATTTGTGTTCCTTTAGCGTTTTTGTTGTAATAAATTTAATTGAAGTTTTAATAAGATTAGTCTTGATAATTTATAACTTTATTCAGATGTAAATTTGATTTCAAAGCTAGTCCTTAAGAATTGTTCTGGTGGTGACTAGATATCACACCTCCATGTCTTTTGTATACTAGTTGCCCACAAGGCTTGACCAAACCTTTTTACTCAATGCCAGACAAGAGGAGGAAAAATGATGTTGTCAGATCAGAGGCATATCCTAAGTCTGAATATAATCCTAGTCGTGATGGTTTGGATGGTGATGGCCGCATTAGTATTGAAGATATTCTGGACCCACTTCATGGAAAGTCTGGCTTCAGCAAACTTAGGAAGATCATGCATCAAATGGAGAGAAGGTCAATGTCCATTCATGCACCTCTTCCAAAACTAGATCGATAGAGATTGGAGAGGAAGACAACTTATGAACAATCAAAGAAGGACATCTCCAAGTGGGAACCATTAATCAAGAGGAATAGAGAGGCACCTACCATTTATTTTGATGAAGATATTGATTTGGGATTTTCAACTGTAGGGGCAATAACGTCTGAATTTGATCCTATAACTGATTTAGAGAAGAAAATTGCTTCCCTGGTAAATGATAACGAGGTTGTCAAAGCCATTTAAAAGATGGTGCCAGACTTCTTGAACTGAACAAGGTATGGGGTTTTCTACACATTGGTGGTTCATTTAATTGATGTTGTAGGATTTGATTTGTGTTTATAATATTTCCATTGTTATTGCTTAATTTTGACATAGTTTACTAACACAGTGGAATGTAGTTTGATAGTTTGGTGAACTTTTTTGTCTCTTATTCGCATGATGCTTGGTAGATATCTGTTGAAGCTGTGAAGGATCACCAGACCGTCTTGCTAGAATGCACATTCTTCTTTTTTGTCATGAAATGAAGGCAAAACGTGTCAAAAAGATAAAGTCTAGAACATATCATCAGTTGTTAACAAAAGACAGGTTTAAAGCTGTCGTGACTGTAATGGAAATAGATCCAGAAGCTGCAAAAGAACTTGTAATGAAGCAAGAGTTCAAAAGGGCTGAGGTAACTTGTGAGAATTCACAATGGGTTATGTAAAGCATAAGGTTCTATGTAGAGTTCTTTCTTGAGTATGAAATGGAGTGTTATGTGTTATCCTTTTTTATACTATTTTGTTTGACCCAGGAACGTTTGACGTTGAAGCACAAGAACAACTCCAAATGGGCGAAACACATATTGAAGCGTGGTTTGGATGTCCAAGATGAAGGAACTCGTGTTGATGTAGCCGAACAGCTACGTCAACATGCTCTTTTGACTAGAAAAATAAATTCTATGAAGGAAAATAGTAGCTATGATGACAGCAGCAACGAAGATGATGGCGATGAAACTTCAGATGGTTCAAATGAGACTAGTGCATCAAAATTGTCAGAGAAGGCAAAAGAGAAGACACTTGGAGTTTTAGAAGAAATTGATGAAATGCCTAAATCGGGAGTGCTTTCTTTACCTTTCATAGTAATCTGTGGTGCACTTTAGGGAGGGGGAAATCCTCTTTGCACATTTCCTTTTATGTATCCGAACTTCCTTTTGGTTTGAAACTGTTATTATCTTTGCAATTTTAACTTTTGCTGCATGATTGTATTGGCATAGGTATGGGGGTTGAAAAAGAGAAAAGAGGCGGCCGATGAGGAAATGAAGCTTGTTTTGCAGGAGTATGAGTCATCATTGAAACAAATGGAGGATAAGAGTGAGACCGAAAGTTTAATGACAGGAACTTCAAGTGGTAGGATGGTTTTTGGTGCTCCTAAAAAGAAGGTTCAAGAATCCAGTAAAAAGATTGAATCAGATTATAATAATAAGAGTGATAGTGAAGTTGACTTTGAGGCCAAAGAAGATGTTGATGTTGGGTATGCCAAAAGTGATTATTCTCAGAAAGATGTTGACATTGATCCTGATGTACTTCGCGAATAGTCTGAAATTGGTCATGATCATATGTTTAAAGTGATGCAATATCTATTTTTCATGTGATCATTTTTAGCATTTATCTTTTTTTTTTAACCTGAAGACGATACATAAAATTATGCAAGAGAAAAAGAAAAATGGGAAAAGGCTGATAAGGTTTGTCGGAATATTATCTTCAATACTCTATCGAATGAATTGTTTGATGTTTATTATAATTATAAGCATGTTAGGTAAGATTTGGAATAGTTTGATGAAAAAGTATATTGTCAAAGATGCGGGGATTAAAAAGTATGCAATAGAAAATTTATTAGACTATAAGATAGTTGAGACGGATATGTCTTCTCAAATTCATGAGTATCATTTGAGGAATGAAAAAATTACTTTGCTTGAATCATTCGTAGTCAGTGCTTTGATTGAAAAATTACCTAATTCTTGGAAAGTTTACAAGAACATTCATAAACATAAAAGGAAGGATATGTCTTTGGAAGATGTGATTATCCATATTATGATAGAGGAGAAAAATCATTTGAAGGCTAAAATTGAAAAGACCAAGGAAAATGTCTTTAAGGCGAATGTTGTAGAGACTACGAATAAGCCTCAATATATGCATAAGAAAAAGTATCACAACGGGAAAAATCTCCATAAGGCTCAAGATCCTAGTTTTCTAACACCCCGCATTTTCTTTTATATATGTATATAGATATATAGTAAATAATTGTGGTAAAAAAAATGTGGATATATGTAGTGATGTGTGTTTGAATTTGGTAGATTGGAAAAGTAGAGATTTAAAATGTTAGTGAAAATAATAGTTGAAATTTGGTTTTAATAAGTGAAAATATAAAATTTTAGGTTCTAGAACTTGTATTAAATATGTTTGGTGTAGAAAAATGTGTTGGAGAGCTTTGGGATGGATTTGGTTGGTTTAGGAATGGATTGGAAATGGAAAAGGGAAGAAGACATGCTATGAACAGTGCACTGCTGCAACTTCAAGCTCGATTTAGACCTTGATGCAATCAATATCTCTCAAAACTCGAAACATGAAAGTTTTATAGCTCTTTCGTATCATTCCATAGCATCTTGAATCATCTCAATCGGAGCTTGGATGAGAGAGTTATGCTCAGATAACGAAACGATGTCAAAATAGTCCAATTAGCTTTGTTTTACATTTAATGTCTCCATTTGTATCCTAAATCAAAAAATAAGAATAATGAGTACTTTTAGGCTTCAAATAAGTATAAAAGGCTTTAAGAAATACCCTTTATCATCATTTATTTGCAAACATCGTAAAATTTCATTAATAGCCGATTCAGATGGGTAAAATAGAAACTTTAGTGTTTCAGGTGTACGTTGACTTGAGTTTTGAGATAAATCATAAAAATAAATATTTTTAGGTTAAAATAACATTAAAAATTAATCCGGAACGTCAACAAATCTTAGGGTAGTCATATAGATCAAATTGGAGATTTTAGTGGCAAAATCGTAAATTTGGAGAAACCCAAAACAGCCTGTGAAAAGTGTTTTTCGGGGCTGCTATGTTTTAAACTCATTTTTCATCTCATTTGCTCTCATTTCCTTTACTCCGCTCACACCCCACACCTCTTGAAACCCTAGAGAGTATTAGAGAAGAAGAAAATAAAAGAAAAATAAGAGATTCAAGATCAAATATTCTTGTTCTTCACACCAAAACTAAGGATTCAAGGTAGGGATTTTCTCTCATTCACTTACATTGAGGCTAGAGTATTTATATATGTATATTTTGGCTATCAATGATATATATATGCTATGGAATCATCATCTCTTAGACTTTTTGCAAGAATTACATGTTTTGAACAAAGTAGGGTTTAATACTCGTGAAATCTCATTTCTAGTTTTAAAACCCTAATTTTTGGAGAGTGATGTATTTTCTTCCTAAATGCTTTCTTTATTATGGATTTCGAAACCTTAGTTCTTTGTATTGGGTAGAAAAATGATGTTATTGTGATCTCATGTATTTTTTTAGTTGGTTGTGGAATTGTTATATGATATATTTTGGGAATTTTGGATAGAAACTTGTAAATTGAGATAAATTTTGAAATTGTATGCTTGGTTGGGTTGTTTGTGATGCACATGAGTGAGAGGTTCCTTGTAAGGATGCTCACCCCTTCCCAAGAGATTCCCGGTAAGGATGCTTGGGAAATAATGTAGTGATTGGTGAGAGGTTCCATAGAAGGATGCTCATCCATTTTCAAGAGATTTCTGGTAAGGATGCTTGAGAATCAAAGGTGATCTAAAGGGGGGTGGAGGTTACCACAATATATGTCACCTACCGAAAGAATTGTTGAGAATTGATTATGACAATTAATGGTTATTATTTGTATGTGGTACTCGTTTATTCATTTAAGTAATGTTTTTAAATAAACTTGAGATCTTTTTTAAATGTCATTGCTTTATTTCAAATTATGTATCTATGTTAGGTTAAAATTGAGACCAACCATTTTAAATGCTTTTCTAAACCTTGTATGGGTTTGGAAGAATTTTTCTACAGAGCTTCGTGCTCACCCCCTATCGCTAACATTTTTTAGATTACCCGCTTGAGGAGGAGGACGCAAGGGTCGAGGAGCCCTCTACTTGGGAGACTCCACTGGACGGGAGTGTGGATCCCGAGGCGGACGCATAGAGCGACCTCCTTTCCTTTTGTACTAGACTAGGACATTCTTTTGGAACATTGTGTAGTCTAACTTCTTTTGTTTATTCCGCTGCTCTTCTTTAATTAATTTTTGAGATGTAATAACCATGACTTGGGCTTATTCTTTTGGATAATGTTATGAATATTCGTGGATGACAAATGAAGTCTTGTTTCTTAAGGAATTATATTAGTGCTCTCATGATATGAATGACTTTAGAATGTAATGTTGTCCAGGGTGTGTTTTGGGGAGTTACAAGTTTTAAGAAGAAAGGTAATTGTTTTGTTTGTGGAAAGACAGGACATTATGCTAAAAAATGCCAACTCCGAAAGAGAAATGACAAACCTACCAAGTTGAATGTCAATTTGGTTGAGACAAATGATATTATTGTTGTGGTCGTATCCAAGGTTAACGTAGCTGTTACTACAAAAGATTGGTTGATAGACTCTAGGGCTAGCAAGCATATCTGTGGTAATAGAAGTGTTTTTACCTCCTATGCACCGGTGGGGGATGGAGAGAAACAAGTGCTTATGGGTGATTCTAGACCCTCGTCTATTTTGGGTAAGGGAAAGGTGTTACTAAAGTTGATTTCTGGAAAGATTCTCTCATTGTCTGAAGTGCTCTACATGCCTAATATTCATTGGAACTTGGTGTCAGTATCTGTCTTGAATAAGGTGGGAGTGAAAGGAACATTTGAGAGTGATAAGATCATAATGACTAAGAATGGGACATTTGTTGGGAAAGGTTATTGTAATAGGGCCTTTATGTACTAAATGTTGCTAAAGTCATGAATGAGAATGAATCTAGTTATTTTGCTTATGTGCTTGACTCCCTTGATGTGTGGCATGGTAGATTAGGTCATGTGAATTTTACTTATATCAAGAAAATGAGAGAAATAAGTCTCATCTCAAATTTTTTGAATTCTAATGTTGATAAATGTGAAGTTTGTGTTGAATCTAAAATCACTAAAAAATCTTCAGGAACAGTTGAAAGAGAAACCTAATTATTAAACTTGATACATAGTGATTTATGTGATCTTAAGAATACCATGACAAGAGGTGGAAAAAGATTATGTTATATTTATTGATGATTATTCGAGGTATACTAAATTATACTTGTTGAGAAATAAGGATTAAGCAAGTAAAATGTTTATCAAGTATAAACTAGAAGTCAAAAATAAATTGAATAGAAAAATAAAAAGGTTGAGAACTGATAGGGGAGGAGAATACGAATCTAATCTTTTCAATGACTGTTGTGAACAACCTAGTATTATACATGAAATTACTCCTCTGTACTCACCCGAATCTAATGATGTAGCCAAAAGGAAAAATATGACTTTAAAGGAAATGATGAATTCTATGTTAATAAGTTCAGGACTAGCAAATAATTTATGGGGAGAAGCTATTTTATCAGCATGTCATATTCAAAATAGAATTCCACATAAGAAAATAGGAAAAACTCCTTATGAACTTTGGGTAGGCATCCACCATCTTTAAAATACTTAAAAGTGTGGGGGTGTTTAGCAAAAATCACGTTACCGGAACCTAAGAAGAGAAAATTAGGTTCTAAAACTTTAGATTGTGTTTTTATAGGCTATTCTAGTAATAGTACTTCATACAGGTTTCTAGTGCTTAGAAGTGAGCATAACATTTTAGAACCTAACATAATCATTGAGGGGAAACAATGCTATATTCTTTGAGAATATTTTTCCTATGAAAATTAAGGTATCAAATGAGAGTAAATTAATTTATGTTAGTAATAAACCCAAATACGATACTTCTAAGGGAGAAGTACTTGAACCAAGAAGGAGTAAAAGAGTAAATGAAAGAGACTAACTTAGGAGATGGATTTTTTACATTTCTAATTGATAATGACCCACAAACATACGAGGAAGCTATTAGGTCACAAGATGCTCCTTTTTGGAAAGAAGCAATTAAAGACGAGTTAGACTCCATTATGTCTAATCATACTTGAAAATTAGTAGAGTTACATCTTGATGCAAAATCTATTGGGTGCAAATGGATTTTGAAAAAAAATTTGTAAACTCATGGCACAATAGATAAGTACAAAGCCCAACTAGTAGCAAAAGGTTATAAAACAAATGTTGATTATTTTGATACTTATTCCTCGGTTACAAGAATAGCATCTATTAGGATTTTGATTACTATAGCCTCAATATATAAATTAGTAATTCATCAAATGGATGTGAAAACGGCGTTCTTGAATGAAGACTTAGAGGAAGAAATATACAAAGAACAACTAAAAGGATCTATTGTACTAGGTAAAAAACGTATGGTATGTAAATTGATTAAATCATTATATGATTTAAAACAAGCATCGAAACAATGACACGAGAAATTTGATAATTTGCTAGTGCCAAATGGTTTTAAAATTAAAGAGTCTAACAGATGTGTATATTGTAAGTTTGGTGATAATTCTGGTGTTATTATTTGTTTGTATATTGATGATATGCTTATAATTGGTACAAGTCTATAAGTTGTTACCAATGCTAAAAAGTTCTTCATGTCTAAGTTTGACACGAAAGATATGGGGGAGGCATATGTACTTTTAGGAATTAAAAATTTGAGAAATCCAAATAGTTTGATGTCATCTCAAGAACACTATCTGAATAAGATATTTAAAAAGTTTAATCATTTTGATCGAAAGTCTATTTCTACCCCTTATGATACTAGCGTTAAACTAAAGAAAAATAAAGGTGATCCAATGTGTTAAACTAATTATGCACAAATAATTGAAAGTTTAATGTATCTTATGAATTGTACACATCTTGATATTGCATATACTGTTGGTAGGTGTAAACCTTCACATTCTTATCTTTATATAGCAACGTAATAATTTTTGAAATGCTAATATGTGTGATGATGTATGCATGAACTACGTGGATTGTAAGAGTAGAAATAAAAATTTTAGGTGAGGTAATAGGGTATGAATTGGAAGTTAGGAAGTAGTTCGGAGTTCAAACACTTTTTAGATAAAATTTGGACAGAAAAGATTTTGGACACTGCTTAGTATTTGGACCATAAATTTTTACCCTGATATCCGTTTGAATTTAAATTTTTACAATAGACAATAGACTTTTAGGGATACAAAAGTATATTTCACGAAAAATTTTCAAATTGACCTCTAAATAGGTCAAACCTTCACTGGAAGTTTCAACAGAAACAAGAAGTCCGTTCAAACGTGAAAGTCCGTTCGAAGGACAACCGTTCGAACGTGAATGTCTGTTCGAATGACAGTTCATCCCAGTACTTTCTTCCTGATGGAAAAGAAAAACTACTGGGAGCAATTAACGTTTGAACTCCAAAATGACGTTCAAACGTGAGTTACGAATTCTGAGTTTCAGATTCGCACACAAGAGGCCATTTCGCCTCCTATAAATACATAAGGACACCTCGATTAGTTCCATTTCAACATTTCTAACCTTAGAGAGTCTTAAAGAGGAAGAAAGAAGAAAAAAAAATCAAGCTCAAGAAGGATTTTCACATTGAAGTGGATCAAAATCTCAAGTTCTTCACATAAAACTAAGGAATATATATATATATATATATATATATATATATATATATATATATATATATATATATATATATATATATATGTTCTGAATCTCAATCCTATATATATGGTATGAAATCATTATTTCTTGATACTCTTGCAAATATTATCATGTTTTGAAGGAAGCTATGGTTGGATAGACATAAAATCTCTTCTCCTTGTTTTGAAAATCCTAGTTTTTTTTAAAAAATGATTTTTCTCTCAATATTCCTTTGTTCTTGATTTCAAAACTCTAGTGCTTTGTATTGAACAATAAAATAGTATTTTTTATGATCTCTTGCATATTTTCTTAAATTGTTCTATTGGAATAATACATGTGAAAATTGGAGATTTTTGAGATTTGCTTGTGATTTGAGAAAATGGATTTGTATTGTATTTTTTGTGGATGTTTGGATGACCATGGGTGGCTTTGACCGGGTATCGTAAAGTGGGTAGATGCTTTTCTTACTCCGTAAGGGTTTGAATTTTTCCTACCACTCGTCGTAGGGTTGGTGCTTTGCAAGGACCAAATTATTATTCGCTCACAGGTATCGAGGCTGAGAGTTAGTATACTATTCCTGGGTTGGAATCGTCACTGTTGATGCGTCGGTATATGCCCTTCCTAAAGTTGTGTATCCTTGCGAGGATTAGATGTGTATGTGTGGGCCAGGATATTCTCGATGACTATGTCATACATCATAATTGAGAAACATTATGGGATATTGTTTATTGTGCAAATGGTTGGTTATGGTTTATTGTGGAAATGAGTTTATGATGGAATTGGTTTATTGTGAAATTGGTTATTATGAAAATAGTAACTTCTTGGAACTTGTTATTTTAAAGAATTGGTTTTACTTTTTCATTTAATTATTGCTATTGTGTAAATTTGAGATCTATTGAAATGTCCATGTTTTTCTTCAAAAGCTATATATGATATTTGTAAAATGAGACCGACTGTTTTATATGCTTTTGAAACCTTGTTCGAGTTTGAGAGGATTTTTCTACAGAGTTTAGTGCTCACCCCCTACAAACAACATTCTTTTTAGATTTTGGTTTAGAGGAGGAGCTCAGAGTTGATGAATAGGTAGCTTGGGAAGCTCAACTTTATGGGCACGTGGACCCAGAGGGGGATGTCTAAAACTGTTCTTTTTATGTCCTAGGCTAGGAGGTTTATTTTGAGATAATGCTCATATTAATATTTTTCTTATTCCGGTGCAAGATAATAGTTAATTTTTGGGATGTAATTGTCGCAATTGGCCATATTCTTTTGGATGCAACGGCCATGACTTGACATATTCTTTTGGATGAAGTTGTAAATATTATGGATGACGAAAAGGAATTTCTTTTAAATATGAACTTTATTAGTTACTCTCATGGTGTGAATGATTTTAGATAGTAATGTCGTCCAAAGAGGGATTTTGAGGCGTTACAGTGGATTAAGCAGATACACACATAACCTCAATAAAGAATATTGAAATACTATATCTAAATTACTGGAATATTAGAGAAATGTAGTTTGAAATGCCCTCCAACTTTCTCAATTGTCAACTTATTCTTAAACTATGTAAAGTGTAGCAATCAGTATCTTTTGTACAGTTTGAAATGGAGGTGATTGTTCAAATTTGCTCCCTAAATTTTTTATTTTTCTGACTTTTCAAGTAGTCCTTAAACTATGAAAATTGTAGCAATCAACTACTTTCATCCTATTTCTTGTTAAGACAAACAGGAAAACCCATTATTGTTCTAATTTGCCCCTTAAATTTGCATTTTTTCAGACTTATCAGTTGTTTTAAGGATGGAATTAGACGAAAGGGGGCTGATTGCTACGCTTTACATGGTTTGAGTACAAAATTGAGACAATTGATGGTTGAAAGGGTATTTTCAAACTGGGAGCATAATTCAAGGGTCGTTTATGATATTTACCCGTTATCGTATGATTTATCAAAGTCTATGAATACCTTGCAAAGGCGTCTTATGGCTGCCTTAAAATCCAATGACTTGCTGTTGCACTAGTCAATTATCTGTCTGATAAAAGTCTATGCTTCATTATACCTGTCGTAAAGTCAAATTGACTGTCACATTATTGTTTTAGTTTTAAGTTGCATTCATTTACGGTTTAGTAAAGTTTCATGGTGTGACTGAGCAGTCCGGCACCATGATAGTCATAGTGCATTCTCTGTGGTCCAATGTTGCGATAATAAGAAAAATGAATATGATGAGTGACACAAGCAATATCATGCCATCAAGGGAAGACACTGGCCGGTTTAATGAAATGACTCAAAGTTTAGGAATTACGGATACGGGTATGATATGATACGGATACGGATACGACGATACGATAAAACCTGAAAAAATAGGATATAGGTACAGTTAGGATACATCTATAATAAAATATATTTTATATTTTCTTATTATTTAACGACTTAAAATTTTTAATTTTTAATAATTATTTAACAATAGTAAGAAAAATTAGCAATTTTACCTTAATAGGAGTAATATCGTTTTATTATGATATATTCATAAAGTGAACGTGACCAATTAAAAGAATCAGAATTAATATTTAATTAGTTGATTTGTTTACAAGTATTTTTTTTTAAGATTGTAGTGTAACTAACTCAATTTTTTATACTCTTTTGACATGTAATAGTAAATAATACTTAAAAAAACACTTGTGTTTTTAAAATTAAATGAAATTTTGTTGATATATTATGTTAAATTGTACGTGAACTTAAAAGGAGAAGGTATAAATTAAAATTAAAAATTGTACATCTTACTTCATGTTTAGACATATATGTAAAGTATCTACATATTTTATTTATTATCGGATACGTATGATACGTATCTGATACGTACCTTTGAATCCAACGAGTATCATATCTGATACGGTATCTAATATGGATAAGTCGACCTTGTCGAAGTATCCGTGCTTCATAGGTCGAAGTTGACTCTGAAATATCTCACACGACTCGGCCAAGTTGCATGAGACTTGTGGTCTACATATAAGTGTTGGAACAGAAGGTTCCCAGTTAGATAAGATTTGATCGGATCTTATAAGTATCAGCCGATACTTTAAATCATGACATCCTCACATATATTTATTCTCATAGACGTATATCTGAGCATTGAACTTCTTTCCGTTGCCCTTTTATCTTTTTTACATTTTTTCAGAGTTAATTAATAGTTTAAGATGTTCAGATGACACCGCTACTTCTTTGCATTTGTTTGTAAGTGGGTATTCTAAAAAAAAGAAAGGAAAAGAAGACATTGGAATACATCATAGCCTTGAAGATACACTATTCCTTAGGGATTAATTTTTGTATTGTTTTTATAACTTGGGACTTATTGGGTTTATCTTCTTAATTTATCCTGTTTTAATTTAATTTTTGATTTATTAAATTTTGGGGATTGCCTATAGATCTAAGGCTTGTGTAGGATAGGGTTTGGAATGGGGTACTCTCTCTTTTCTTCTCTCCTATAGTTTTTCTCCCCATTCCTCTATTCTGTGCTCGATTCTTCTACTTCTCTCTCTTATTCTCTACTTCTCTGTAGTCACTCTTTCTTTCTGTTCTCTTTCATCTTTCTTATTAGCTGCCCCATTATCCTAGTGTCCTGCATCAACAAATCTTACATGTGTTTAGTTTCCTTCTGTTGCTTGAACAGATCTTTGTTTCCTCAATCACAATAGTTTATCTATAGGCTACAAGAGATCTCCTAGTCCAATAAGACTATATCTCCAATTTAGAAACTTTAAAATCATACAAGTCTAAATCAATTAAATCACTTGTAGAGAAAAACACATAGCAGGAACAAAATAAGACAGTAGAAATACACCCGACTCCTAAAAACAATATAAACATATCAAAACTTAAGCAATAGGACACTCTGAAATAAACAATAAAATAAAACTTTACAAAATAGTCGAGACTAAATTACGCGTCTCTCGGTCTTGAAGCCAAGCCAAATTCCTTTGTTTGTCGCATCTTTCAATTTGTCTCTCCTTGAGCATCTGGTGGACTGGATCACCATCCTTGTTTCATTGTATTTTTGCTTTCGTGTTTCATTGTACTTTTTTATTCTTGATAGATAAATGACATGTGCCAAAGGGGTACAAAAAGGTGTTAATAAAAAGAAATAGAAGCTTACCTAAGCCCAATTGAAATAGAAGCTTACTTAAGCCCAATTGGGTCCAACTATAGTGAGAAAACAATAATTTTTTGCCATCTTATCTTCTCTTTTCATCAAAGGAAAAGTTGGCAAATTACTTATTTTACTAATTTACTTAGTTTATTAATTTCACAATCAACGATCATAAATAAATTAAAAGAAGATCTAAGACGCAACATTATTGGGATGTGCCATCCGTATTACTATAAACTTTCTTTCAATTTTTTTTAAAACATGATGAAATATTGAAAAGAAATTTTTGCAACCCTCATGTTATTTCTTTTTTGGGGAAATTGGAAGGGGTACACCAAATTGAAGTTAATTGTAAAAAAATACACAAAAAAACATGTAGAATAAAGAAGTCCTTAATTTTGATACTTATTTATATCCAAGTACATTATTTGAAATTTACAGATTTTCTTGTGACCTTTATGTTCTCCCTTGATCCATGCGTATTTTTTTTAGAAAGTGGTTCTCTTTTTAAATTACATTTATGCATTAAATATCTCCTAATTTTATGAGATTACTTTAATATTCTGTTTTTCTATGCATTAAACATCTCCTAGTTTTAGGATATATTATTTTGTTTGAATTTCAAAATTTGAAACTGTCTTTGTGGAGTTAATTGTAAAAAAGTACACAAAAAAAAATTTAGAGGAAAAAAGTCCTTAATTTTAGTTCTTATTTGTGTTCAAGTACATTATTTGAAATTTTTGAATTTTTCTTTGACATTTGTGCTCCCTTAATTCATGCGATTAATTTTTGAAAACTAATTTTTTTTTCCAGATTATATGTATGTATTAAAAATCTTCTAATTTAATGGAAGATTTGATCCTTCCGTTTTTTTAGGATAAACATATGCATTAAAAATTTTCTAATTTAATTGGGGATTTGATCCTTCCGTTTTCTTTGAGGATAAATGTATGCATTAAAAATCTTCTAATTTAATGGAAGATTTGATTATTTGATTCTACCGTTTATTGTGAGGATAAATCAGTTGGTTTGACTTTTAAACTTTGCAACAGTATCTTTTGTTATTTTAAAGGAGATTAGTCTGTTTTTTAATATGCAAATACCATATCAGTGTAACAATAACAATGTAATAATAATAGTGTAACAAGACACTTACACAAAATATTGAACTATTATATTTTATCAAACATATATTTGCATATAATTTCATTCAAACAGTTTCTCTTTGTTTTGAATTTGTTATAACATCCACAAAACCATTGAACACTGTCTTTGTTAAAGTATATTGTTACACTGTTTTTTGTTACAGTATATTATAACACTGTCTTTGTTACAGTGTATTGTTACATTGTTTTTGTTACACTACGAAGGAAACACAGTCAGCAGTTAGGAAATACACATAGTTTCTTCACGCACAATGAATTAATATGGCAGAAACCCTATAGATGTTCAAGGAATAAGAACTTTCTACCCAAAAAAACACCAAAATCAAAATAAATGTAATAATATTTTAATTTTGGATAACTCATGATGTCAATACAAAAAAAAAAATTAAAATACATGGAATGACGAAGTTCAACAACCCAAATGTAGTCATAAGCAAAGAGAAGATTGTGACCCGAAGATTTGTGTTTGATAAATCAAAGTTAGAAATCCTCAAGAAATTTGCATGCTATGCTGCTGAATCAACAATGAATTAAAATTTATCTCGCATTGCTTTTAGTAAGTGGCAAGGTCTAATATCGGGCCATTGATAACATGTACAATAACCAAACGACATTCTCTAAGGAACTGTAAATTCATTAACATAGTATGAGCACATAGAACTGGAACTCTCGCAACCAATAACCAAAAAGGGAGAGGAAAGTGAATTTTGCTAATCATTTAATATTGATAAATGCTAGTATACAATAAAATTAGAACCACCAAAGTGAAATTATACCAAATCATGGACTGCAAAACAAAGTACCAAATCAGGACTGCAAAACCAGGCAAGAATATCTTTGAGGTAACCTAAGTCCCCCAAGTCCAATCTTAGTCGAACATCATTAATCTAAGAGAAACTCTAGTGTTTATTAAAACATCATGTGAAGTCCTAATTTAGTAGGTACATTTTTTTTTTATTTCTTCAACTTTTCATCGCAATGTTTATCTCATGATATGGATCGAATTTCTCCACCCGAGGACTATTCAATTTACGCAACTGGATCTGGAATTAAGTTATCTCCTTGAAGTTTTATTAGGATAATTAGATTGTTTCTTTTGTTTTGATTTGGATGCACGAATTGCAAGAATTGTGTAGTTAAAGTATACTCTTTATTTTAAATAAAAGTAATTTAGGCATGGACAGATTCAAAGTAATTTAGCCCGTCTCACTAACCTTAGATACTATTCATCGTGTTTGTTGGCATTCCCTCTAGATCCCCCGGGCTCAACTGGTTAGGCAATTTCTTTGGTGAATCAATTCTCCTGTAAAGATCTTCTATTTCCTTGATATAAAAACAAAGTAGCCCTCACTACGTAGAATTTAGAAAAAATTATGTCGAATGCCAGTTTCAAAATGAACTGGTCAATACTGCTAGAACATATATTATCTTATTTGCAACTAAGAATTGTGTGAGCTGAACAGATATTTTTAGTGCCTGTTGGTCTAATTATATAGAGGTGCTCTGCTCTATGTTGTTTGATTAGATTTTGTTGTAATTTATTATTATTAATTCAAAATACAAATTGTTTTTATGAAAATTTATATACTATGAACTTTAATTTCAAAGCAAAACTTCTTACCCTTTAATGTGTCAGTTGACAATGTCAAACCGATACAAGATGTCAAAAGACTTCAAATTTTAAATGTTTTGAATGCTCAAGTCTTCAACCTAGAAGTCAACGTGATGGGTCATTCTTCATATATGTAATAAATTAATATATCATTAGTTGTGAAGCCAAAGGTGCAACGTTCTATATTGTATCCAATGGGTTTGAGACTTCTACGGTGAATTGATTGTAATGCTTTACACAAAAGTGTTAATCGTTGTGTCATTTAGATGACTACTACTATTTAAGGACACAACGGGTTGTACCATAGATAGGGGGAAAAAATAAGAAGAGAAAACTCAGAGGTATATACAGTGAGTTTCCATAGGGACATATAGTGAGTTTTGAACAGTGGATTTTTGGAAATCTCTTGAACATTTGACAACTTTTTTTTAATCTCATCTCAATATTCTATTTCATTACTTTATTAATCGATTTGGGAACGATCAAGAGTTGATCAAGATACCTCTACATTTGCAAGTACACACTTGTGGAAAAGTGATAGTTGAATCCTAGAGGACAGGACGTCATAATCTACTCATTGGGTTTTATACTCTGAGGGATGAAAATATATTCTTAAGGACAGTGACTACACGCTTCTATCAATAAGTTGTCTTACCTTGTTTATTTTCTATTTGTGGCAGTCTAGACTTGAAATTTTTCACAACAATCTTAAGAATAGACCAATATGGATGCTACAATTATAAACAAGACTATTCCTAGTGTGACAAAAATTGAGCTTTTCAATGGGTCTAATTTTAAGCGGTGGCAACAGAGAATTATGATGTTACTGGATATAGCAAGTGCAACATTTGTTTTAACTGATTTAAAACCTGAAGAAGATACATAAAATTATGTAAGAGAAAAAAAAATGGGAAAAGACTGATAAGGTTTGTCGAGATATTATCTTAAATGCTCTATCGAATGAATTGTTTGATGTTTATTATAATTATAAGCATGCTAGGAGAGTTGGAGTGATCATTTGCCGTTGGTGGAATTTGCATACTACAATAGTTTCTAATCTAGCATCAACATGACACCTTATAAGGCATTGTATAGGAGACTATGTACGTTCCTAACTTGTTGGCTAGAAGTTGGAGAGAGTAGTTTGTTTGGGCCATAAGTTGTTCGGGAGACTACGGAGAAAAGTCAACTTATCCGGGAGAGACTACGCACGGCACAAAACAAATAGAAAAGCTATGCGGATCAAAGAAGAAGACCCTTAGAATTCCAAGAGGGGGGACTATGTGTTCCTTAAGGTATCACCCAAAAATGGAGTGTTTAAATTTGGCAAGAAGGGAAAATTAGCTTCAAGGTATATCGGACCATTTGAAGTGGTCAAAGCGGCAGGCAAAGTGGCATATCAATTTCAGTTACCAGCCTAGTTGTTAGGGGTGCATGACGTGTTCCATGTTTCAATGTTAAGAAAGTGTCAATCGGATACAGCGCATGTCGTGGATTTGGAGGATATTGAAGTTCAAGATGGAGCAACATATGAAGAACAACTGATCAAGATTCTTGATGCCAAGGATAAGGTGTTTCGCAATAAAGTCATCCGACTGGTGAAGGTCATGTGGCAACATCATGGGGTAGAGGAAGCTACTTGGGAACCGAAGCTGGAGATGCGAGAGAAGTACCCTCAGTTGTTCGCTACTTGGGATAAGTTTCGACAACGACACTTTTTTCAAGGGGGGTCGATTGTAAACTCGAAACTTTCTTCAATTATTTCTTTTGAAATGTTCATATGGTAAAACTCGAGTAAATAGTAGTTAAAACTTAGTTTTAGCTTGTAAATATAGGAAATCGTTTGCAATAGAACTTATATCAACTAGGTTGATGTACAAATGTATGTTGTGTAAGTTTGGGTTGACTTTGTAAGGGTTAGAAATGGATTGAAAATGAAAAACGGGTGAAAAAGACAAAAATTGGACAAGCGTACTGGTACGTCAAACTCCAGTAGCTTATACGTACCGGTACTCCCCTTAAAAAAAAATCTAATTTCTTCGGATCGCGAACAACTGGCCCTCCTTTCACTATAAATACTTATGGACTCCTCCTTTTGCCCCATTACAACACCTCTAACCCTAAAAAACTTTAGAGAGGAAAAAAAGAAGAGAAAAACACAAGATCAAAAAGGATTTACACTTCAAAGAAGATCAAAACTTTAAGTTTTTCAAGAACACCCTTCTCCACCCATTTTCTTCTATTCTTTCACTTCACTCTCACTCAAACCTCTTAAAAGCCTAGGAGAAGATAAGAAGGGAACAGGAAAAGAGAGGAAGAGAGTCGCTAGAGCTTGGGTTAGCTTGAAAATTTGGATTCAAGGTAAGGGTTCCTTCCATTCTTGACCATTGAGGCTATGACTTATATGTATATGTATGTTTTCACTTTCATTTATATATATATATATATATATATATATATATATATATATATATATATATATATATATATATATATATATATATATATGTGATGAAATCATCATTTCTTGTTATTTTTGCAAAGATTACCATTTTTTAAAAATAGCTAGGGTCAGATAACCATGAAAACTCTTTTCTTGTCATAAAACCCTAGTTTTCAAGAAAAATGAATTTTTTCTCTTGATTTTTCCCTTGTTCTTGATTTCCAAACTTTAGTGCTTTGTAATGAATAATAAAAATGGATTGTTGATGATCTCTTGCTTATTTTCCTAAATTGTTCTCTTGTAATACAAATTGTGAAATTTGGGAATTTTGAATTTTCTTGTGATTTGAGAAAATGTTTGTTATTGCATCTCTTGTATGGTTGTTGTGATGGACTTGAATTACATTCGAGTACTACCGTAGAGTGTTAGAGGTTAGTCTATCCCAGTGGGGGTGAGATGGTTTCCTAACACTTATAGTGGTTTGTTTTATGTGAGAGTAACCACTATTGTTCACTCAAGTTTGAGGCTGAGGGATGGTATACCTTTCTTGAGAAAAATTCGTTAATGCTGTGAGAGACAATATACGCCCTTCCTAAATGTTTGGGATTGTGTGATTGTGGTGGGTGAACGAGGTAGAATCGTGGTGTAGATTCATGGAAAGCAACCAACATACATGAGAATATGAGATGATATTATTAAATGATTATTTGATTTCTATCACTCTGACATGCTTATTCCTTCATTTAAATTATTGCTATTGAGTTAACTTGAGATCAAATAAATTGTCACTGTTTTATTTCAAGTTATATATATGCTATTTTGAAAAGTGAGACCGAATTATTTTATATTTTTTTTAAACCTTGTTCGAGTTTAGGAGGATGTTGCTACAAAGTTTAGTGCTTACCCCCTATAAACAACATATTTTTTTTTGTTCAGATTTTGTATAAGAGGAGAAGCTCGGAGTCGATGATCTGATACATTGGAAAGTTTCACTTGATGGGCACGTGGATCTCGAGGTGGTTGTTTAGGGCTATACTCTCCTACGTGATAGACTAAAAAATTCCGTTTGAGATTATGTAAAGTCTAACATTTTGTTATTCAACTGCAAAGTTCAAATTTGATTTTGTTAGATGTAATTGCCATAGTTCATCATATTCTTTTGGATACAAGGGCCATGTTTGGCATATTCTTTTGGGATAATACTGTAAATTATATATATGATGAATGAAATTTTCTTTATTGATGGATTTTATTAGTTGTCCTCATGATGTTAATGGTTGTAGATAGTAATGTCGTCCAAGGTGGCTTCTAGGGGCATTACAAGTTTTGGTATCACAGCCTAGGATTTAGGTCTTACATGGGAGCTGTAGGTCATGGACTACCACTAGGGAAGTAGGATTAGGTTGAATGAAATTGTTGATCTAAAATTTTATACAAACCTTATGCTTTAGATTAAAATTATAGTTAGGATGTCTTGTACATCAAGAAAACTAAATGATAAATTGATGTGCAGGATGAACGGTGAACGTGGACGTGGGCGTGGGCGTGGAGGTCAAACAAACCCATCACCACCACCTCCTGATGCCATGAATGAAATTTATCAATGCCTGAGAGAGCTAACCACTTTGGTACAACATTAGAATGGAAACAACAACCACAACGGTGGGGTTCATCCACTAGCTCATGCACCGAGTAACAGGGATGAAAATCGAAAGATGGTTGTTCTTCGAGAGTTTTTGCGACAACACCCATCTACTTTTCAAGGAACCTCTAACCCCTTGGATGCGGATAAATGGATCCGTCGGATTAAGAAAATGTGTGATGGCATAGGAGTAACTGAGGATTTGCGAGTCGGCCTAGCGACATATCTACTAGAGGGAGAGACAGATCATTGGTGGGACTCGGTGAAGAGAAGGAGGAACACAGATACTCTTACCTGTGAGGAGTTTGATCAAATCTTCCAGGACAAGTACTTTCCTAAATCAATCTGAGACAAGATGAGTGTTGATTTCCTTGCTCTACGACAGGGTAGCATGACGGTGGCGGATTATGAGAAAAAGTTTGATGAGCTATCCCACTATGCCACAGAGTTCATATTGACCGAGGTCAGGAGGACAAAATGCTTTGAGCAAGGCTGGAGGCCTGCAATCTGGGAGAAACTTGTGGCACTTAAGATCCGAGACTATGTGGATCTAGTTGATAGAGTTGCACTGATGGAGAGAGACATGGAGGACAACCAGAGATGACAAAACTTTGCTAGGGGAGGTCCGATCCGGACGAGTGTTAGTAGTAGTAGAATACAGAGAGTGGCACCTTACTGTCGCCTGGACCCGATGGCTGGACAGAGACTTCAGACAGTTCGAGGAGATGGGATTACTCAGAATTGAACAGGCACTGACCCTCGTTAATGCTTCGCATGTGGAGGTGTTGGGCACTTCAAAAATAACTGCCCATCACTTTTACCAAGGACCAATCAAGCCGCTGGACAAGTAAATGCAAACAAGCCATCACTACCGAAACCACTACATCAGAAACTAGTATGAGCTATTGCACTCGGTGGTGCTAATCAAGGGAGTGTGTTTGCTTTGACTCAACCTGAGGAAGATGCTTCCAATGCCGTTGTGGAAGGTATTGTTCTTCTTTACAATTCTTGGACCTGAATTTTATTTGATCTTGGTGCTACTCATTCATTCATACACACAACATATGCTCTTAATTTGGGATTAAAATTTGAGAAACTAGAATATGCCCTAAGTGTTGACATGCCTACGGGGGAACGGTTGGATACTAGAATGGTGTGTAGAGGTTGTGTGCTTTGAATTGGGGAGCAAGAGTTAATTGTAGATTTGGTTGTATTAGACATGAAGGAATATGAAATTATATTTGGGATGAACTTGTTGTCTACTTTTTGTGCGATAATGGACTGTTTTCACAAACGAATTTCATTTCACTTACCGGGAGGAGGAGTTTTCAATTTCATGAATGATCGAAATTCTTCCCATCCATTTTCTACTACGGGTAGTAGATTCTTGAAAGCTAAGGCGGGAAGCAACTTGAGTTTCTTGGCTAGCTTAATGGGAGATGATCGGGATAAATTCCCATCTGGTGTGGTCTTGATAGTGTCAGATTTTCTAGATGTCTTCCTAGATGAACTACCCGGGTTACCCCCATAGAGAGAGATTGAGTTTACGATTGGTCTTTATCTGAGAATCGAACCCATATCCATTGCTCCCTATAGGATGACACCTTTGGAGTTGAAGGAGCTAAGAAAGCAGTTAGACAAACTATTGGCTTTTGGGTTTATCCGTTTAAGCACTTCACCTTGGAGAGCCTCGGTCCTCTTTATAAAGAAACATGATGAAACACTTCGGTTATGCACGGAAAATCGAAGGTTGAATTGGATGACAGTGAAGAATAAATATCTGTTGCCATGAATTGATGATTTATTCGATCAGCTGAGGGGTTCTAAGTATTACTCCAAGATTGATCTTCGCACAGGGTACCATCAACTGCAGATCAAGGAGAAGGATATTCCTAAGATAGCTTTTTGTACTATGGTCATTTTGAATATACAGTAATGCCATTCGGATTGACTAATGCTCTTGTAACCTTCATGGATTTGATGCACCGGGTATTCCAATCGTACCTAGATCAGTTTGTCATTGTGTTTATTGATGATATATTGATTTATTCACGGACATAAGGGGAACATGAATGTCATCTCTCGATTGTGCTACAAACACTGAAAGAGCATAAGTTGTATGCTAAGATGAGTAAATGTGAGTTCTGGATGAAGGAAGTGAAATTCCTTGGCCATGTTGTGTCAGAACAAGGTGTAGCTGTTAACCCTGCAAAGATTAAAGCCGTGATGAAATGGGAACCATCGAGGAATGTGACCGAAATACTTAGTTTCTTGGGATTAGCATACTATTATCGGGGGTTCGTGGAAGGGTTATCAAAGCTCACAATGCCGATGACTTGCCTTACGAAGAAGGGGGAAAGGTACTTGTGGAGTCAAGAGTGTGAGCTAGCTTTTCGCACCTTGAAGGAAAGGTTGACAACAGCTCTTGTCCTCATTATTTCGAGCAGTGGGGAAAGATACGATGTTTACACAGATGCTTCGTTACGAGACTTGGGATGTGTGCTAATGTAAGGAGGTAATGTAGTTGCTTATGGCTCAAGGAAACTCAAGATTCTGGAGCAGAACTATCTCACTCATGACTTGGAACTTGCCACTGTGGTTTTTGCTCTTAAATTATGAAGGTGTTACTTGTATGGAGAAAAGTTTCAAGTGTTTTCTGATCATAAGAGCCTCAAATATATATTCACCTAGAAAGACTTGAATATTCGGCAAAGAAAGTGGATTGAGTATCTAGAAGATTACGATTTCACACTCAACTACCATCCGGGGAAGGCAAATGTAGTAGCAGATGCACTGAGCAGAAAGTCTCAAGGTGAAATCAATGTTCTTGCTGTTAATAGGTGGAAGATGATTGATGCCTTTGAGAAATTTGATCTATTTGTGGATAGACAGGGGGATCGATCATGCTTATTTAATCTTGTAGCTCAACCAATTCTTTGACAAAGGATTGTGGAGTTGCAACGATTAGATGCCAAGTTGGGAACTATCCGGGGTAGATTGGAGAGGAATGAGATCATTAAAAATTGGTCGATACAGGATGATGAGTTACGGTTTCGTGGAAGACTATGTGTACCAAATATTGACTAAGTAAGGGAAGAAGTGTTGAGTGAGTGCCATCGTTCAAAATTCTCCATACATCCGGGTAGTACCAAGATGTATTGGGATATGAAGCGTTAATATTGGTGGAAAGGGATGAAACAATATGTGGCTAAGTATGTTTAAAAGTGCGCGGTGTGTCAGCAGGTGAAGATTGAGCACCAAAAGTCAAGAGGATTATTACAGTCCTTGCCTATCCCAGAGTGGAAGTGGGATTACATCACCATGGACTTCTTGTCTGGTTTTCCATGGACTTCACGCAGGCATAATGCCGTATGGGTCATTGTAGATAGGCTTACCAAGTTCGCTCACTTCTTGAGTATGAAGACCACAGACTCCTTAGAAAGCTTGAGCAAGCTTTATATTCGTGAGATCGTTAGATTACATAGAGTTCCACTCTCTATCGTGTCGGATAATGATTCTCGTTTCGTGGCACAATTTTGGCAAAGTCTACAATGAGCTCTGGGGACAGATTTACACTTTAGCGTGACATTTCATCCCCAAACGGATGGCCAATCCGAGAGGGTAATACAGATTTTGGAGGACATGTTACGAGCGCGTGTTGGATTTCAAGGGAAGTTGGAGTGATCATTTGCCGTTGGTGAAATTTGCATACTACAATAGTTTTCAATCTAGCATTGGCATGGCACCTTATGAGGCATTGTAAGGGAGACCATGTAGGTCCCCAACTTGTTGGCTAGAAGTTGGAGAGAGTAGTTTGTTTGGTCCAGAAATTATTCGGGAGACTACGGAGAAAATTTAACTCATCCGAGAGAGACAGAAAAGCTATGCCGATCAAAGAAGAAGACCCTTGGAATTCCAAGAGGGGGACTATGTGTTCCTCAAGCTATCACCCAAAAAGGCAATGCTTAGATTTGGCAAGAAGGGAAAATTAGCTCCAAGGTATATCAGACCATTTGAAGTGATCAAAGCGGTGGACAAAGTGGCGTATCAACTTTGATTACCAGCCCAGTTGTCAGGGTGCATGACATTTTCCATGTTTCAATGTTAAGAAAGTGTCAATCGGATACAACGCATGTCGTGGATTTGGAGGATATTGAAGTTCAAGATGGAGCAACATATGAAGAACAATCGATCAAGATTCTTGATGCCAAGGAGAAATTGTTTCGCAACAAAGTCATCTAATTGGTGAAGGTCATATGGCAACATCATGGGGTAGAGGAAGCTACTTGAGAACTGGAGCTGGAGATGCGAGAGAAGTATCCTCAGTTGTTAGCTACTTGAGATAAGTTTCAAGGACAAAACTTTCTTCAAGGGGGTGGATTGTAAACCCCACACTTTTATATATATATATATATATATAACAAGTAATTATTGCTTTTGAAATGTTAATATGGTAAAACTGGAGTAAATAGTAGTTAAACTTAGTTTTAACTTGTAAATATAGGAAATCGTTTGCAATAGAACTTATATCAACTAGGTTAATGTACAAATGTATGTTGTGTAAGTTTGGGTTGACTTTGGAAGGGTTAGAAATGGATTGGAAATGAAAAATGGGTGAAAAAGGCAAAAATTGGACAAGCGTACTGGTACGTTGAACTCTAGTAGCTTATCCGTACCAGTACGTGTACCGGTACTCCCCTTAAAAAAAATCTGATTTCTTCAGATCGCGAACAACCGGCCCTCCTTTCACTATAAATGCGTAAGAACGCCTCCTTTAGCCCCATTACAACACCTCTAACCCTAGAAAACCTTAGAGAGGAAGAAAAGAAGAGAAAAACAGAAGATCAAAAAAGATTTACACTTCAAGAAGATCAAAACTTCAAGTTTTTCAAGAACACCCTTCTCCACTAATTTTCTTATATTCTTTCACTTCACTCTCACTCAAATCTCTTAGAACCCTAGGAGAAGATAAGAAGGGAACATGAAAAGAGAGGAAGAGAGTCGCTAGAGCTTGGGTTAGCTTAGAAATTCAGATTCAAGGTAGGGGTTCCTTCCATTCTTGACCATTAAGGCTAGGGCTTATATGTATATGTATGTTTTCACTCTCATTTATATATATATGCTATGAAATTATCCTTTATTGTTGTTTTTTCAAAGATTACCATTTTTTAAACAAAGCTAGGGTTAGATAACCATGAAAACTCTTTTTTTGTCATAAAACTCTAGTTTCCAAGAGAAATGGATTTTTTTCTCTTGATTTTTCCCTTGTTCTTGATTTCCAAACTTTAGTGCTTTGTAATGAACAATAAAAATGGATTGTTGATGATCTTTTGCTTATTTTCCTAAATTGTTCTCTTGTAATACAAATTGTAAAATTTGGGGATTTTAGATTTCCTTGTGATTTGAGAAAATGTTTGTTATTGCATCTCTTGTATGGTTGTTGTGATGGACTTGAATTACATTCGAGCACTGTCATAGAGTGTTAGAGGTTAGTCTATCCCAGTGGGGGTGAGATGGTTTTCTAACACTTCTAGTGGTTTTTTTTATCTGAGAGCAACTACTATTGTTCACGTAAGTTCGAAGCTAAGGGAGGGTATACCTTTCCTGGGAAGGATTCGTCAATGCCATGAGAGACGGTATACGCCCTTCCTAAAATGTTTGAGATTGTGTGATTGTGGTGGGTGAACAAGGTAGAATCATGGTGTAGATTCATGGGAAGCAACCAACATACATGACAATATGGGATGACATTATTGAATGATTATTTGATTTCTATCACTCTGACATGCTTATTCCTTCATTTAAATTATTGTTATTGAGTTAACTTGAGATCAAATAAATTGTCACTATTTTATTTCAAGTTATATATATGCTATTTTGAAAAGTGAGACCGAACTGTTTTATATTTTTTTTAAACATTGTTCGAGTTTGGGAGGATGTTGCTAAAGATCTTAGTGCTCACCCCCTACAAAGAACATTTTTTTTCCAAATTTTATATAAGAGGAGGGGCTCGGAGTCGATGAGCTAGTACATTAGGAAGTTCCACTCGATGGACACGTGGATCCCGAGGTGGATGTTTAGGGCTATACTCTCCTACGTGATAGACTAGAAAATTCCTTTTGAGATTATGTAAAGTCTAACCTTTTGTTATTCTGCTGCAAAGTTCAAATTTGATTCTGTTAGATGTAATTGCCATAGTTCATCATATTCTTTTGGATACCAGGGCCATGTTTGGCATATTCTTTTGGGATGATACTGTAACTGTTATATATGATGAATAAAATTTTCTTTATTGATGGATTTTATTAGTTGCCCTCATGATGTGAATGATTTTAGATGGTAATGTCATCCAAGGTGGCTTTTGGGGGAGTTACAAAATCTCCATAAGGCTCAAGGTCCTAGATTTAAGAAGAAAGATAATTGTTTTGTTTGTGGAAAGACAGGACATTATGCTCAAGAATGCCCACACCGAAAGAGAAATGACAAACCTACCAAGTTGAATGTCAATTTGGTTGAGGCAAATGATATTATTGTTGCAGTCGTATCCAAGGTTAACATGACTAATACTACAAAAAGATTGGTTGATAGACTCCAGGGCTAGCAAGCATATATGTGGTAATAGAAGTGCTTTTATCTCCTACGCACCTGTAGGGGATGTAGAGAAACAAGTGTTTATGGGTGATTCTAGACCCTCGTCTATTTTTGGTAAGGGAAAGGTGTTACTAAAGTTGATTTCTGGAAAGATCCTCTCATTGTCTAAAGTGCTCTACATGCCTAATATGCGTTGGAACTTGGTGTCGGTATCTGTCTTCAATAAGGTGGGAGTGAAAGGAACATTTGAGAGTGATAAGATCATAATGACTAAGAATGAGACATTTGTTGGGAAAGGTTATTGTAATAAGGTCCTTTATGTACTAAATGTTGCTAAAGTCATGAATGAGAATGAATCTAGTTGTTTTGCTTATGTGCTTGACTCCCTTGATGTGTGGCATGGTAGATTAGGTCATGTGAATTTTACTTATATCAAGAAAATGAGAGAATTAAGTCTCATCTCAAATTTTTTGAATTCGAATGCTGATAAATGTGAAGTTTGTGTTGAATCTATAATCAGTAAAAAATCTTCAAGAACGGTTGAAAGAGAAACCGAATTATTAAGCTTGATACATAGTGATTTAGGTAATCTTAAGAATACCATGAAAAGAGGTGGAAAAAGATTATGTTATTTTTATTGATGATTATTTGAGGTATACTAAATTATACTTGTTGAGAAATAAGGATGAAGCAAGTAAAATGTTTATCAAGTATAAACTAGAAGTCGAAAATCAACTGAATAGAAAAATACAAAGGTTGAGAACGGATAGGGGAGGAGAATACGAATCTAATTTTTTTAATGACTATTGTGAGCAACCTAGTATTATACATGAAGTTACTCCTCTGTACTCACCTGAATCTAATGATGTAGCCGAAAGAAAAAATATGAATTTAAACGAAATGATGAATTCTATGCTAATAAGTTCAGGACTACCAAATAATTTATGGGGAGAAGCTATTTTATCAACATGTCATATTCAAAATAGAATTCCACAAAAGAAAATAGGAAAAACTCCTTATGAACTTTGGGTAGGGCATCCACCATCTTCAAAATACTTAAAAGTGTGGGGTTGTTTAGCAAAAGTCACGTTACCGGAACCTAAGAAGAGAAAATTAGGTTCTAAAACTTCAGATTGTGTTTTTATAGGCTATTCTAGTACTAGTACTTCATACAGGTTTCTAGTGCTTAGAAGTGAGCATAACATTTTAGAACCTAACACAATCATTGATGCAAAAAAATGCTATATTCTTTGAGAATATTTTTCCTATGAAAATTAAGGTATCAAATGAGAGTAAATTAATTCATGTTAGTAATAAACCCAAATATGATACTTTTAAGGGAGAAGTACTAGAACCAAGAAGGAGTAAAAGAGTAAATGAAAGAGACTAACTTAGGAGATGGATTTTTTACATTTTTAATTGATAATGACCCACAAACATATGAGGAAGCTATTAGGTCACAAAATGCTCCTTTTTGGAAAGAAGCAATTAAAGACGAGTTGGAATCCATTATGTCTAATCATATTTGGAAATTAGTAGAGTTACATCCTGATGCAAAATCAATTGGGTGCAAATGGATTTTTAAAAGAAAATTGTATACTCATGGCACAATAGATAAGTACAAAGCTCGACTAGTAGCAAAATGTTATAAAAAAATGTTGATTATTTTGATACTTATTCTCCGGTTACAAAAATAGCATCTATTAGGGTTTTTATTACTATAGCCTCTCTCTATAAATTAGTAATTCATCAAATGGATGTGAAAACGGCGTTCTTGAATGGAGACTTGGAGGAAGAAATATACATAGAACAACTAGAAGGATCTATTGTACTAGCTAAAAAACATATGGTATGTAAATTGATTAAATCATTATATGATTTAAAACAAGTACCAAAACAATGACACAAAAAATTTGATAATGTGCTAGTGTCAAATGGTTTTAAAATTAATGACTCTAACAGATGTGTATATTGTAAGTTTGGTGATAATTCTGGTGTTATTATTTGTTTGTAAATTAATGATATGCTTATAATGGGAACAAGTCTAGAAGTTGTTACCAATGCTAAAATGTTCTTAATGTCTAAGTTTGACACAAAAGATATGGGGGAGGCAGATGAACTTTTAGGAATTAAAATTTGGAGTCCTCCAAATAGTTTGATGTTGTCTCAAGAACACTATCTAGATAAGATATTTAGAAAATTTAATCATTTTGATCATAAGTCTATTTCTACACCTTATGATACTAGCGTTAAACTAAAGAAAAATAAAGGTGATCTAATGTGTCAAACTGCTTATGCACAAATAATTGGAAGTTTAATGTATCTTATGAATTGTACACATCCTGATATTGCATATATTGTTGGTAAGTTATGTAGATACACACATAACCTCAATAAAGAGTATTGGAATGTTATATCTAGATTGTTGAAATACTTGAAAGGAACTGCTAATTATGGTGTATCATATAATGAATTTCTCGCTGTACTTGAAGGGTATAGCGATGCTAACTGGATCTCTGATTCAGACAAGACGAAATCCACAAGTGGTTATGTGTTCACCCTTGGTGAAGGTGCAGTGTCTTAGAAATTTTCCAAGTAGACGTGTATAGCTCAGTCTACTATGGAGTCCGAGTTTATTTCCTTAAAGAAGACTAGTACTAAGACTGAGTGGTTAAGGAACCTCTTAGCGGATATCTCTTTATCGATGAGACCAATTCCATCTATGTCTATGCATCGTGATTGCTAAGCTGCAATAGCAAGAACAAAGAATAAGACCTATGATGGTAAAAATAGACATATATGCTTAAAGCATAATATTGTAAGGTAATTGCTTAATAATGGGATATTATCCCAAGACTTTGTGAGGTTAGTGTTGAATTTGGTCGATCCTCTAACAAAACCACTAGGAAGGAAACTAGTGAGTGAGACATGGAGGGGGATGGGACTTATGCCGATACAGAAATCGCAAGTGATGGTAACCCAACTTATGTGAATGGACATCCCATGAAGTAAGTTCATATTGGTAATAACAAGTCACTGGGTGATTTGTAAAACTATCATAATTAATTAATATGAAGAGTTCATCCTTATGGTGTAGATAGTGAATAAACTGCAATGTAAAAGGTTGTGTTTAACTATTAATGGATCCATAGCCTAAATTAAGTAATGTATTTAGTTGCAGAATTCATTTGATGGATTCACCTATATATATGTGAAAGTAGGGTCGATTCCTATGAGAGCTTAGGTAGGTTTTCTAGAGCATTTATGAATATCCAGGTAGGGTACATGGCCTATTCGCACCAACCCGCGATGAATAAACTCAAATTAGAGAGTCTAATGTGGGTGATGAGTATGGTCAATTTACATCAAAGAATCTACTTCATGGAAATTTTAAATTTCACTAGGTTTTTGTAAGTTCTGCCTTATTTACTCTAAATGTCGGTTCATAGTTCAAACGATACCATCAGAATGCATTAGATATTTGTATTCCCAAATTGATTTTGTTGTTATATATATATATATATTGTATTTGTATTTGTATTTTAAATGTTTTGAATGCTCAAGTCTTCAACCTAGAAGTCAATGTGATGGACCATTCTTCATATATGTAATAAATTAACATATCATTAGTTGTGAAGCCAAATGTGCAACGTTCTATATTGTATCCAATGGGTTTAAGACTTCTAGGTTAAATGATTGTAACGCTTTATACAAAAGTGTTAACCGTTGTGTCATTTAGATGACTACTACTATTTAAGGATACAATGGCTTGTATCATAGATAGGGGAGAAAAATAAGAAGTGAAAACTCAGAGGGATATACAGTGAGTTTCTAGAGGGATATACAATGAGTTTTGAACAGTGGATTTTTGGAAATCTCTTCAACGTTTGACATCGAAACTTCTCTGCAATCTTATCTCAAATTCTATTTAATTACTTTGTTAATCGATTTGGGAATGATCAAGAGTTGTTCGAGATAAAATCAAGGATGTGCACTTGCCTTTTTCTCTTGCGTGCTCTCCCAAGCATTGCGAGGCAGTGAGCAGTCACGGTTAAAGCATCATCAGTTGGACGAAACTGCTTCCTCTTGGTAGGAAAATCAATATCGGTTATAGGAGTTAACGTACCTTCTCTATCATTGTCTTCACTGTCAATGGATGAAAGCATGTATTCCACGACCCCCTCCTTGCTCGCAAAGTCATCAAGTGAAGCAATACCCCCCAAATCCTATAAAACAAGACCTAGGAAAAATAAAATTCTTCTATTTTCTGAGAAGTGATACAATCACTATTATTTTGGACATAATTACTGGAATTCTGGAATTCAAAGAAACAGCGCATGGGTTGCTAAATGAATAATGGAATGGCAAAGGGAGTAAGCCATTTTGATCGTAATTGAATTACAGTATCTAAAGAGAATTGGGGAGAAGTGATTGCTTAAGTAGAACTGGGTTGTATGGAGAAACCCATAAATATGCCATTAAGAAGTTGTAGGGCCTCTAAGATAGAATTGAAGAGAGACAGACAGGGGATATGAAGGAAGAGAGACAGAGAGTACGGGCTGGGAGAAAGAGAGAGACAAAGAGACGGGTGAGAACAGTGAAGGCACGGGAAGGAGAGAGAGAGAGGGAGAGTAACAGTTGAGATTAGGGATGATTTGGAGTGATAATTAGGGTTTCTCTGTTATTAAGTATAAAGGATATGGGAGACATAGTTAAAGTTTTTGAGGGTAAACTTGAAAAATAAAAGTTTTTCACTGATATTTTAAAGTAGTACAAATCAAATAGATAGATATGTGATTGCTTGAACTCCAAGGACTTGCAACTTACTTGTGTAGCAGAGAAAGGTTTCTTGTAGAGAGAGACAAAAATCTTGGGTCTTCAATGTGTGCCAAGAGATTGTGAGTCTGAGTCCTGATTGCTTAGAGGGACTTGTGTGAGAGATGCAAAGGGTTTGTTTTGGGGATTTTTTTTTTGAAGGAACTCCAAACTGCGTCGTTTTTTGGGAGTTTAAGTTTAGTGTGCACACTAACATAATGCGTTGATGTTTCGTCTAACAATACCATGTGTTGTTTTAACCTAACAATAGAGGAGCTGCTCCCTAGAAGTTGTATAGTTCAGAAAAATCAAAGACAATAAAGGGATTGTTGGAAAAGGTTTTCTTTCATTCCCCTAGGAAGACATTCTTCTTATAACATTGAATATTCTATACAAGGAGAGCTCACAATTACCATATCCTTATGATTAAGCTATTGACAAACTAATTACACTCAATCTCACAGCTACCATATCCTGAAGATTAGGCTATTACAATCTATCACATATCAAAAAATCATCTAATTATGGCAACAAATCATCCAAAAGGTCAACTCTGACATCCCCCTCACATTGATGCTAGGAATCAACAAGCATCAATTTGTTAACTAAGAACTGATAGCGTGTTTGTAATACCTAATACAGGTATGTGTTTGGATTTTTTTTTTATAAATAAATAAAAAGAGAGGAAGTTAATTAAAAAATTTAAAATTGGTTGTACGCTAATATGCTATGGTTAAAACTGTAATTTTAAGAAATTAGAGGGACATTAAAGGGAGATAACTATTGTGTCTTATAAGTAAATTGACTGCCCTAGTTGCCTCATATATTATTAGTATTGTTGGGTTGGAAGGAATAGGTGGCGGCAGAGAGAAAGAAATAGAGACAGAGAAAAGGTAGAAAGAAAAACGAAAGGAAAAAAAAAAAAAGAGTAGACTCATTAAAAGTATGAATTCAATAATTATTGGTAAGTTTGTAAGTTATTCAATTACATAGTATTAAGGTTATCACAGATAGTGATAAAAAATACTTATACATATATATATATATATATTCATGGTAAAGAATAGTGATGAATGTATAAATGGATTTTATTGAAAATTGTTAATTTAAGTGTTTTGAGACCTAATATAGATTTATTGTTTTTGAGACCTTTAAAGAATTTGTTTAATGTCTTACAAAGCAAAAAGAAAACAAAGGGGAAAAGAAAGTATCGGTTCCAGGTTCTGCAGCTGGAAGAAGAAGACCAAATCTAAAAATTATAGAAAGCTCCCTTTTAATTTCAAAGAGTTTTATTTTGACCCTTTTATTCTTCTAAACTTAATTTTAAGTACTTTTTTACTTGGTAAGTTGCAAGAAAAGAATTCTGGAAAATTTATGGCAAGCCCGAAACACAAAATTCGTTTTTTAAAGAAATTACACTTTGGCCCCAAAAGTTTCAAAAATTATGATTTGATCCCAAAACTTTAGAAACTTTTTTTCTAAACAGTCCATAATACTTTCATACCCTATTAAATCGTATTAGAAAGGATATTTATATGTAAAAGATATATTAATTATATATCAATAGGTAAAAAGTATAAAAATTAAATATATAATCGCGAAATGACGAAGTTAGGAATAGAGATTGATTGTTATATGTTATTTTGGATTAGGTGGTGATTGCATTGAGGTTGGAAAAGAGTGGTTTGAATTAGATTTTGGGAATCAAGGTGAGTAGTTTACTACTTCTTTTGGGAGGAATTTTCTATATTAAACTTATGAGTGCGTGTGTGTGAATTTTTCATATATATAATATATGTTAATGTTTGGGTTTGCAATTAAATATTTTGTAATTGTGAATTGTTATACATGTGAATTTCAAAAACTTATGGGATGATTTTATATCATTGCTTAAATGTGTTTTGGTGATGAAAGAGAAATTTTGTGTGCGTTAGGACTAAAACAATAGTTTTAGTATGTTGAAATCATGTTTTATGAGAAGAGAACTGGGTTATCAGGTTTAAATAGTAACGAGATTGTATACCAGCATGATCAGTATATGGATGTGCACATAGAGGCCAGTTATCAAACTAGTGGTAACAAGAGACGGGGTCAGTCATCAGGCTAGTGATGACAAGAGACAAGGCTAGTTATCAGGCTAGTGGTAACAAACATGATTTGACAAATGTATTTGAGACTGAGGGTGTGTGTGTGTGAGTATTTTGAGTTATAAATATCTTTTCATTTATAAATTTATTTGTGATCATGAGATTATTTTGTTTACATGATTATGTGAGAGGGATTGGGGTACAATTTGTTGTACTTATGAATGTATCAAAATTTATTTTTGTTTATAAACTGTGGAATTTATTTTCACACCTCATTAGAGGTAGTTACTATTCACAGGTCTTTGCGCTCATCCAAACATTTAACATTTTTCAGGTGAGGATCAGAGGGAGGAGTAAGTCCCCAGATAGACAAAGGATTAAAAGAATTGAAGATTTATTTTATTGTAGGTCTTCAAGAATAAATATTTTTTATGATTTTGAGACAAATATTTAATTGTTTTGGGAATAATGTTGCTCATGTTTAAACTTTAGAGTAGTGAACCTTATGGTTTAGTTATTGTTTTACATGAGTTTAATAATGATGTTGGTGATGTTTAGTTTATTCCTCTAGTGTTCATTAGGTCGATGAATTGGATCACTTTATTATTTGTCTTTCGATGTATTTTGCATTTATTATGCACAGGGTTGGTTAGTTAAGGCCTTAGTGGCCGGTCCACCGCCCACCCTATGTGATCCGAGGTGGGGGTGTGACAGTGTCCTAGCTAAGGATTTTGTAAAAATGTTTGCTACTTGAAAATCAGTCGACACACGTGGCAATGTAATGATGCGAGCATTATAGGCTTCTCTGATGTAGTGACAATCTACTTCGATATGTTTAGTCTGATCATGAAGAATTAGGTTTGCCGTAATTCACTTGACACTTGTATTATCAGCATGTAGAGATGTAGGATGCAAAACAGGAAACCTAATTCAAATAGAAGACAATGAAGCCAAATGATTTCGAAACAAGCAAAAGACATGGCTTGATATTTTGCTTCAGTGGATGATTTGGATGCTCTTTCTTGTTTCTTGCATTTCCATGAGACGAGAATCATTAAGATACATGCATCATTCCATTGTAGATCAACGAGAATCAGGACATCCTGCCCAATCAACATCACTATAAGTTGTGTGTTAAAGAGACAAACTGACTTTGTAAAATAACGCACACTCTGGAGTACCTAATACTAGCAAATGATCCTTTTGACCGCTGCTAGATGAGGATGTCAAGGTTGATGCATAAATTGACTTATCAAATTAACTGCATAGGAAATATCTGTAAAAAAATAATTATAGATTTTAAGCATAGATTTATAATTGGAATCAATAAAAATTGCTACTAAAATTTTGGCCAAATCAACAATTATTAGAATTATGATGTAAATAAAATAACTATGAGTGTTGTAATCTAAAATTCGAAATAAAACAAACAGTAGTTAGATCATTAAAAATATAACATGCAATTTAAATAAATACAGAAAATGTATAAACATACAATCTATATAAACCAAATAAATTTATTTAGAAAGAGCTGACCTGCGAGTTTAAGAGGCGTGTGATCACTGTCCTAAAGCAACTGAGCCTCCTCACGTGAGAGTACTAACGGACACCAGCGACTCCAAGATCCAACTCAGATGCTCGCAGCAGTACCTTCTCAATGGTTACGTCTACTAGAAAGTTGAAGTGAACCTGATTTAAATTAAGTTGCCCAAAATGAAAAATGATAATTGAAAAGGTAGGCCAAGTGTAAAAGAATGAATTAAAAAGGTAGACAAAATGTAAAAGAATAAAGGGTTAATCTCATTTTGCATCCCAAAAGATTGTTCGAATCTCAATTTGCACCTTCAAAGATCAAAAATCTCAATTTACACCCTCAAAGATAGAAATTTGTATCAATGTGCACCCTCAAAGATCAAAAATCTCAATTTGCACCTTCAAAGATAGAAATTTGTATCAATGTGCATCCCCAAAGATAAAAAATCTCAATTTACACCTTCAAAGATAGAAATTTGTATCAATGTGCACCTAAAATTAAATTAATAAATTATACTTTGATCCCCTCATGTTTGTCACTTAATCATTTGAACTCCTTCATATTTAGAATATTTCCCTTACATCTCATGACGTTTATGCATGTGTAACACATAACCACTTTTCGTTGATATATATTAATATAATCGTTAAAAAATATGATTTTATCCTAATATAAAATTATAATTTTATATTATCTTTTATTTTGTGGATTCGATATACTCTAAAGTTGAAAATCAAGCTTACCATTTGAATGTCTAATAAAATGTAGATATTTATATAAAAGGTAATATGAAAAATATTATATAAATATTTTTATTAGACATTCAAATGGTAAACTAGATTTTAAACTTTATAGTATATTGAACCTATAAAATAAAGGGTAATATGAAATTATAATTTTTTATTAGGATAAAATTATATTTTTTAACGATTATATTAATAGATATCAATGAAAATGGATTACGTGTTATAAGTGCACAAATGTCATAAGATGTAGGAGTAATATTCTAAATGTGAAGAGGTCTAAATGATTAACTGACAAATATGAGAGGATTTAGGTATAATTTATCAATTTAATTTTAGGTGCACATTGATATAAATTTCTATTTTTGAGAGTGCAAATTGAGATTTTTTATCTTTGGGGTACACATTAATACAAATTTTTATCTTTGAGGGTTCAAATTGAGATTTTTGATATTTGGGGGTGCACATTGATACAAATTTCTATCTTTGAGGGTGAAAATTGAGATTTTTGATCTTTAGGGGTACAAATTGAGATTCGAACGATCTTTTGGAGTACAAAATGAGATTAACCCAAGGATAAAAGGAGTAATTAGAAGGTCTCCTGGGTTTTGATTTCGTTGCTCTCCAAACAGATTTCTAAAAAAGCGCTTTATATAGCCACTATGTGTATGATGATTTTCAATGTTTTGACTGTTGGCCTACTGTGTAACGTACAAATGACTGTTTGGCCTTGAATAGCCCTTAAACCAAATTTAAAGTCAATAATTATTATTTTTGAATAAACATAGGACCAAAAAATTTGCAACTGAAATTCATAATTTAAACATAATTAAAATGAAAATTCAATAAAAATTTTAAAAACTGAATTTTATTCTTACAATATCCGGTCTAGTGATTGTCAAGTAGACCAAGCTCCCAACTAGCTGCCTATATTTTGTAGGATCAGAGAATAGTTGTCCTTGTCCATCTTCTTTTGAATATTTGACATTTACTTCAAGTGGAGTATCTATTGGATTTGAGTGCTCAAGGCCAACCAAAGCAATCAAGTCTTCAGTGTATTTGTGTTGATAAATAAAAAAACCTTGAGCAGATCGATGCACTTCAAGTACTTGAAAATATGTGAGATTTCCAAGATTCCTCATGCGGAAAGAAGAGTGAAGAGAATCCTGTATTTGGTTAATGCCAATTGAATCTGTTCCAGTGATAATGATATCATCTACATACACAAAAAGAATGGTGATACCAGCTTTAGAACGACGAAGAAACATGGAAGGATAATTGGTGCTCTGGGTAAAGGCCAACTTGATTAAGAGTCTGGCCAAAATTTTCAAACCAGGCTTGAGGGGCTATTTAAGCTCATAAAGAAAGAGAGACGGATACATCATAGATCAGATGATGAATTGTGTGTGACATTGGAAGGAAGTTTCATATAAATCTCTTATTTTAGCCATTTAGGAAAGCGTTTTTGACATCTATTTGAAAGAGATGCTAAGATTGAGAAGCTGCAATAGCAAGCAATGTGCTAACAGTTGTCATTTTGGCCACCCGAGCAAATATCGCCTAATAATTGATCCCATACTCTTGCCAATTCCCAAGTGCAACCAAGGGAGCTTTATATCGATCCAAGGAGCCAGCAGATTTTAGTTTAATGGATTAAACCCATTTGCATCCAATTGGTTTGGAGTCAACAGGACAAGGACAATGTCATAGATTGGATGTTTACTTAATTTAGATTATCGAGCTTGAGTATGTTGAATTTTGGTTCAGTTGTGTTTGGTTGACCTCAAGCTAAAAACCCATGAACTTAGATTCTAGCTCAAACTTTTCTTGGCACAAACGTGTGACCATTCAAATCAAAATTGAGTTCACATTTTGTGTAAAAAAATTTTACTTCTAAATAGTCAAGTTCTCAGTAAAAATCTTTTAAAATATTCATCTGACAATAAAGTCCAACACTAGAATTTAAATTTGCAAAATGTTTATTAGATAAGAGAGTGCTAAGGAAGCACTTAAGATTTGGAGATAGCTAGGACTAGAATTGGGAATTTTCATTTTCTGAAAAGAGAATGTTTGGTAGTTGATGATGCAGAAAACTGGATGTATGAAACAAGGGAGCTGAAGCGCTTATCCTAGCCGTGGGATGGTAGAAAATTTATGTACGTGTGTATATAAAAATTACCAAGAACACAAGAAAAGTAAGTGGTTTATCAAGTTGAAGAGTTAGGTTAATACAATCTAAAGAAGTCTCTTGTTCTCTACTTTGTATAACTTGGAGAAGAAGAAGAAGAAGAAGAAGGCGATTACAGCTTTTAGTAAATACAATTGTTCTCTCTTTCTTGGAGGGTAGGGATTTGCTTATATATCTCCTTGTCTAAGAATGAGCCCTTTCTGATGGTTGGATTGGGCTCTCCCTTTGGTCAATTTCTCCGGTGACCCTGGCACCTCCAATCTCATTGGGGCTGGGGTTATCCTAATTCTAACAGCCGTATCAGTAGTAAAATTAACATTATTTTTAAATACAAACTTACTCAAGTTCAACCGAGTAACAAGATACTCAGAGTTCAATTTGTTTAGAAAATGAGCTTCAATATCTAAAATTCTAACTAGAATTGTTTAACCACCTTAGTTGCCGATGGTACTATTTCTAACATTTTCTTTCCCTGTTCAAGGTTTGTGCTAAACAACTATGGTAAACATATAATTTGATCCAACCACCCCAGAAGACCCATAACTTGCGGAACTAGAAGTAAAAGATTAGATAGAATTAGTAATGATTCCCATGATGATGATCACCAAATGCACCTCTCTAACCTGTTTCAGATTCTTTGGGCCCCTGCAAAACATAACATTCACCGGAATGGAATATGGAAATAAGTTCCTTATAAAATTATAATTTTAAACAATGTTCTCTTTATCAAATTATGTTGTGTTGAGGTTTATTCATTTCATTTTTGACTCATTTATAATTGTGTATGGACGAGTTATTGTTGTTGCATCAAATTAATATTCCGTATAACTTGTAACTTGTCGGATTCGTATCGAGTTACATATCGAATGGGTCTGACTGATCAATTTGATTATCAATTGAATTTGGATTGTATTTTTCTAATAATAAATTTGGGTTTAAGGTTTAAAAAATGTTACATAACCCAAATGAAATTTCAAAATTAAAACTTAAATGCATATCATTTCTTACATAAGTATAGGATAAATGCACTCTACTGGAAAAATTGACAGGACTCATTCATTTAAGAGATAATATAAATTTAAATTATAATTTTTTATGTTTTATTTGAATTTTATAGTATTGTCATTAATGTTTAATGACAACAAAGTCAATTTTTGTTGGAATATTTTCAAATTAAAAACCAATGTTGGGTTGGGTTGGGTTTTCAAAACAAGACTCTTGCTTTTTCGAAAGTCAAAAAGGTTGTCTAGTGAGACTTTTACCTTATCCGAAGAATGAAGAAAAATAGAGTAATGAAAGCTGGCGTGATAGAAACATTTACTTTATGATAAATTACACAGAAAATTTCAGTTACAATTTTTTAGTTTATAATATTTTTAAGAATATTTCTTTTATTATTTAAAAATATTATTGACTTTCTTTCTAATTTACTTATATATAAACATCACTGATATTATTTGTCATTAAATCACCATTTCTAAAAAAAAAAATTATCTAAGATATTAAAATTGTCCCTATATAAACTTCAAATAATTTTTAAACATAAAATTTAATTAAAATTTGAACCGATTAAAATTTATTTTTTTACATATTAAAATTCAAGTAGATTAAAATTTATTTTTTTATATATTAAAATTTAAGTCAATTAAAATTCAATTCGAGCTGATTAAATTTTCTTTTTTAGACGTATTTAATATAATTAAGGGTAATTTAGATAATTATACCAAATTTCTTATAAATTTACTTTCTTTCAAACAGTAGAATGAAATTTCTTTAAAAGTTTCCTTAAATTTTTAATTCTAACCAAATACATGCATGAAAATATATTTTCTATCATTTTCTTTTCTTTCACTTCACTTTTTATCATTTTCACTTTTCATTATTTTTTTCTTCCTAACCAAACGGACTCTTAAGCTCATTTAACCACAATAATTCATTTAAATTTTAACGTTTTAACCAGAGTAACTCAACACATACATTAAAAAATAACGTGTGCTTTGCACAGGAACACAGATGATAAAATATTTTTTTTTTATCTATTGAGTGTCTAGATTTATACCAACTATTTTCATCGACCTCAATGGTTAACCTCCGTGACTTGAATTGGATTAAAGTAAAAAAGACAATGATGACTAGCCATTAAGAGTTGTAAGAATGATTTGAATCTAAAACTTCTGAATTACTAAAAATCACACTCAACTACTACACCGCTATTAAAAATTTATGCTGCAAGGTAGCTATTAAAAATTTATGCTGCAAGGTCAGATTTCGAACTACATAGAATTTGACAAACTCATCACCAAGCTGCGTAAACAGCGGCATTGCATGTTCTCATTAAACATTCAAGGTTTAAAGTCTCCAACCAAAAAAAAAAAAAAAATTTATTTTATTTTGCGAGTTAACTTACATAGATCTCCGCTAATTTCGATCTGATAAAAAACCAATTTTTTTTTTTATATTTCTGCAATTTATTGAATTTTGAAATTTGAAAAATATGAATGAAAAGTTGTCGGCAAAGCGAAGAAAAGTGTTTAACTTTTTGTTTGACTAATAAGGCACAATTATTCGGAAGAATTGGGCATTTGCCAATATGATCATTTCAAAAAGTCATGGAAATAACGGATAAACAATTTATTTTAGTGAAATGAATATGTGATATATTGAAATTGCTCTCATATAACGTCATCTACGAGAAGGTGATGTTGTCTTTCTTTCCAAGCATCAAATGGTTCGCCTTATAGATGGAGAAGGGGAGGAACAATTATCTATGTAGTTATGGTCTTTGTTGGCCGTTGTTTCGATCGAGTATTCTCTTTTCTTTGTCACATTTCGTCTTACCAATACCAATTTTTGAAGGGTTGTAAGAATGGACCAATTGTGTACGGAAGTTGCTAACAGGCAGCCGCTCAATCATTCGAGTACAATACAATGGTAATCAGGGACAGAGTTAAAAATTTATGTTTTTTTTTTGGGGGATGGGGGAGGGATAGAAATTCAGTTTAACAACATTGATAATGTATATATTTTAAAGAGTCAAACTTTCAATGCATACAAAATATATCCAACACATAAATATATTTAATAACAAATAAATTTAAAAAAAAAAAGGAGCACAAGAATATATATACATATATTTGCATAATAAAATTAAAAAGGCATCTATTTTATTGAATTTCCCAAACATAAATACGTAAATCATTGAATCCTTCAATTAGAGACAAACAATTAATTAAAAAAAATGGAGACAAACTATTAATTAAAATATATCATATTGCAAACCCTATAATTGAATATATTGCAAAATAATTAAATATACAATAACTATACTCTAGAAAGTAACACACGGATGTTGCACAACGATAATCGATAAACAACCCAATCCTAAACCCGTAAAAGAAAAACTAAGAGTATGGAATAATAGCCCGTTTATCCATTAAAAAAATAACAACTAAATACCACATACCAAATTTAGCTGGGGGGAAGAAAAACTCCATCCCCAGATAGAATGTCCAGTGGAAAGTCGGATTTGGTTATGGTTCTGCCATCTGTATTGTACTGAATATTGTTATTAACAAAATAATAAAATAAAATTTTTTACACGTGTCACATTTTTATTTGATAAAAATTATAGATACGATACCAAAATAATTTTTTTATTATAATGGAACCACCTCATAACCTCTTTGTTGAAAATATCAGAAGCAATTAACTAGAATAGATATCTAGATAGGACTGAATTGAACCAAAATCTACAAAATAAATAAATAAATAAAATTGAGAAAAATATAAATCTGACTAGGACCTTGTGGTCTAAAAGGGGTACTTTTCGATGCTACAATCTACGTGAGACCCACTACTATTTTTTTCATGCAAGGGACAAGAGAGAGAGTTGACGATGATGCACCTTTGCGTCGCCCTCCAAGCTATGTCTCCTTTCTTTCCACGTCCGCAGTACAGACCACCGACTAGTAATGGCTTTCTTTTTTGTTGCCGCCACACAAAATAGGGGTGCCCCCTTTAGTTAGGGTCCCCCCCCCCCCCCCCACACACACACACTCACTATTGAAAAAGTCATAAAAAACCAAGTGATCATCAATTTCAGCTTCATTTAGAGAATTTTAACACAAAAAGTTATGTATATATAAATGACAAATTTTAATATGATGTCTAGTCATTTTAGCATTCATTATCATGTTAAAATCAAGAAGGTGATCTGATCTCAATAGTATCCTCACACTTTGTGTTGTCATCATCAAACACATTCAAAATTTGGTTTACTGAATAATTTTTCAAGAAAAGTCTTCAAGGGTATATGAAAGTGACAAAAATGTTTCTTTTTTTGGGGGGGGACGGTGGTGGTGATGGTGGTGGTGGTTGGGGAGGGGGGTGGATTAGACAGAAAATTAGAAGATAAGTTAAAAGAAGAGTGGGAAATTGAAGAAATAGTGGACAGTTGATGAGAGTGGTGAGGGAATGATAATGACTAAATTTGTGTAAAAATATGATTGGATGAAAAATATTTTTTTTTTAAAAAAAATTCAAATTCTAAATTATTTACTACAATGTATAGCACATATATGCGTATTTATTACAAAACACCAAATTTTAAGTAAAAATGACGTGACAAAATCCAAACAACCAGCATTACAAACACCAAAGTTTTAAGTTAAAATGATGTGACAAAATCCAAACTACCAGCATACAAGTTTTTGACATCTATTTATAAGTATAGAAAAAGTTAGAACTGATCACAAAATAGCATGAATGATTCTAAAAAAGTTATAACTTTTAAGATCATCTTACAATTTTTATAATATTTTAAGGGTTAGGTAATAACTTATTCGAGATTTGTATCACAAAAAAAAAAATAATTCAAAAAGGATTTTCTTGAAGGCCAAATACTATTTATTTGCAAAATACGGTGAGTTTTGATAACTATCGTTTCACCGTTCTTCACAACCTGACGGTTACCCCTGCTGTGAGGAAATTAAAGTTCTGCCCCAGAAAAACATTAAAATTGCTATTATTGTTGGTTCCTTAGTAAACGAAAAGCAATGAACTCAAAGACATGACTTAAAAAAAAAAACTCAAAGATGAAAACATTTTGATCTGTTTTGAAAATAGAATGAAAATAAATAAAAAATTTAAAAATTATTTTTTTTAAATATTGGTGAAAATATATCGAAATATCTTAAAATACATTAAAATATTTCGAAACAATTGTGTAACTACATTGAAAAATATCTAAATATTATAAAATACGTCGAAATATTAAAATTTTGATTTAAATACTGATTTTTTCCAATTCCTTTAAAAACAAAAGTATTTCGAGTGCTTCAATCGTTTTTGTGTTCACAGTAGGGGTTCAACTTGGGTTAGGTAACTCGATTTCAATCTGAGCCCAACCCGAAAAAATTAAAGTTTGAGTAAGAATTTTTAATACTTAGATTGAATTTGGATCAAAAAACTCTAACCCGAATTCAATTTGGGTTGGGCTCGAGTTAAGGTTTCGTGAACCCGAGTTCAACCCGAACCCAACAAATAAAAAAAAAATTTATATATATATATATATTCATTTTTGTTCTATCGTTCTCTGTCTCTCTTGTTCTCTTTGCCTCTCCCATTAAAAACTTGATTAAAGTTATTAATTATTAATTTAAGTGAATATTATGTAATATATATATTAGATTTAGAACAACAAACCTATTTTGGACTCTATCGAAATTAAACCCGAAATTAGCCTAAAATCATCAACCCGAACTCGCGCCGAATTAAACTCGGGTAGTGCTCGGGTTGAATTCCCCAACCCGAGGTAGGGTTAGAGTTAGAGTTAGGATTAAAGATTATATACCTAAAATTGAACTAGAGTTGATTGTCTAACCCACCCGAATTACAACCCAAGTTCACAGTTTTGCCCGGACAAAAACTCAGCTTGGTGGGACATCTTCAATAGTGATGTCGGTGTTTGGGCATTACCAAAATGGATGAGATAAAGGTAAATTCATCCCTTCAATGACAAGTTAGAATCATTTTATCTGATATTTATTCTTCAACAATTCGTAAACATGTTCCCAAACAGACAATTAGAAACTGAAGTGGCATTCATCATGCTCATGGAGATAATTAACTGTCCTAAGTGGGAACTTGACCCTAGATTCCAAGACAAATTTCCAAAAGTAACCTTTAACTAGGTCTTAGGTAGAGGCATGTCAACCATGAATTTCTTCAAAATCAAAGCTCAATAGGGGCATGCTTGACAAATGTTATTAACATCTGGAAAAGTTTATAGTATGAAAACTTACTGGAAAATTATACTTTGACATTTGTAATTATAATTTTTTTTTACATTGTTTTCCCAACTATCATATTTTTTACGTTGTACTCTCAATTATGTGATTTTTCACATTGTCCCAATTATTAATGTACTTTACAAAATTGCCAAAAAATTATTTTGTTTTGTCCTCTGAAATATGTGATCTTTTTCACTTTGCCCCGTCAAATTGGCTATTTTTGTTCAAAAAAAATAGCATACGTCTATAATTTAAGCAATGTGGAATAATTCAAATAATTAAAGGGGTAGTATTAATAATTCACTAGTTCAAGGGATAAAATAAAATTAAGCTCATATTTAACGGGGCCAAAGTGTAATTTGTCCAAACTTAATTTTTTGGTACCATAAAAAAAAATTAATCATAGATTTTAATTTAAGTTATTCATAGTCAATGATCATGGAAATAACAAAATTAAATAAAATCATAAAATTTTACACGTGTTACACTCGAATTGGACAAAAATAGAAATACAGTACAAATAAATAAATAAATAAAGTTCATACCCTATAATAGATATTTAGTGTCACTCTCTCAAACCATGTTAGTCAAATATATATTTAATATCGCAATAATGCCAAATCATCACTTTCATATAATATCACTATTCAACTAGACATCACCAAACAAATAAAGTCCATACCCAAAAATTAAAAACTAAAATTCATTGTTTTTAGTGAAAAAAAATTATTTAAACTTAATTAGAGAGACTAATTAATTATATTTTGTAGATTCAAAATGGGTTTTATTTAATATTAAAATTTTAATTAATTTAATAATTATAATAAATTAAAATTTTAACTAAATACTCAAAAGATGATGAAAATAAATAATAGTGATGATAGAATGTGACTATTTGAACAACTCCAAAGGGAGTTGCCATTTTAAGATGTCAAATCACTCATTTGTAATCTTGAACAGTATTTTGATATTCCTGAATTATTAATTTATTTTGATGACAAGTGTTAAAATAGGGTATCATTTTAATATTTTTTATTGTTATTAAAATATTTTAATATATTTTAACGAATATTCTCTTGGAGTTGCTCTTAAAAAATATAATTAAACTCATTTATAATCTCTCCCTTGCTCTCTCTAGAGTTGCCAAATTTGACACTCCAAGAACATAGATGTTATTTTCCAAGCCTTAAAACCATCTCCGTTGAAATAAAAAATTTTAAATTTAAGATAGTATTTTAACAATTATGACATTGTCACCCTTGTTGTCACTCCCTTTTAAGTCGCTGTTAAACCAAATATTTACTTCTGGTGGCCTTACATACATCTACTGCAGAGGATTGGACAGTGAGTGTAATAATTGTACATATGGTGGGACATTGTTGCAATAGGATTCACGTGAGCAAAGCATGACCACAATTTACTCCAAAGTAACTATCAGCCTGGTTTCAATAAATTATGGCCACACTTGGTGGGAGGGGTTGTTAAAGTTCACACCAACTATAGTAACTTTTAAACCCCAAACAAAAAAAATAAAAACAAAATAGGAAAAACATGGCATGTGTAAAGTTTATTTTACTTTACATTTTATCACTAGCTATAAAAATAAATTAAAATAAAATTTATGATTTAAAATAATATTTTTGTATAGTAACAAAAGATTTTTACAACATGATATGCAAGAGATTTTTTTTCTTTATGGTACCGAAAAGAAAAATTTTAGTAATGTGTTGATTTTTATTATATTTGTGGGTGTTTTAACATTGTTGGGTTACAAAAAAAAGTGATAAAAATAATTATTATTAAAGTAATAAAATACCCACAATAATAGTAAAAATGATCACAAATCTGATAAATCATCCAAAAAAGTGATTTTTTTTTGTAAAGAAAAAAAATAAAAATAGTTATCACAATAGTAGAAAAAGTACTCACAAAAGTAATAAATCACGTATAAAATTAATAAATTTTTTGATTATAAAATGACACACTAAAATTATAAAAAAAACTCATTAAAGTAGTAAAATTTGTAGGTACAATACTAAATATTTTCTTTTGTACTTAAGGATTTGACTTTCGTATTAAAGAAACTATAGTACCCAACTTTGTATTTTTTTTTGGGTCAGACCATCCGGTATTTAAAAGTCACAACAGACTTCGACTAATTCGGATTCGAGCTGGGTAGGACTACAACTATAGTATTGATTATTCTAAGTGTGTTCTCCATTTTTACTTCGACTATAAATTACAGATTTTTTAATATTTTTTTTATAATTTTTAAATTCAAAACATCTAATTTTACGATATTGTATGAAATTCACTCGATAACTTAATTTTAGTGCAAGGTTTGGTATGGTGGTTAGGAAATCAAATTGAAGCCCTAACTGTTCTGTTCCATTTAAAAGAGAAAGAGATTGGAACATGTTGGTATTGACATTGATGTTCAAAATTTAATACATGGTATTGCTGAAAATTGAGAGAGGATCTGTCAAATTTTGATTCATGCCATTTCGTTTTCCGCACATTAAAGTCAAATTGACCCAATCCAATGCCTTTTGATTTTATATCATCTCCCAAAATAAAAGCAATAGAATGTTGAATGACTAATTTGGATGCCTCTAACATTCTCTTATAACCCAAAAAAAAAAAAAAATTCTCTAATACCAAGTAGGGGTTGGATTAGGAATCTTTCGTATCAAGACCCCACTGAATTAAGAATCTAAATCCTCTCTAATATATATATATATATATATATATATATTCTCATATTGACACATCATTTATTATTAATGAGTGAGGAATTCATGTGTATACAATAAAACTCTCTTGAATGCATGGTGAATGATATATCAAGAAAAAAATTGAAGAGAATGCATCGAAAAGGATCTCAATGAAAAATAAAAAATAAAAAATATTACATAACTCCAATGTTAAAATCCAAATACATATAATCTTTTAGAGGAGTGCGGTATGAGTGGACCCACTGAAAAAATTGGTAGGACTTACTCATCAAAAAAATAATATGCATTTAAGTTATAATTTTTTGAATTTTATTTAAATTTTATAATATTACTCTAATAAAATAATATTATGAGTCGAATTGATTATACCTGCATTTCCAATGTTCTCTTCCCTTTTTTGTATTTATGATTTTATAAGAATTAAAATTAAAAAAAAATGAAAAAGGTCAAAAAGATTCCAAACTGAAGTGGTAAAATAGTATTGGGTAAAAAAAAAAAAGTGGTAAAATAGTCATTTTACGCGTAAAATAGTCCCATTGAAGAGTCTCCGACAAAATCTGTGTGAAAGGAGGTGAAACTCGTGAGAGAGAGAGAGAGAGAGAGATCTGGTCAAAGTTTCAAAGGGGAAACCAAAAGGAAGGAAAATCTTAAATTAGATTCTGAGCACCGAGACAGTCTTTGTTTGCCTGACATTACAAGACCGCCACTAAAAACCCTCCCACAGGAGCTCTATTTTATCTTTTCCTTTCCGCTCATCTATTTTGAATTTCTGACTTCCGCCGTTAACTAACGCCGAAAAATGGCTATATTTATAATCAGCAACGCGACATAATCGGTCTCGAGATTCGAGACACACCAATTAAATAAAACAGGAAAAATTAGAAAATTTGTTTAAAATCTGATGGCAAATATTTCATAAATAGATTTTTAAACAGAACCTCCGAATCAAATGACAATCACAGTGATTTGTTTTTTTTTTTTTTTATAAATATTATAATAGAAATTATTTTTTAATTTAAAATGAATTATATGAAATTTGTATTTGCATAGGATTATTATTAAATAATAAAAAATTAAAAAAGAATTCTGATAAGAGATAATTTTATCACTTATCATGAAACTCAAATATAAAACTACCCACAATAATCCGGTGTCCAAAGACAATCTACAATACTAAAAATTGGGTATTAATCATACAATATTTATATTTTTAATAATATATTTTTTTAATTACATAATTTAAAATTTAATTAAACGGGAAAAAAAGATGTAGACATGCATTAATAGGGTTGTTTGATATTAAAAAGTGTGTGATGCGCCATCTTTGTTATTATGTACATTGATCTTGACCGTTGATTTATTTTTATAATTTAAAAATTAAACTCGAAGATGTAATATTAGATAAAGGAGTGGATATAATTTCTAATTTATATAACAATAAATCATTTATATAATGGAGTCAAATAGAAGAAACCAAAGCATCTTATCTTGGATGGATATAATTTTTTTATTAGGAATTTTTTTATTTACTCATAAAAATATTTATTATATGCTGTCATGGTTTTTTTGGGTAAGTTATGCTGTCGTGTTAGTGCCGGTAGAAAACGGTTAAAGAAACGAATGACATTTATAAGATTGACGAAATTGTTTTGCCGTGCGAAAACATTCGCTTGTTTTAATTGAGAGAGAGAGAGAGAGGTGGGTGCAAGCTGGGGTGTAGCTTAAAGAGGAATTGAGGGAGAGAGAGAGATCTTGTCAGATCGGAAGCTGAACTGAGGGTAAAAATTCTTCTGCAACTCATCTCTCTGTGAATTACGGGTCTGTTCTATCTTTCTTGATCGGAGGGTTATGAATGTTTTCTGCAATGTGGTCCGATCTGTTCCCTTATTTGTTGTTGGGTTTCTTTCTCCCTTCTCTTTCTGGTGTGTTCAGGTGTTTTCTTTTGTATGCGGGCTTGGAAACAGGGTCCTGTTTACCATAGCTATATATATGCTTTCTGGCTATTTGACGTTGGGGGAATTTTTTTTTTGTTGAATTGTGTTGTGTGAGCGTGGGGTTGAAAAAATTAGAAATATGGGATGTGTTGGTTGATTTTATATGTTGGGTTTATGTGTGGGAGTTTTTGGTTAGATTTACTGCATATCTGTCAGCTTCAAGATATGGTATTCATTACGATTTACATATTGTCCGATTTTGTGGTAGTTTGTGTCTGATTTGTTTGTGTAAACTTTAGGGACATAATTTGAAGAATTATTAAATTTTGTTGTCAATTGATCTTGGTATTTCTGTGTGTAATAGCAGTCACTCTTTTTCCTTTTTTTTTTTTTCCCTTGGGCTCTTCTATTAGAGATGAAAATTTCGATGATCTTCTTTTCGGTTCTTTTTGATTTTTTCCCCTTAGAATCACCTTTTTAGTTAAATAAATTGACTTTTTGTTTATCGATTTCCTACATAATGCCGGTATTCACAAGCATCCTTCTTATATTTGGATTTGGCCTTCTGCAGGGTTGCATACTTTATTAACTAAAAATATTTAGCTTGATGTGCCCATTGAATATAGAATCTTCGTTCTTTTTATTTTTTACCAATTTTTGGGCATGGTATTTTGATTATTCGTTTGAGTTTGAAATTTCAAAACTATATTTTGACATTGGAAAGTTCACTTCGGAGGTTTCTTCTGCGAACTGTGTATTTGAATATTACGGTTGCCTTTTGATTCAAATCGTGTTTCATTGGGGAAATGGTCTATGACAATTTGGGATTTTTCCTTTTGGTGGTGGGGGGGCATTGGTGGATTAGTTGGATATTTTAAGTACAACTAAGTACAGTAAGTGAAGTTCGTTGGGTTGTTCAATTATTTGATTGAACTAGTCATTTTTTGATAAATGATCACTTTGTATATGTATCAATCTGTGTCCTGTGGCCAGTTGGATGTTTTTCAAAAGATATATACACTATAAGGCCTACGGTTTCTAATTAAGATCATTAAAGCAGGTCTGTTAAGAGTTTTCTGGCCCTTCCTTCTTGGTACGCAAATTTTAGTGACAATCATGGAAAACACAACGGATAAAAAATTTCTCATTAATGCTGTGTCTTTATGCACTGCTTTACTCCCTTCCAGTTCTTGTGGATATTTGGCTTGAGCAAAGATAATGATGGAGAAAGCATGGATTATATTTCATTGATTCATGAAAGAGGGTATTTGTAGCATGATCGTATTTAGTACATTTTGTAATATAAATCTGTTCTAACCCAATTTTTTTGCATGCAGAATGACATTTTAATCTTGTCTGTCTCATTAACTTTGAGTAAAGACTATTTTTATTTCCTGATACATTCAGCTGAAATAGATTGAGGTCGGTTACCTTCTTATGGTTAATTTTTGGGGTGTATGCATCTTCCCAGCATGTGTTCAGCTTGGAAAAGGATAGGGACATGCAGTTAAAGGTTACTGTGTTCTTTAGTTTTGATTTAGGGTGAAAATTGAGTGGTGTATTTCTACTTAATTGTAAAGCTAGGGTGCTATTTAGGACACCACTGTTGGACATACCCTTTCTTTATATTGGTGGCTCAATTTTCTTGCATATAGATGGATGGAATTGCTTTTTTTTTTTTGGCGCTAGGATGGCCACTTTTAGATTGAGAGGACTCGTGAGGAATAGGAATTGAACCATTTCTTTGCTCATGTTATTAGTAAGTTAAAAATTGTGCGTTGAATATACTAATGTTTGTCTCATACTCTGATAACAAAGCATCCGTCCTTTAATGTATAGTGCCGTGATTTGTGATGCTTTCATCTTGTTCTTATGCAGGTAGATGGGGAGGGATGTTGCAGGTTTACGCATTGACAAGCAGCCCACTGTTGTCAATGTAAAATCAAATGGATTCTCCCATGATAGAATTCATGTTGCTCCCAGAATTGCTGGTGAAGTTGATGAAACAAAGGACCATGAGGTGGAAGAACATAATCCTGTGAAAGACTCCTTTACTGAAGAATGTCATGAGAAGCAAGACATACTAGGTGTTAAAAGCGCAAATTTTGAGCCGGTCCTGCCTGAGGCGAGAACTCTGAAACCTGCAGCTCAGAAATCTGGTGACAAAAAGCTTAGCTCACCTGTTAAACCTGCATCGGACTCTGCTGCTGCTGGAAATCTGCAATCAAAGTCCCCTATTATTTCCCAGCCACCTGGCCTCACAACTCATAAACAGAGTTCAATTGTAAATCATGGTATTGGGGCTGAAACAGTTGATGCTGATGTGAGGTGTTCATCAAAGACTGATGAGTGGCATTCACCTAAGACAGGAAAGAAATCACAGGTATGACCATATCTTTATATCATCTCTTCCCCGCTTTCTAATCTATTAAAAATTTTGAAATTGTTGGCCCTTCTCAAATCAACTACATTGGATCGACCTAAGTTGATGACCCAACACAAGCCAACCGAAGCGTAGTTGTTTGATCTTGGGTTGGAGTTAAGGAAACTTGATTCATACAAAAAAGGGCTTGTATTCATCTTTCAGTTTAACATAAAACTGAAATGTCAACTAGCTGGGCAGGTTAGATTTGGCCTACAACTTGATGGATTGGGTCCATCTTGATATTTCTAAATCAGTAAATGCATTGAGGGAAACGAAAAGATCAAGGGACAACAATACAAAAAGCGAAGTGATTGTCATGCATGAAAGAACCTGAGACAGGCCAAATTATCCTGGCTCTTTCCACTGGCAAATTACGCTGTCTGCATCCACAATTTTTCATCAGTAACAGTTCTCTAAAAAATATGGCTTTTGATATTCTAGTTAATTTTCTTGAGCTAAATAAGAAATTTGTAAAAAAATAAAATAAAATAAGAAATTTGTATGGTTCGAGGGCAGTTTGAGTCTGTAAAGAAATAGTCATTAAATATAGATTCTTGATAAGAGTAATATTAGAACCAGTAGTTGATCTGGAAAATTTCGCATCTTGTACCAGCTAAACTCTCCTTCAGTGTCAAGGAAGCCACTGCAGCCTGATGACAAGAAATATCATCGCGAAGAAGATAGCTGGTCCGTGGCCTCATCGTATCCTCTGTGTACATTTGAGTCTTTACTGTCTTTAACAATATATATTTTAGAAAGTTCTGCAGTCATTTTGATGTTGTCTTAGTATTGGAAATATCCTTAGCCTTGCATAGAGCTGCAACCTCTGTGCGGACAGTCAAATCCAGGATTACTGTTCCAGTAGCTCCCACATTTAGATGCTATGACCGTGCTGAGAGACGTAAGGAGGTATTTTCTTCCTTGAATGTTGGATGAAGTGTAGCTGATTCTCAATCGGTAGCTTTTGAATTGCAGCACACTTTGAATTTTCTATCCTGAAGTATCTTCCTTTTTCTAGTTTTACTCAAAGTTGGGGGAGAAACACCAAGCTTTGGAGGCTGAGAAAATTGAATATGAAGCAAGAACCAAGGTATTTTTTTTTCCCCTGCACATTTATTGGACCTTTTTGTGGGATCATTTCTTTTTCTTTCAAATTGCAACTCAAACTTGTTCTCATGTTTTTGTTTGTCCATTTTAAATTCTAGGAGGAAGAGCAAGAAGCTATAAAGCAGCTTAGAAAGAGCATGGTGTATAAAGCAAATCCTGTTCCTAATTTTTACCATGAAGGACCTCCGCCCAAAGTTGAATTGAAAAAGGTATTCTGAGTTTCTCTCTTCCATTTCTTATGAGCTTAGAGAGGTGAGTTCTTAAGATATTACTGAAGATAGAAAGTTTGCTAAAATGACATACATGTGACCAAACAAGCAAGAGTAGAAATCTAAGGGACTTATTAAACTTTTCTGGAAAACTTCAACCACACCCCTTACAAATTGCCCTGTCTTCACAGACACCCCCTTGCATTATTTGAAATTTCACTAACACTCATTGTCAGTGTTTCTCGGATAAAGACAACTAGGAAAACCACATTTTTACTTTACTTATTTGCACTTAAACTTCAAATTTTACAGTCTACAACATCCTCCCCTCTCTCTATTGTGGCAAACATTGAACCAGTGTCTTTCGTCTGCTTTGTTCTCCCTATCTCTTTCTCTTTCAAGGAAAACATTGACCAAAACCACCACAAATTGCCATGTCTCTCTCACACACAGACAAAACAAATCGGAATAAATGTCTTCTCCCAAGTTTAGACATGCTTACTGTTCTAATTGTAGGTAGTTAATGTTTACTTGTGCATGTTTTTTGTTTTAGCCCTGTTATTTGAGACAGAGCAATGCACAATTTAACAAACATTTCTTAGACAAATAGGATTTACGGTTAATTTGACTGGATTGCAGTTGCCAGTGACTCGTGCCAAATCACCAAAATTAACCCGGAGAAAGAGTTGTGGTGATGCTGTTAACTCATCTCCAGTTGAAAAGGGAGTTTGTGCGAGGGCAACCCGTCACAGCATTGGCATTTACAAGGAAGGCAGTACTACCACCTGCACTCCCAAATATAAGGGTCAGTTCAGTGGATGGAATGTTAATGGCACTAGCAAAGTTAAGGACAGTCCCAAACAGGCAAAGGAGTCATCAAAAACAACTCCTCGTAAAGTCACTGAGCAGAGGAGTGCTGATATTGCAGTTCAGTCCTGAACGGTTAGTGTTTTTGTTATTATTTTTTATTTTTCCCCTTTTTTCTTTTGTAGCTGGAGAAAGTTACCTGAATTTCCTTGCTATCCATTTGGGTGTTTCGGAAAAAGCTAATGGACTTGGTGTTTCTGTTCTGTAATGAGCTGTTGAAATGGTGTCAATTCCGAATTGTATATTTTGTGTAATTTATTTTTGCGACATAGATGAGACGCCCTTCTAATGGGAAACATTTTGTTCCATCATATAATTACTGTATTACACATCTTGCTGGTGTTGATTGTTTGTTGGCTACCCCTGGAACGAGGAAACTGGATTTCTGATTAGATGGACCCATAGCCAATATGAGCTCGAAGCTTCCTTCTTAACTCCGAGAACTTTTTTTGTAGTACCTCTTTAAAACTTCCTACTTGTGAACGAAAAAAGAAAAGGGTTGGGTTGTATGATATTATTTCTCCATTATTTGATTGTATCGAAAGGGCCCAATGAATTCTTGCATAATCTCGAGTGTTATTAGTTCTGGAATGTCGAAATCAGTCCTGTTATTAAGCAATGGTTTCTTTGGAATATATATGGATGCAAGACTCTCTTATATTGCTGTGAGATCAAATTGATGCTTTTTGCAAAGCTTTTAAGTTGGAGAGGGTTGTTATGTGGACACACAATTTTCTCTATTTTCCTTTTCTTGGCATCCTGGAGGCACAAATGCACTGAATAGGCCATTGCATGTGGATGGTGATACCAATTGAACTAGTGTATTTTACTGACTTCTTCAGCATTTTTCATATATTTTTATTTTGATTTCCTTATTTAAATAGTTTTAATGGCATTAGAGGCTATAACCTACTAAAAAAAGATACTAGAGGCTAAAACAATTGGGAAAAAAAAGAAAAGAAAAGAAAAGAAAAGCCATTTGGTATGATCTCAATCAATTAAAGGAATTGTTCTGTATCCTGCCCTTCTCATGACATCTATTTGTGGGATATACTATATTAATAAATAGTTCTTAATTGTAGATCATAGTTTGAGTTGTTTATAGTCATTGATAGCTGAAATAATAAATAAAATAAAATAATAACAAATTAGAACTTTCCACATGTCATTAAAAATGGGATGACACTGAGAAGTTATTTTTTGGTATTAAGACTAACGCCTATTAGCAAATTAATAAAATATTATGTTTCTTCTAAGGATATGTTTTTGTGCCCATAAGAGAAAATAATAAATTATTATGTTTCTTTTAATGATGCAATTTTACGCCTATTAGCAAATTAACAAAGTATTATGTTTCTTCTAATGATACTTTTTTACCAAAAAAATTGCAACTTTCAAAACACAATTGTTGCTAGAACCAATTATGTACATGAAAAAATGGACCGAAGTGGATTGATCAATCGATCCCAAAAAATCGATCTTTCTTTTAGTTATCAGAAAATTGATCTCAATTTCTTTTTCTTTGATTGATCAATATGTGATAGTCTGAATCTTTATCAGTGTTATCAGAATAGAATCGGACCAGCTGGTTTGTTCGATTGGAATGTGAACCAAGCCTTAAGTTGGTCCAATTCTTGATTTAGACCGTATTGAGAATTAAACCGCCTGTGGACCGCTATAAAAAAATAGAGGACCGGATGGGTTGTTTGAACCGGGCGGTTTAATTTTACGAAATTAAAAAAAACTAAAATCAATTTTTTAGGCAATTTTCCCCTAAATCGAGTTCCCTTTTTTTTTTTTTTTGTGTTCTCTTCTCCAAACGCACAATAGCACAACAGCAGTGGACTCAATTCAGGCAATCGATTTCCTCAGCTCAGTGCTTCAACTTTAATATTGTAAACCAAAGCGCAGGTTGAACGAAGTAATATAATTCTCAGAAGACCGAGGTCGAACCCTCAAGGAATTGTAACAAGAAAACAATCACACAAATATTTAAACAAACTTAAAAATAAATGATTTGTTTAGGGAATTGTTGAACAAACAAAGTTGATTTAAATAATTAAAACAGTAATAAAAATACTAGAGAATCAGGTACTCCCTCTCAATTCCATACAATAATGATTAAAGACTCAAATCTTAACTTGAGACAAGAATCAGATGTCGGTTGATTCAAGTGAAAAAATCAAAAATTATAATCAAAACATTATTCAGGAACCTAAATAATCATTCAATTATATTATTTTATGAAATAATGATAATTACTTTAAGCGTGGAATAACCAGTTATTTACTCGTAGCAAATTCAAGCAATCGATGTACATGGTACAACGACTCAAGGATTTTTACATAACAAAAACTTTCCTAAGAAATCAGAAGTTAAATTAACAAAATATCATAAATTATTAAACTCATAATCAATAATATTACCGTACTTCATTGAGAGGTTCTCCCCTAACCCTAGCTTAGCCTTCTAGCCAGACATGATGAACTAAAAATCAAAACAAAAAGATGGGAAAAAGAATAAATAATCTATAAATGAAAACCCCTATTTATACTAAAAATAAATCCTAAATATAGGTAGAAGATATAAAGTTGGCTTAGAAGGAATTCCTTTTCCAAAAAGAAGTTTTGTAAGATTGCATAAAATCTTTGGGGCGCGGGTACAAAATCTATCCAAACTTCGAACTTCAATTTCACATATTTAGAGGTTGAATCACGAAAATTTTGTGAAATACACTTTTGTAACCCTTGAAATCTTATTTCTAACCCCTAAAACTCAAATAAATCAGATATTAGAGTCAAAAGTTATGACCAAAATACTGAAGACATTTCAAATCCTTATCTTCTAGGATACTTTCCTAATCCAACTCTAAATGAGTTTTCTTTGAACTTGGATTCTTATAAGAATTAAATTGCTGTCATATCTTCAAGTCTTTCTATTTCAATCTTGACTCTTCAATCTTTATCAATTATGATTCTTTCTCTAGTGATTGCTTCACTTGTCTTATCCATTATTACTTTAAATTAACCAATTTACCTGCAAAATAAACCAAATAACTAAAAAAAGTATCAAACTAGAAAATCAAAGAATTTAACACATTTTATCACAAATAATATGCAATTAATCAATCATTAAATATAATTAAATAGCAATTTTGATGGTTAATCACATCCCTCAACCTGAATATTACTAGTCCTTAGTAATACATGAATTATAAAATCTAAAAACTAAAAACAACATAATCTAATAAAATAAAACACAAATCCATTTTTGTAGGACTCACGATTGCATTTAACATATGCAATAAGCCTTTAAACCCCTAGATTTCCCATAGTGGATGAGTATAGTCTCGTGAAGATTTTTAGAGATGATACCCACAAACATCATTCTGTGATTAAATATCTGAATAATAATTTTATAACACAAATTGCTACCATAATATAAAAATTTCAAGATACAAGCCTTTATAATAAGCACATGCAAAGCAAAATATAAAATTCTACGCTATATAAATGTATATATTTATCATGTTCCCATATAAACTCGTGTGTAGTGTAAATTAACTATACCAAGTTAACAATTTGTTCGATAATCACTTCTACAACTATCAACTATTTGTCTCAATGGCAAATCTCACTAGATAATTCACTCATAAAAGATTCTCTCAGATTATAGTGACTATTCCCTCAAATATCACATGTGAGAAGAAAATATTTAAATCAAAACAAAATAATACTCACATATTCCATTAAAAAATCGTAATCCAAAAGTAAAGGATTTGACATAGTCTTATGAAAGAAAATTAACACACAATATATAAACAATCACCATTCTTTTTTTTACTCACACAAGTCATACATCCATCAATACACTCTTAAGATCAGATAGGTCTTTATTTAAGGTTGTAATGGAGCGTTGAGATTAGGGTTGTGAAATAAAGAATATTCAAGAATTCAAAAAAAATATCCCCAGAGAACACATATATTACACAACCAATCTTCTTTACATGACCTTTCACTCTTTACCCTTTAGAAGCACAATGTACAACATTTGCTCATATTTTCTCAAAACCATGCTTGCTATTCTTTTCTATCTCTTTTTTCTTTTCAATCTGCTAGATATATAGTCTTTCTCTTTTTTTTTTTCAAATTTTTTTCTTTTTTCTTAGCAAGACAACTGAATGAATATACTTTTTTTTAGCCAAACATCTAATGCAAGTATTCACAAGTATGCAATTTTTTTTTTTTCACAATCTTTGAACATCTTTTTCCAACAAACATCTCCCAAATTACATAAACAATAAAAAGCTCAATCTCGGGATAATTAAGGGTAAACGATATTATATTTTTATTTTTCATGGGCTTGGTTTTTATATCTTTGGTATAAAAAATAAAATTTTTCTTTAAAGACTCAATCACGGCTTGTAGGAATAATAATATTCAAAAAATTAGGCTTAGGCTCAAATAATATCAAAGATAACCTAAAATCATATCTCAAGAGTTTTTAATAACACACTTCGCATGCAAATAATTTAAAGTCAAACAATCATTCACAATGTTAGTGTTGATCAAAACAAAAAAAGGAGACTATTGAAAGAGATTAGTTGAATAAAAATATTCTTTATTGAGTAAATGTAAATAACCCTCCAAAAAAAAATTGGATCAAAACTCATCAGGGTTTTTATGTATCTCCACTATATGTGTCAAGTTCTCAAGGTAAAATACCTAATAAATTTTCAACTAGGTAAAGTTTAAAGTGCACAAATTGTGAATTTTTATAAGAACATGATATGAGATACAAAAATATAAAATAAAATTCAATGTGATGCTAAAATAGTTGCAAATTTAAAGCTAAACAAATTATTTCTATATTGTAGTGTCAAATTATGCATAAAAATGTTATTCAGATATTTAATAACCAACAATTTTTTTTTATATTTTTATATTTTTAGGAAAGTAAATAAACTAGAAAAAAAAACATAAATTAAGAATTTTTACAATACAAAACATACTCATACCCCCCAACCTAAATCCAACATTGTCCTTAATGTAAAAATAAATGATTTAATGCTCAGTAAAAATAATGAATAAAGATCAAAGGGATAGGAATACCTGGTGCTGCAACAACTCTAAAACCTAAAAATAAAAACTCAACAAACAAAGAAAACTATAAATTGAAACAAACAGAAAGGACACTAAAATTAAAAAAAATAATAAAATAAAATCTAACTATTATGTACAAATAAAAATAAAAAATCATACTTAATCCGGTTTGAAGTCAGCTTTGAATATATGCCATTTAATTTTTAATGGCTTAAAAATATGGTGTTGAAGTAACTCATTTAATCGAACTATCTACTCATATACCCAATATATCTTTTGAACATGTAAGAAAAGGGAGATATATGCATTTTTATGCAAATCTAACAATGAGATAAAAAATAAATTTTTATCAATTATGACACTCAACTCAACTTTTGTACCCTCACCAAGATTAGATATGTGAATCTCATTACTATTTATTGATAATGAAAGGTCTTTGGGCTCATTAACCTCTTGTGGAATAATAATGTCACTTAATTCTTCACTATCAAGAGTATTAATAGATTCATCCTCAGTTTGTAGTTTAGGAAAAGAATCACTCTCACTATATTGACTATTATCAACCTCTTGTTCTTGTTTTAATGTATTGAACATATCCTTTATCTCTTCAATATCATGACTTATTTGGGCATTGAAAGCTTGTTAACTTTCAATGGAAGCTAGTTGGCTTTGTATAAATTCACAAAGAATGTCTTTGAAAGATAGTTGACTTTGCATAAATTCATAAAAAATGTCTTCCAAATTTTTTTCTTGTGGGTCATGGTAGGGTGGATATTGGGGAGGGTCTTGTGGTGATGTGACATATATAGGTAATTGATAATATTCATTCCCCCACCCAAAATTGGGATAAAAATTTTCAAAACAATGGTCGGGGTAAGGTTGAGAAGAATTAGGTAATACAATTGTCTCATTCCCTCAAATATTGTCGAGCATTTGGAATTAAAGGGCAAACCTCAATAGGATGCCCATACACATCACAAAACACACACAGTTCTTCAATCGGAGAAAATCTTCACATCACATTAAAAAATATAAAAATATAAAATAAAAATTATGAAATATCTAACCTAAGGAAAAATAAAACAAATAAAAAAATAATAATAAAAAGGACGAGATTATCGGATCTGTGACAAATTTCAAATTTGGCAAATCTCAATAGATGTGATGGCTCCTTGTCAAACAATTCTTTGGCAACGATGCCAAAGACTTGTTTCAACTTTAATATTGTAAACTCATGCGCAGGTTGAACGAAGTAATATAATTCTCAAAAAATTGAGGTCGAACCCTCAAGGAATTGTAACAAGAAAGTAATCATACAAATACTTAAACAAACTTAAAAATAAATGATTTGTTTAGGGAATTGTTGAACAAACAAAGTTGATTTAAATAATTAAAACAGTAATAAAAATACTAGAGCATCAGGTACTCCCTCTCAATTCCATAAAATAATGATTAAAAACTTAAATTTTAACTTGAGACAAGAATCAGATGTCTGTTGTTTTGAGTAACAAATCAAGTAAGAAAACCAAAAGTTATAATCAAAAGATTATTCAGGAACCTGAATAATCATCCAATTATATTATTTTATGAAATAATGATAATTACCTCAAGCGTGGAATAACCAGTTATTTACTTGCAGGAAAATTGAAGCAATAGATGTACATGGCAAAACGACTCAAAGATTTTTATATAGCAAAAACTTTACTAAGAAATCAGAAGTTAAATTAACAAAATATCATAAATTATTAAATTCATAATCAATGACATTACCATACTTCATTCAGAGGTTCTTCCCTAGTCTTATCTTAGCTTTCCAGCCAGACATGATGAACTAAAAATCAAAAAAAAAAAGATGCAAAAAATAATAAATAATCTATAAATGAGAACTCCTATTTATACTAAAAATAAATCCTAAATATGGGTAGAAGATATAAGGTTGGTTTAGAAGGAATTCATTTTCCAAAAAGAAGTCTTATAAGGTTAAATCTCATGCATTAAATCTTTGTAGCGTGGGTACAAAATCTATAAAATCTTTAGAAGTTGAATCATGAAAATTTTGTGAAATACACTTTTGTAACCCTTGAAGTATTCTTTCCAATCCCCAAAAATCAAATAAATCGGATATCAGAGTCAAAAGTTATGACCAAAATACTGAAAATGTGTCAAATCTTTATCTTTTAGGATACTTTCCTAATCCAACTCTAAATGAGTTTTCTTTCAACTTGGACTCTTATAAGGATTAAATTATTGTCATATCTTTAAGTCTTCCTATTTCAATCTTGACTCTTTAATCCTTATCAATTATGATTATTTCTCTAGTGATTACTTCACTTACCTTATTCATTATTACTTTAATTTACCAGTAAAATAAACCAAACAACTAGAAAAAGTATTAAACTCAAAAATCAAGGAATTTAACACATTTTATCACAAATAATATGCAATTAACCAATCATTAAATATAATTAAATAACTATTTGGATGGTTAATCACTCAGCCAGCCACTCGATATCTCTCCCTTCTCCTTCCTTTTGTAACTTTTCTTCTCTTTTCTCTCTCTTTGCAATGAAGTCAACTTAGTCTTCTCTTCTTGTTTAAAAAAAACTCAGTCTTCTCTTTTCTCTCTCTCTCTCTCTCTCTCTTCTCTGTCTGTCTTTCTCTCACACACACAACACAAAATTGAACACACACAGAATACTTGTTTGAACATTGATTTTAAATTTAAAGAAATAGAGTATCATTACCTCGAGAAGACAAAAAGACATAGCCTGGTATCTATCAACATTATCAAGGTGTTAGTACTTTTCTTTTCTTTTTTTCATAAGATTACGTTAATATTATGATTTTAATTTTATGGTAAATTATAAGTCTAACGGTTGAACTACTAAATCATTGATTTGGTCTCCCTGCCAATTCGATGACCAATCGGATTCTAATAACATGATTACTACCACTGGAATCTAGTAAGGTCAAGAAAAAGGATAGAATGTAAGTATTTAAGCCTGTCAATGGGCTTCTACAGGCCATTTAAATCCATGGTACAATGTTTTCTTTATCTTTTACTATTGTATGATGTGCGATCAAATTAAAAAAGAAAAAGAGAAAAATTAAAGGCTCGCGAGAAAATTGAAGGTTGTGGTAGTGAAAATAGTAATAATGATAGAGGTATTAAAATGATGAAAAAATTCAGATTTAAATTAGTTTTGTAAGAATAGTCATACCTATTCAATTGGTGTGCCACAAGATTGCCATTCCACTACCTCTCGTGTAGCTATAACTTTAGGGGTTTGTTTGGATGAATTTTTGGAAAGGGTTTAGATTATTTTTCTTAAATCCTTTCAAATCCAAACCCCTCTTTGCAAAGATGGGATTTAACATTAAATACAGTCCATATTCATGTTTGGTATGCCTACGGATATACCATTATTATGATAATATATTTATATGTAAATGACTATTTCGCACCTTCACCAATCTAATCCAAATCCATGTTTGTATACATATGGGGTATAATTGTCTTTTTGTATCCTGAATCCGTTAACCCTCATCCGAAACCCACCCCCCATGGGTTTGATGAAACTCATGATCTAAAGCTTAAGGTCCGGGCCAATAGCGGAACTTGGTAACATAGGTAAAAAATTTTGCCAAACATGAATTTTATGTGTCATTTGGACTATTTTTCTCTAACCCATCTTCCAAAGCTCCCCAATCCCACTTACCAAACAGCCCTAGGAGTTGATGCCTTAGAGGCAGCTATTACCCTTTTCGACTTACCTATTCCCACTCCAATAGCTCCTTTCGGCTCAAAAATTGCCCAATCAAAATTCATTTTCAAATATCCAACTCTTGGGGGAATCCATTTGTCATGTGTTGAACAGCTTGTACTTGGCTGCTCGATGTCCAATGCCTGTTTGTAAGGTAATCAATTGCATCTTTGATTTAGAGTTTTGGGATCCTTTTTTGAGTTTTGGAAGGTCTCATTCTTATTTCTCCAAATAAGCCAACAATGCACCAAAAAGAGAGAAAGCTGGTGGGGTTTAAGTAAGAAACACATCTGGATGGTAAGGTAGGAGTAAGTTCTCATATGCACTGCAAAATCCTTGGTATTCTTTGAATATTAGTTTGTTGCGGTGATATTTGTTGAAAAAATGCATATGCGATTCATGTGATCCTTGCAAAAGTAGAAAGAAAAATAAGGAATTGGACGTTTCAGACATGTTGAAAGTTTGATTAACATATCAATTGTTTTATGTATTACAGGTTTTTGAAAATGACGGTTTTCTCAGAATTTTGATCTGTGTTACTCTGGGGTAGATTATGGCCTTTGTAAGAACTCTAAATTCATTATACTTTGTTCAATTTTTATTTGATCTGTTAAATTATTGCTAGATATATATTGGAGCTAGAGTCCATTAGGTCTACAAGGCTCCAATACTAAACCTTTATTCACATCAATGGCTTCCAAAAAATCTAAGATTTGATTATGGCCTTATTGAGTTTTGTTGGTTTGGTTAGATTTATATAGTGGGCTTTACCTTGGTGATTTTTCAACACAACCTTAAGGTAATATATTTTATTCTTAAGATTTGTTTTCCCTCTCTATGTTTTTTGCTCCATTCGTGTTGATTTTTGCTTTGTTTTGTTAATTTTTCTTCATAGGTAACATCTACTAGTATGTTGGACCTAGGCTTATATTCTTTGATGGTGCTATGACGATGAGGTGACTTGTGCTATCATAGGGGCTCCTTTCTTTGACTGTCACGTGTGCGTTTTGTTTGTTCCGTATTTAGTAAGTTGAACTAATCACACATGGTTATAAGGATATGTTTAGCTTGGTGAGAATTGATGGTAGTTTTGGTGGTTGGGTTTGGAATGGTATTTTGGAGGAACTAGAATTGAATTGTGATTGTGACCTATGATAATTATTTTGTATGATTGTGAACAATAAATTTTGGTTATTTGGTTGGACTTACATATGTAACATGTGACTGTGACCTTTGTTATTATGATATAAATATTATTTTTGTTTGAATTGTGTAATAACTAAAATATGATAACGTCTTCGTGTTAAGTTGAGTAATTTATTCTTTGGTATGCTCATAGATATATCACTATTATGATAATATATTTATATTTATATGTAAATAACTATTTTGTCCCTTCACCAATCTAATCCAAACCTATGTTTGTATACATATAGAGTATAATTATCTTTTTGTATCCTGAATCTGTTAACCCTCATCGGAAACCCCCCCTCCCATGGGTTTGATGAAACCCATGATCTAGGGTTTAAGGTTTGGGCCAATAGTGTGTTGGGCTTGGTAACCCAGACTTTAAATTTTTGGCTAAACATGAATTTTTTGTGTTATTTAGGCTATTTTTTCTCAACTCATCTTCCAAAGTCTCCCAATCTCACTTACCAAACAACCTTAGGAATTGGTGCCTTAGAGGTAGCTATTACCCTATTCGACTTACCTATTCCTACTCCAATAGTTCCTTTCGGCTCAAAAATTGCCCAATCAAAATTCACTTTCAAATACCCAACTCTTGGGGGAATCCATTTGTCATGTGTTGAATAGCTTGTACTTGGCTGCTCCATGTCCAATGCTTGTTTGTAATGATTAAGGTAATCAATTGCATATTTTATTTAGACTTTTGAGATCCTTTTTTGAGCTCTGGAAGAAGGTATCATTCTTATTTATCCAAATAAGCCAACAATGCACCAAAAAGAGAGAAAGTTGGTGGGGTTTAAATAATTGAGATAAGCTCCTAGAACTAGCATTCCATATGGCTCGCTGGGAGTTGTAAACTATAGTTTAAGGAGTTTCTTTCCCAAGATGATTTAGCCTAAGAGCATTCATTTTACTTCTTACTAGAATTGCTCTTTCATTCTACTTCTCTCCATTCTCCTAAATTCACATACATCTATTATTTTATATTATATCTATTATTCTATTTTCTACAAAGTTAGAATTAGTACAAGTTGGCTATTTGATTTTCTTAGGGTATTTGGGTACTATTTTCGTAAGTGCAATGTGCAAACAGGTTTGAGAAGCTTCATTGTATCCTTAGAACAGATTTGCTAAATTCCACATACCTTTCTAAACTAGTGGCAACAAATATTGTTTTTAGGAAAGTGTTCTCGTACACGACTTAAAGTAATTTTCAGTGTTGCAATCCAGTTCCTATGATCAAGTTTCAATAGAGTGACGACCCCAGAAATGTATTTTGTATCAACACTTTTTTCCTCTTTACTCAAAATTTTTTCCGCTAAATGTAAGGTTTCCAAGGTAATGAACCACATTATCTTGTGAAAAGTGTTATAGACCCCATGTTTAAATAGTTAATTTAGAAGCATGGATGTCAAGTTGATGGACTGCCTAGGAATAAGAACAACAACTATACTAGCATTTGCTCCAACCTAAGCAAGATGCATTTTGGAGACATAGTAATCCACTCTTGAACTAACACCATCCTAGTGTTGCTTTGCCTCGATGTCCAGTTCTTAAAACATTTGTGTTAACATTCATCTATTTGGGCCGAGAACATGCTTTTTAGTATTTTGATATTTGGAATGTTGAAGAAATATATCTTATTTGCATATTATATTGTAATATGAAGTCTCGAGATTAAGGTCTTCAATAAAGTCAATTCAGATTGAAACTTATAAAAAAGTTTTGGACTACTGTATATATTTTGTCTACATTTATATGTTCATTTTGCTTATCTTCATGTTGAACACACATCATATCAGACCAAAACAAACAACACAACCATAAGAAAATGAGTATTTCAAACACATAATTGGAGATTAGGCACCTTTATATAATTGCTTATTTCCTTGATTGGCTACTGTTGGAAAATACTCGCAGCAAATTGGTCAGTACAATTATGAGAAAATAAATAAATAAAATAATCAAAACCAAAACATAAAGAAAGAGCATCGATATTTTTCTTGGTTCAGCAAAACTCCTGCCTGCATCCACGAGGCATGATCCAGTCACCTTCTTCACTATTGAGAAAAATCGAGTACACAGTACAAGTCTCATCGCTCGAATTTTATATCCCAAACTCGAGCTATTTTATACCCTTGTACACCCCACTCAAATCTTACCACTCAATATGAAAAAGACAAAGTATTAACTCTCGGTATACTCGATAAATGGGGACTAAAATTGGGATGCATGGAACTGAACAATGCAATGCCTATTTATAGGCTTAAAACTAATGGCACTTTGGTAAATAAATGAAGCTTCAAGGCAATTATTCAAGGATGAAAAATTAGATTTTTTATTCTTGTCTTCTTCCTCCATCTCCTGACTCTTATGCAATGGCTCCTCCATCATAGCCTCTCTCCATCAGCAGATATGGCTTAGATTCAGCACCCACTGACAACCCACAATAGCGCCACCTGTAGCCCACCAACAATAGCGCCACCAACAGCCTACACCGGCACCGGATTTCTTCTGTCGGGCTGCGCCGATATTGACTTCGTCACTAACTGTCAACAATCTCTACCTTGGCGAGAATTCAATGACTTCCACCTGAAATATCAGGTCTGCATCTTGATACAAATACCCATCCCCACGCCTTGGGATGTTCTATCAATCTAATAGTGCGAGAGATTGATCAAGTTCAGGTAATGCTTAAACTTTTGTGAAGTAACCGATTTTGTCATCATATCAGCTGCATTATTCTCTGTATGAACTTTCATCAAATTCACCTTGCCAACTTTTACCCATTCTCGGAGAGTGTGATACCTCACATCAATGTGCTTTTTCCTGGCATGATAAACTTGATTCCAAGCCAAACGAATGGTACTATGGTTATCACAATATAGCTCCAAGATTTACTACTTCAATCCTAGTTCCTTGACCCAGACCTGTCAACTACAAAGCCTCCTTGGCAGCTTCCACGGTTGCCATGCATTCCGCTTCAGTTGTGGATAAAGCGGGAGTCGATTGAAGCATTATTTTCCAACTGATAAGTCCACTTGCAAGTGTAAACACGCAACCTGTAGTGGATCTTCGTTTGTCCAGATCATTTGCATAGTCTACATCAACATAGCCCACAATCTGTCCTGTTTCTTCTTGTCTCTGATACAAGATACCAAAATCCACCGTACCTCTCAAGTACCTGAATATCCATTTAACTGCATTCTAGTGCTCCTTACTCGGATTTTCCATGTACTTACTGACAATACTGACTCCTTGTGAGATGTCTGGCCTACTGCAAACCGTGACATACATTAGACTTCCCACATCACTTGCGTACGACACATGGGACATTTCTTCCACTTCATTATCTGTAGAAGGACATAATCTTGCAGATAATTTAAAGTGGTTAGCTAGATGAGTATTAACAAGTTTAGAGTTACCCATACCAAATGTCTTTAGCACCTTCTCCACATACTTCTTTTGTGATATTCATAGTTTGCCTTTTTTCCTGTCCCTCCAGATTTCCATTCCAAGGATCTTTTTAGCAGCACCTAGATCCTTTATATCAAATTCCTTCCATAATCTGGGCTTCAATGAATTTAGCTCATGCATGTTATTTGAAGCAATTAACATATCATCAACAAAAAGCATCAGAATTACAAAAGAATCATCACCAAGCATTTTAAAATAAACACAACTATCATAGTTGCTCCTCATGTAGCCAACCATAAAAGAATCAAACGTCCTATACCATTGTCTCGGAGACTTTTTCAACCCATAAAGAGATCTTTTGAGCTTGCATACCAGATGCTCTTTACCTTGATCCTTGAATCCTTCTGGTTGTTCCATAAATATTTTCTCCTCCAATTCTCCATGAAGGAATGTTGTCTTGACGTCAAGCTACTGCAACTCAAGGTCAAGCATAGCTACCATAGCTAACATAACACGAATAGAAAAATGCTTAACAACAGGAGAAAAAATTTCATTATAGTCAATTCCTTCCACTTGTCTATAACCCTTGGCGACAAGTCGTGCCTTAAAATTTTCTCCTTCATTTTTCGTTGTAGGTTCTTTTTTTCCGATATACCCATTTGCAGTCAATCACCTTTCGGCACTTGGGTTTTTCAACTTGCTCCCAAGTGTTGTTCTTGTGTAGAGATTTCATTTCATCCATCATTGCTAGCATCTATTTTTCACTTTCCTTGCTTTTGACTGCCTCCTAAAAATAAAACGGATCTCCACCACAAACAGTTAATGCAAAAGAAACCATGTCTTCAAAACCATACCTGACTAGTGCCTTTTGAGTCCTTTTCTCCCTTCCAACAGCAAGAGTAATGGGTTCTTGCTACCTATCATCACTACCAAATGTAGCTTCTTGAGAAGATGTTGGTGCATCATTCTCTCTACTAGGCCCTTGTGTCACATCTGGCTCCACCTAGACTGAGTATTTATCTACGTGAGCCTCCACCTCTTTATCGACTTCCTTCCCTTTTAAATTCAGCATATGTCCTTCATTGAAAATAACATCTCCGCTAACAATAACCTTTCATGCAATTGAATCCCAAAATTTATATCCTTTCACACCTTTTTCATAATCGACAAATGTGCATTGCTTTAACTTTGGGTCCAACTTAGATAGCTGCTGCTCCTGCACGTGATCATAGGCTGGACAACCAAAGATTATCATATTAGAATAATTAATCAGTTTACTTGTCCAAACCTCCTCAAGGGCTTGTGCATTAATAGCCGACAAAGGTGACTTGCTAACAATATAACATGTAATGTTAACAACCTCAACCCAAAATGACTTTGGCAAGTCTATATGGATTCTCATACATCTTGCTCTCTCTAAGAGGGTTCTATTCATTCTTTCCACTACACCATTTTGTTGTGGTCCACCTGATGTAGTATAATGTCTAGAGATTCCTTCCATCTCACAATACCTTCTAAATTCCCGGAGTGTATACTCTGTTTCATTGTTTGTCCGTAGGTACTTGACTTGTCTCCTGTCTACTTTTCAACCTTTGCTTTCCATTGCTTGAATATATCGAACACTTCATTTTTATACTTCATGAAATAGACCCATACTCTCCTGGAGAAGTGATCAATCAATGTCACAAAGTACACCGCTCCACCTTTCGATGGGATTGGTGCGGGTCCCCATACGTCAGAGTGTATGTACTCCAACACATCCTTGCTTGTATGTTGACCTGCTTTAAAGCTAATCCCTACATTGTTTTCCATATAAGCAATACTTGCAAAAAATTAAGTTTACAAGTTTTCACCTCATCAAGAAAATTGCGTCTATAAAGTTTCTGCAAACATTTCTCACTCATATGGCCAAGGCGTAAATGTCATATAGTGTCATCAATATCTGGATCCAAAGAAATGGTCACAGCTGCTCCACCTGTAACAGTACTCCCTACCAGTGTATACAAATTTCCTTGTCGTTTCCCCTTCATGTCAACCATGGCTCCTTTTACAACTTTTATGACCCCACCCGTTGTCGTGAAGGTGAAACCATTAGAATCAAGTGTACCCAAGGAAATTAAATTCTTTTTAAGATCAGGGACATGCCATACATCAAACATTTTAGTGTTCTTACCATACCATCAAACATTTTAATTTTGATGGTCCCAATTCTAATGGTCTTACAAATTGAATCATTCCCCATTAGAACTATTCCTCCATTATAAGGTTTATAAGTATCAAACCATTCCCTATAAGGACACATGTGATAAGAATATCTTGAATCCAAAATTCATTTGTCAGCAAGATAATTTGTACATGTGGTGACTGATAATAAGTCACCATTTCCATTCGAGCTATCTTGTGCAATGCCTACTTGGGATGAATTAGGAGATTTTCCTTTTCCCTCGAGATCTTGCTTTCATTAATTGTAGTCCCTTTTCAATTGCCCCTCCTTGTGGCAGTAGTAGCACTTGTACTTTCCGTTACTCATCCCACTTGATTTGGAACGAGACCTCCCTCTATTTCTAGGGTTCTTTTAGTTGCTCCTTTCGTGTTGTTGACTCAATTCACTTTTGTCACTAGTCCTTCTACTTGAGAACTATTTCCATGCTTCTTGAATGCCTCAGTCTCCAAAAGAAGAACTGTCACCTCATCAACATTGGGAGTATTTTTTTCAACCAAAAGTGTAGTCACAAGTGCATGATAAGAATGTGGAAGAGAAGCCAGGAGAACAATAACATTATCCTCTTTTCCAACTGTCACCTCAACAATAATTAGCTGAGTAATAATTTTATTGAAAACATTGAGATGATCAAATAAATTTGTTCTTTCTTCCATCTGTAATTGATATAATTGCTTTTTAAGAAGTAATTTATTTGTGAGCGATTTTACATATATATATTTTCTAACTTTTTCCACAATTCAGAAGCAGATTTTACAGTTATAAAACTATATTTTACCTCCAGTGCGAGACACAAGCAGATGGCACTCACAGCCTTCATCTCAAGTTCATCTCAATCTTCCTTTGTCCTGGTTGTTGGTTTCTTCTTGATACCATCGATTGCTTTGACTAGTCGTTTGTTGCACCAAAATATCTTTCATTGTACTTTGTCATAGGCTAAAGTTAATTTTTCTGTCAAATAGATCCACCTCGAATTTACCCATCGAGATTCCTTTTTCTGTCATTATACTTGAGTACAGGTAATTAAGAACAGCGCACCTTGTTCTTAATTTCCAACTCTCCCGTGTTAAACCTCGAAGATCTGATACCACTTGTTGGGAAATACTCGTAACAAATTGGTCAGTACACTGATGAGAAAATAAATAAATAAAATAATCAAAACCAAAACATAAAGAAAAGAACACCGATATTTTACATGGTTTGGCAAAACTCCTGCCTACATCCACGAGGTGTGATCTAGTCACCTTTTTTACTATTGAAAAAAATTAAGTACACAATATAAGTCTCATCGCTCGAATTTTATATCCCAAACCCGAGCTATTTTATACCCTTGCACACCCTACTCAAATCTTACCACTCAATATGAAAAAGACAAAGTATTAACTCCCAGTATACTCTATAAATGAGGACTGAAATTTCGGATGCATGGAACTGAACAATGCAATGCCTATTTAGGCTTAAAATCAATGGCACTTTGGTAAATAAATGAAGCTTCAAGGCAATTATTCAAGAATAAAAAAATCAGATTTTTTACTCTTATCTTCTTCCTCCATCTCCTGACTCTTATGCAGCAGCTCCTCCATCATAGCCTCTCTCCATCAGCAGATAAGGAGAAGATCTGGCTTAGATTCGGTGCCCACCGATAGCCCACAATAGCGCCACCTGTAGCCCACCGACAACGGCGTCACCAATAGCCCACCGGCGCCGAATTTCTTCTTTCAGGCTGCGCCGATATTGACTTCGAGCCACCAACTGTCAACAACTACCCTTGGTGGTTGTACATGCTTGTACGCCTGTTATCCCCATTGTTTAGTAAAGCTTGGATGTAGTTCAGTGGATTATTTACCGAATCAGTATTCGTTTCAGTCCTATTGCTACAAATAAACAATAGTGTTGATTCCAATGTATTGATTTTTTCATGACATTGTGCGAACAAAAGTAAATCTAATTTTTTTTTTAAGACCACAAACACTTCAAGAGACGGGTACATACTACTAGCCATGTGCCTAGTAAGCAAAAAAATGGTTCTTGTTAGAATAAATTAAAATAAAAGTTTTAAAAACTACATAACTAATTATTTTATATTAATTTTTCAGTTTTTAACTTTACTATTGAAATTTAATTCTTGCATGTTCATGTCATTTAATTATAAAATTGATATAGACTTAATAGCTTGGAAGTTACATACTAATAAATTTTAAAGTCTATTATTCAAAAGTCATTAAGATGGTGCCTATAAAACAAAGTAGATGTTTTAGATAGAGAGAAGAGAGTTTTACCATCTTTTCTATATGCTCCTCTTCTACCAAGTGTTGTTATTCTTTCTACATATTTCTTTGTGCCTATTATTACATTTGTATACCTACAAATATTTGGTATTAATTTATTATGGGCAACTTCGATTCGAGTTAGGTTCACTCTTCGTTCAAGTGGGCGTGACCATTAAGGAGGTACTGCTGCGAGCGTCTGGGTTTGATCTTAGAGTCACTGAAGTCCGTCAGTACCCTCACGCGGGGAGGCTCAGCTGCTTTAGAACAGTGTTCACACAACTCTCGGACTCGCAGACTAGCTTTTTTTAATTTATAGTATCAATTTTATTCTATTCTAAATTGATTGATATTTTATATTTATTTGCATATTCTTGTTAGTTTGTAATCTGAATATTATTTTGATTAAGTAAAATTATGTTAATTTCTCCTACGATCTAAAGCAGCTGATAGAGATGGTAGATGCTGGTAGGTTCTGAGAATTCCAAGCAACTTTAATACTTATATAGATATTAAGACCTTAGGAAATGTTAGATTTTTAGCACCCGAACCAAATCATAGTTGCAATTTTGTGATCTAGTCAAATTTTACCGTTTGGGTGCTGTCAATTGGATTCGAATTTCATAGGTACCCAAGTTATAGTAGCAATTCCAAAGGATTTAAAGATTTTTCGGTTTTACGAAATTAAATCTTAAGGCAGCTCAAAATAGAGTTTTTGGACTGGTGATTTAAGTCCATAACATCTTCACTGTCACATGTGTTTTTATGCTAAGAGAAGGATCATGATACATGTCTTAGGTGATTATAATTTAGATATGTCTTTGTCATATATAAAGTTCAGTTTTTGTTGAATAAAACCTAGAGTTGGAAAAAAGTTTTAAAAATATACATAGAACAAAAAACATAAAGCTTGATTCGTACAACTTATTAGAATATAATGTACTTGGCGTAAAGGTATAGCATAAATCTCTATAGCTTATGATGCATGTAATAGTTTCTATCAAGTGCAAGAGGGCAGTTTTAGATGCATGTTAAACACTGGAATAATATCCTTCGTGGTGAAACAATGAGGGGCTCTCATACCAAAATCGATGTTACTCATTTTGGACAAAATATGTTTGAGAAATCAAAGTCATTTTTCATGAATATCAAAAATACTACCACCATGTAATTGACAATTATTTTTAGATGTCCAATTCTTGACATACATACAATTGCATAGATGAATACATGACTTCATCATATATACCTGTCATATATGTTTATGCATAAGGATGGTTATTATCGCTTATGATGCTAACGTATCATGTTTCTGTCTCCTACAACCATTAGTCTCTATATATTTTAATGAACTTTTATATTTTATTGTTTAAGTGAGTAATTGATCAATTAATGCCACCTCATGTGTAAAACAAAAGTGATTGTTGTTGATAAAGGTTTTAATAATATTTCATATTTTAAAATAATATTAGCTGATAAATTTCAAGGGATTTTGATTTGTCTGGAAGAAACCGGCCTAAGACTTTAGCACGAGTTTAGAATTGAGTAACGTACAACTATTCTTTTGTATTTTTTATTTTTTATTTTTATTTTTAATGTATAACTATTCTCTACTTTACTTAAAAATCAAATAGTATTATAAGTAAGATAATCACTATGAAAATGTTCATAAAATTTAGACATGTACTATAACAACAATGATTATACAAAAAAAAAAAAAATCTACAAAACACATCAGGACTATTCATTGTTATTATTAAAATATTACTTAAAAGTTTGAACTGTTACACTTTTATAACAAATAATTCTCTTGTAGACTGTTTTAAGACTTGATTGAATTTGGAAGCTAATAAAGGATTTGACGGTTATATGGAGTTAGGAGATGTTTGTGCCATGGAGGGTGAGATAGACTTTTATTTTCAAGGGATATACCTATACTTGTTCTTGTTATAAAAAGAGAAGGTGCAATTAACATATTATTGAAAATAATTCATAGCTTACAAATCTAAACTACACTTTATGGTCTCATTATCTCTACCGATAGCGTGCACTCAAATAACTAACAAGGACGAGTTCTAGAAATACCATGAAATTAGAAGCTCGTGAAATTTGAAGCCTAACCATTTGTCATTAATTGACAAAGTAAATTTTTTTTTTTAAGAAATGAGTTCTAAGTAGACCATTCAACCCTTGGTTAAGCATTAATGATTCACACAACTACGCCATGAGTTTTCTTTTGGTACTAGTTAAGGAAGAAACTGAGATTTAATTTAAAAATCTAAGATAGTTCCATTAGATTAAAAGAAGTTTAACTTTATACTGCTCTTAAAGAGTTACAACTAGGAAGAGTTCTATTTTAAATTTTGACAAAAAAAAACATAATTTCCAATAAAAAAAAAATCAAAGGAAAAGATTATGTTAACAACAAAATTTAAAGAAAAAAATGAGAGAAAAAGGTAATATGAATAATTTAATATGTTTTGAGAATATATGAGATTATGCAAATGATTTATCCGTAGTGTTGATTGCAAGTGATTTAATGTTGTCCTATATATTGAGGCAACAAGGAATAGAATCATACACATTTGGTTCCACACTTTATCATCCTCTACTTCAGTCCTATTTCAATGTGACATATTGTTAGTCCTATCCATATGAAGAGTTAAAGAAATGTGTACCAAGAACTCAATCTATCACCACTCGAGTATTTGAGTCATGCAATTCTTCCTTCGAACGCTAGTATATTAATTATCGCATGAGGCAAGTAGATGTTAACTAAAGTTTCAAAATTAGTGGGGACCTAATAGTTATTTGGGGAATGTTAGATCTATAAATGTGTGTCCATATGTTTATTCTATAAATTAAGGACACGTCTATTATTATTAGAGATATTGTCTTTGTGATTAACGTGTTTACACTTCATTACATGAACATATACATGTGACATATAATTAGTCTAAAATCACATTAGTTAGAGGGACCTTACGTAGTTTGTGATTATTTGAAAACTATAAAATCAATCTTCGCCAGTAGCATTTAGTTTCAAAACTTTGAACATGTTGACACCTAACTAGCAGTGTATGCTTGTGTATATGATCTAGTATGTAGGTGGTGTTATTTGTCACCAATTGTACAATGACATCTTGAGTTCTTGCTTCGTTCGTGATAAATATGAATATTGGTTTGCTTTTAATCCCTGCAAACGATCAAGAATTCTAAGGCAAATGATTGAGATGGAAATCATGAAATGTGTGTTGTTATAGGGATACATGGAATAAAATAAAAATGGAAACTTTCCATTTAAATAATATTGATAGGTTGTTTAGAATGAACACTTTTATTGAAAAAAAATTTGAGGTAAGTTGAAGTGTATTTAAATTATCCTTTGAGATGTTGGGGTAGAATGGGTGTGCCAATTTTGGTATGGTCAACATAGCATTGAGTAAACCAATAGTCCAACAAATGAACAAGAGACGGCCTTTAAAAAAATTAAGCATGAGTTTTATATTTACCAAATTGAGGTATATTTGTGTTCCGTGTATATGCAAGCCTCGAGCTCATCCTTTCCCTTGAATTCAATTTATTCAATATGTTAGGCAAGAAATTCTTGCAATGTGGGGGTTGATGAAAATGCTACTGTTGTGAGAATTAGTCCAACAAATGAACAAGAGACGACCTTTAACAAAATTAAGCATGAGTTTTATATTTACCAAATTGAGGTATATTTGTATTCTGTGTATATGCAAGCCTCGAGCTCATCCTTTCCCTTGAATTCAATTTATTCAATATGTTGGGCAAGAAATTCTTGCAATATGGGGGTTGATGCAAATGCTACTGTTATGAGAATTCTTGGAAATGTGGGGATAAAATTTAAGATAATAAACTATGAAAGACCTGCTGAATTTGCTTAATGTTATTATAATCTTTCATTTGATGAGATGTTTATATAAATTGTTTCATACCTAAGGGTTTTCAAATAAATGCACTTTAATGTGTTTTTGTAAGTGTTAATTGAAAGACAGGTTCAAATCAATGAGAAGATATGACGGTGTGCACACACAAAGATACGAACTTGTGAAAAATAACTATTTTGATATTTATAAATCTCTGCTAAACAGAGCGGACAAATGAATTAAAAAGCTTTCGAGGAAAGCTACGAGACACAAACATATAAAAGCTGATCAATTTAATCAGTGAGCTTTCGAGGAAAGCCTTACTTTTGAGAAAAGCTGTCTTAAGAACTGTCGAGGGGGATGTGCTTAAGCCCGTAAGGGAGTCACCTAGGAAGGTAACCCAACTTCTGTGATTGGGGACCCTATGAAGGAAGTTCAATGGGTAGAAACAATCCATACTGCGTGACTCATTAGCACCGTTATTGAGAAAATATCCTAAGAGGAGATATTTTCATGTTCATCCCTATGGCGGAGGTGCATATGTAGTGTGATGGTAAGGAAGAATTTTGTCCTGAATGAGACCGAGGCAGGAACACTCCTGCAGGGTATTGTGCACATATACCCTCGGAGGGCTCACTTAAGTAAGAGTAGTTGTGAGGCCGCGACTATGAGAATTGAGCTATTCTCTCTCATGAGAATCAAAATCAAGTGCATGACCATTAATAACACTGACCCGCGAATCCTGATCAATATCTGTACCGTGTGTGTGATAATTGAACTCTGGCTCAAAGGGTCTAGTTCAAGCCTTTGGTCACTATGATCCTTCAGGAGGAGACTGTTAACATTAAGTGAGGTTCAAATCCGAAAGACACCTACACCCATTGCACAGTTTAATAGTTGCCCATATTTTTTGTCTACTACTTTTATATAATTATATTTGGGTCATTTCGAAGTTTTCAAAACTTGTGGAGAATTGTTAGAATAAATTAAAATAAAAGTTTTAAAAACTACATAACTAATTATTTTGTATTAATTTTTCAGTTTTTAACTTTACTATTGAAATTTAATTCTTGCATGTTCATGTCATTTAATTATAAATTTGATATAGACTTAATAGTTTGGAAGTTACATATTAATATATTTTAAAGTCTATTATTCAAGAGTCATTAAAATGGTGCCTATAAAACAAAGTAGATGTTTTGGATAGAAAGAAGAGAGTTTTACCATCTTTTCTATATGCTCATCTTCTACCAAGTGTTACTATTCTTTCTACATATTTCTTTGTGCCTATTATTACATTTGTATACCTACAAATAATTGGTATTAGTTTACTATGGGCAACTTCGATTCGAATCAGGTTCACTCTTCTTTATAGTGGGCGTGACCATTGAGGAGGTACTGCTGCGAGCGTCTGGGTTTGATTTTGGAGTCGCTGGTGTCTGTTAGTACCCTTACGCGGGGAGGCTCAAGTGCTTTAGAACAGTATTCACACGACTCTCGAACTCGCAAACCAACTTTTTTTAATTTATAATATCTATTTTATTCTATTCTAAATTAATTGATTTTTTATATTTATTTGCGTATTCTTGTTAGTTTGTAATCTGAATATTATTTTGATCAAGTAAAATTATGTTAATTTCTCCGACAGTTCTCCCCTCTCTTTCTCAATGATCTTATTCGAATGTTCTGCAACATACTCAGCAGAAACCCAAATATAAGAAGAAGACTAATTCTTCGACGTATGTTGCCACTAACCTCACCATTTTCCTACTTTCTTCTTCTTTTTGTTTGTTGTTGATGTGTGTAGCCACACCACTCTAACTTAGATGCCAGTCTAGCACTTTTTCCACCCTAGAACCCATCCTTTTCACAATAGCCTAAAAAGCTTAAGGGGTTTTAAAAAAAAAAAAAAAAACTGGACACATGAAAGTTAACATAGTAAATTAGTTTCCAGCAAGCCAAGATAAGATCGAAAGACAAGGACTTATTTGAGCACAACTAGTTTGATGAACTTGCACATGCTTTAACTTAGAACACTCATCCATAAGGTAGCACAACAATTTCACAGATAAATGCATGTGGATCGGCGGTCTGGTGTCAAAAATTCTATAGGTATTAACTATTGAACTCTGTTTGAACAAGTTCAGACTACAAGTCCTATAATTCAACTCTAGAATATTTAAAATTTAAAAATAGATATCTTGTACACACGAGATCAAAATATCTCTAATGTGAACAATATGTATGTCACATTCCTGAAAAATACAGTAAAATACAAATTGCGGCCAACTAGTAAATCAAAAGGTCATCCTTTGGGTTTTGGTTTCTTTTTGATTTTATCGATATGGATAATGCATTGGAAACTATTGGATTACTATTAGATTCCAGTGTTAGTCCGGGAATGGGGACAATTGTGCATCTTGTATTTAGTGTATTTGTAAAAATTTCAGAGTGTTCCATGTTAACCTCCATGGGAGCACTTAGTTTTTCGTCAAATAAATACAACAAAATGACATTTTTCCTTTGTTTTTCCTAGACCATTCTAAAATGAATATAACTCCTCTTTATTACATGGGACTTTGAGTCGGCAAGATGTGGTGCCACGCCCATCTGTTACACCTACCATGAAGTTGAAAAGGGAGAAAGTGATTCCTCCATCTACAACATTGTAAGTTGTAATAGATATCGATTGAATGATCCTGAAAGACTACCCTACCTAGTATTATGTGGAATTTTGGTTGTAAACTGTTCCCCTCATTTTCTTGTCTTGCTAAAAACCATATTTCCATTTTTTTTCCACATACTTTCAAATATCCATCACCACCTAACTCTAGAACTTCTAAGCTAAGGAGACTTTTATCATCATGATATGTTGATAGAGAACATTTAATGATCACATAATAGATTAACAATTAGAAAACAGACGAAATAAAACATGATTCAAGCAAGGCATTTGGGGAAACAAGATGCAATTTGATTGCGTTAATAAGACCAATCAAAAAATCAAAAGAGACAACAAATAGAACACAAAGCAATTATGGAGTTAGAAAAAATAGACCCAAAAAGAGTCTTGTTTAGGCAGCCCACTAATTTGGAGTTTGGAGAGAGAGAGAGAGAGAGAGAGAGAGAGAGGAGGGGGATAAAAAGTCCTTGACCTGGTAAACCAAAGGGTTTAGGGAGAACTGAGAAAGAAATTAAAATATGAAATGACACAAATTCCTATTGACATAATGCATATTGAACATATATTGGAAGAACCTGTAGAACATAAACGTGAGTTTTTGCCTTTGTGTATTAGGTAAAGTATGAAAAAATGAGATGGTTCAGCTTATAGAAACTAAATTGAATGCCCATTGAATACTTATTACCAAAAAATATACTATTATGGTATCAATCAATAATACTTAATGGGAAGATGGATATACATTGGATAACTTTGACATTGTATCATTATTAAAGGGCAAAATAGGTATTACACTTTTTTTTTGAGTTAGCTGACTTTTGTTAGTACTAGCGTAGGTTGGCAGAGTTCGAGGAAGATTTGGAAGAAGAAATCCCCCATGTGTGGAGGATGAAGAATGTTTTAAGGATATACACGATGTATATGACCAATTGTATGTACAATTCCTCAAACAACAAAAGAAGGTGTTTTCCTTAAGTGATCGAGTTAACTCAAGTAAAGAAGAAATAAAAATACTTCATGTGGACTTGGTGAAGTCCAAGGCCCAAATATGTGGGCTAGAGAAAAAGAAGAAGTCTATCCTCGATCGAGTGAGCTTCCTTGAGAGAGAATGTCATGGGCTTGTAAAGTCTAAAAAAAATCTTGAATCAAAATGTGAAAAACTTGATAAAGATCTTCATGACTTAAATGAACTTTCAAAAAGACTTCCCCTAATAAATGAAAAGTTTGATAGAATGTTATCTATGGGAAGAAGTGTGGATGACAAGCGTGGTCTAGGCTACACAAATGAACACACCACCAATACCTTTTCCAAGACTATGTTTGTGAAGGGTAACCCGATCATCACCCCCCCCCCCCCCCCCCCCCCACAAGTAAGCACAATTCCTAAAAATAGTAAGTATAGACACTTAAAGAAGAATCTTATTAAGGAGACCCAAACCAACCATGATATGTGTTACACTTGTGGAGAACATGGTCATCATAGTAAACATTGCAAGAAAAATAGATCTAGCCAATCAATCCAAAGCTTTAAATCATCAAGTTTTAAATTTTTTGAAGCTTTTGGAAAGGTCTAGTAAGTCCAAGCATATATATGCATCATCTTCAAATAGACCACATGCTAGGGTGTACAAAGCTCCTTCTACCCCCAAGGTCAAGATCTACACACTTCTAGGGAGAAGAGAGCTAGTTCTTCACCTATTCCCCGACCTAACCCGAGATTTAGGAAGGTATAACAAGTTTGGGTAACTAGAGAGGACTTTAAGAAACTAACATCTCAACAAAGTTGGAATCCCCAAGTGCTTCTAGCAAGGCCACTGCTCCTAAGAAACAGGAGAGGCAAGAGTATGGACTTAGGTGTATCACTCATGCATTGCATTAAACATCCTAGGGTTATACATTGCATATATATTTTTCTTTACTTATTTTGATTTGTTTTTCTATATGAAAATTTCAAAAACAATTGAAAATTGAATAACCCAAAAACAAACAAAATTAGAAAATCCAAAAATAATTTTGAGGTCAAGTTTGACATTCGTTTTAGGATTTATGATAATTTCTTTATTTGTTCTTTTCTTTGTTTGTTACATGTTTATGCATGTTATTCTTTGTATTTGTTTATTTGAAAAAAAAATACAAAAATATTAGAAAAGAAAAGACAAAAACAAATTGTTTATTTTTCTTTGTTATTGATCATGGTAATTTACACACGTTTAGAAGCATATTTTAAATATACGGAATTCACAATCGTGCTAATTGAAGTCATAAGAGAAGAAGGTTTAAAAGAAAAGGGGAGTTGTCTAAAAACAAAATGTTTAGGACATTCACTATCCAGTCATGCACTCACTTAGACGATGCATTAGGACTTCATGTTAGGTTTATGAATATTTTGGACAAATCAGAATCCTAATGATGTCAGAGCTTGGTTTCACACACGTCACACTTGAATTTGTCAAAATTGAACAGCATTTTAAATACATGTGAACAAAATTGAATGAAGCGAAGAAACATTGTTCTTGGATGCATAAAATTTAATTCTATATTTCTTAATATGCCTTAGCGTAATGTTATGAGATAATGAAATTTGGATGGACCTATTATAATGTGAACATGTGTAATTTTCATGATTAATGACATTGTGTATATTTATGATTAATTGAAAATTGCATTACATTAAGTTCCAAATTCATCCATGCATGTGCATAATATTGCATATAGGTTGTTCAAACATGCATGCATGAATTTTAGGGCTTAAATGAGTAAACTGGAAGTCGACTGGAAAGCAGAAGACGATCAGACAATGGTCTGCTCTAGAGCTGGCTTGAGCGGCTTGCATTGAATTTCGATCCTGCAAGCTTAAAAACTTGATGTTGATGGAAATACCTCACTTTCTTCACTTCCAAACACAAGCCCACCCATTTTCTTGCCTACCCATTGCATGTCCTTGAGATCTAACTTGGTATTCAATGAGATTTAGTGTGTTTCAACTTCGAATTTGTGATTATCATCTATATTCGCACTATGTCACCGACTATTTTGGAAAAATGCCACCAAGAGTTGAAAAGAGAGCTGGGGTGCACGCATTGAGTGAGAGAAACTGCATTGAGAACCCCCCCCCCCCCCCCCCCCCAAAACACACATTATTGTGAGTTGTATAAGAGGTAGCTCTCATCCAAACCTGTGGTAGGTGAGCGAGGTGTGAACTTCACTGGGGTAAGTGATAGCACTATCCCTTTGAATTTCGAGTCGAGAGGGTGGAATGAGCTATTTGCAACCCCAATGCAAATAGCAATCAAGTTTATTACAGTATAGCCCCCTAAGTTAATTGCATTAACTTTTGTAGTTACTTAATTAATTTAAATTAGTTTTAAAATAACACATATTCTAGAATTGAATTTAGGGGTTTATAAAATTGTTTAAATCCAAAAATTGGCTTTTAATTTATCTATTTCATCTATGTGATGCTTATTTTGTGTGAATTATTTGTACCAAAATGGTGCTTAAAATTCAAATTCCACCCTAGGCTTTATTTTTGGACAAAATACCCACTCCCATAGGTGGTGAGCATGATTGCCCTTTATCCAATATGTGTTATGTAAGTGAATGGATGGAGATAATATTGGCATTTATGAGTTGCTCTTGAATTGTTTGGTTTTATTATTTATTTATTTTGTTCCAAAATAATTCATTGAATACAAAAGAGGTGCATCATCCCTATTTATATATATTTATTTATTTATTTATCCACTAGATTGATGTAGTATGATTGGAATTGTATCTGTACAAATATTGTTTTATTAGTTTTGAAAAGCCTTGTAATCGGATGTGTTTCTCACCAAGTTTGCATAATGCACCAAAATGCCAATGAAGTCCTAATTTGGACTCAATTATGATTTGAATATGCATAGATGTATGTTTGGCTATTGTGGATTATTGATAGGTATGTCATTCCTAATATCTTTCATCAAAAAATAAATCAAAATTATTTTCTAATTTACATTTATGGGAGATGATTATGAGGTTAGCGAAATTTTCGATCCTATTATGTAAAGAAGGATAAGAATTTGGTTAGATTTTTGGAACAAAGTAAAAATGTATGCTAATGTCACCCTTGGGCATTTTTGAATAGTGAAATGACCTCCAAGAAAGCTATTGCTGACCTAAACAAAGGGGAGAAACTAGTTGGTACCAACTCTGGCATTTGGCTTAGGAAGATCCAATACCTACTAAATGAGGAAGAAATCCTAGAAAACTTGACCATGCACATTGACCCCCCGGAGGAGGGCCACACGGCACAACAACATCGTGACATGGAAGCCTACCAAAATTGGCCAAAAAAGATATGTGGGCACGCGATATCATATTAAGTAATATGAGGTATACCCTACAACAAAAGAGATGTGGAACCAACTGAAGATTGCCTTTGGTGGTACCTCCACTATTAAGTTGCTTGCCTTGACCCTAAAATATGAGAGTTATGGATCGATTCCAAACACTGAATGTTGAGCACCTTAGGGCGATGTTGGCTATGATCCGTGAATTAAAGGTTGCTAGAATTAACCTCGCTGATGAGCAGCAAGTTCTCGTTGTTATTAGATCTTTGCCTTAACCTTGGAGCCAGATGAAGCAAATCTTGATTCATAATAAAAATATCAAAACATTTGTTGATATCTTGCATCAATTGGAACTGGAAGCGGAGCGCCAAGAGGCAAACCTTACTTCGGTCCTTGTCAACCAGGGAGGCAAGAATAAGGCCCAGGGGCCTAACTGTAAAAGAAAATCATAGAACAAGAGGCAGAATGGATCTAGGAACTTGGCACCAAAGGCAAGCAAGAATGGCAATCACAGAGGCAAGCGTGGTGGAAAGAAAGACAAGTCCAAGCTGAAGTATTGTAACTGGTAGGATGAAACTCTTCGTTCGTGAATGCACTAAGTTGAAGAAGATATCTACTAACCTAAGCTTTTGTTTTACTTTTGTTTGTACACGTTTATTGGTTTCTCATTCTCTCCCTGCATGGATTGTGGATACCAGAGCAAGAAAACATGTAGCACAAGATTGAGGAGGGTTTGCGGATTATTGTAGAGTACCAATGGGCACAAGGAGCATTTCTATGGAAAGCAACACAAGTAACCAACTTATCAGCTCAAGCTACGTACTAGGCGGATGTTGCTTTTGCATGATGTGCTTTATGCACCTAGTGTTTGAAATAATCTCATTTCATTTTTAGCATTAGTTGAGCTTGGTTTTTCATTTCGTTTTAGTGGTAGTTAACTACACATGTTTTTAGATGGTGATTTGTTTGGACATGAATATCTTTTGAATACTTTTTATGTGTTAGATGTTGTTGATTTTTTTTCGGGCAAAATTCAGTTTATCCCCTTGTGATTTGAGTATTTTTCACATGATCCCCCTGTCATTTGGAAATCAGCACATTACCCCCTTGTGGTTTTGGACCGATATGCACAATTAACACCGTAAACAAAAGTGATAAAATGACTTTAATATCCTCAAAATCTCAACCGTTAAACATTAAAATAGGCCACGTGTTATGAGTTCCACTTGAACTTCTCATGCCCACTCACACCAGTTAGCAATATATCTCTCTTCCCATCATCTCAGCAAAATTATACCTTGCCTCTCTCTCTCACTCTCTCTCTCACTCAGAAATGTCATTGCTCCGTCTCTCTCTCCTTCATCGTCTCTCTCCATCAAGAACCCTCTATCCCCTTTCTCTTTCTCTAAGCAACAACCTCATTGTCCCCTTCTCTCACCACCCTTCTGCCACAATTGGCAACCCTCTCTCTGTCTCTCTCTCTATCTCTCTCTCTCTCTCTACAACCAATAAATCAACGATCCACCTTCCCCCAATTATCACTACCATCAGCAACCATCACAGCCACGACCATACTACCCATTTACAAAGCACAAACTCAAACCCCCAATCACCCCAATCAAAGCAAGAATTCTGGAGGACTACTGATTTGTGCTGGGTATTTGTACTGGTTATTTGTATTTTTGTTGGGTATTTGTACTGGGTCGAAGGACAACTGATTTTTGGTGGAGTTGCAATTGTCTTGGGAGGTTAGGTTGGCTTTGTTGAATGACCAGAAGGGATTACCTGGTCTGCGAAGGAAGAAGAAGGTTGTGTTTGATGATATGGGCTAACAGGCTTTGTTTTATTTGAACATCCTTGAAGTAAATGTTGATTTGTTTGAAATTTGCTGGAAAGGAAGCTGGGCAGTGGTGATGTTTTGGTTTGGGAGTTGGCTGGATGAGCTGTTGGTTAACTTTTGGTTTTTTAACTTAAGATTGGTTTGTTGTCTTTAGGGCATATACTTTGCTCTGTACTTTCTTTAAGGTATATTTGCTTCTTGTAATTACTGTTTTTGTGAATAAATAAAATTCTATTAAAAAAAGGGGGATAAATTGAATCCTTGTTTCCTCTTGGTCTTCGTTGATCTCTGTTATTACTGGTGGAGGTGTCTTGCTTGGTTGATTGAACTTGGTTGGCAATGGTGGTGGTGCACAGTAGGGCAATTGTTCAAGAAGAGGAAGATCGAATAAGGGTATTATTGTAATTTTATTATGTCTATTTTTGGAGGGAAACGTGTTTTGTTATGTCAAACCTCCTCTTACGCGCGTGTAGGTCACTGATGGTCTAATCTAACAGAAATACTAACGGTAGCATTTTAGTCTAAAATCATAAGGGGGTAATGTGTTGATTTCCAAATGATATGGGGTCATGTGCAAAATACTCAAACCACAAGGGGATAAACTGAATTTTGCCCCTTTTTTTCATCATTTATATAATAAAGTAGTTTATAATTCAAATATCAAAAGATAAACAAAATAATTTTTATTTTTCGCGATTCAGATCATTTTAAATTTTACTTTAAAGTTAATCCAACGGCTAATATTAACACCTCAAATTTAATAGGAAAATAGGCCCCTAATTGTATGTTTGGAATGACTTTTTAAAAGGACTTCTACGAATTATTTTTCATAAATACTTTAAAAAAAATAGGGTTTGAAACCACCTCACTACTATCTCTACCACCGTGTACTCCTACGAATTATTTCTCATAAGTACTTTAAAAAAAATAGTATTTAAAACTGCTTCACCATTACCTTTACCACCACCACCCCCAACACCACTACCTCTACCACCACCACCACTATCGCCGCCACCATCACCGTCGCCGTTGCCGCCACCACGGTTTTTGTCACCCACCACAACCATCATCGTCTCCTACTATCGCCACTGCCGCCCACCACCTATGACGCCCCAGTTTCCCGGATCCATTACTTGATTAAATCAGTTGATCGATAATAAACCATAAATAAATCTCCGAGTACAGGGCCAGAACTTTAATTGCCTCAATAACTTTATAATGACAATTTTGATCTTCGAATGCCAATAAAATTAATCCCCTCAATATAAAAACGAATATGTTCAGATTATACATCACCCCAATAAACCCACAAAATTAAAAATTATATCAAGATTCGTCCGTCTTTGATTTTTTAAATATCAATTCTGGTCCTTCCCTCCGAGATAATCCTGAAAAATATTAAAGACGGGAAAGTATACAATATGACAGAAAACAATATGCTCAACGAGAAAATAATATGAATGGTCAAATACCAATTAATTCACTCGATAGACAATCATAGATAAAAAAAATCAAGAATCAAATTCGATAAGTCACAACCTCAATTTCTATCAAACATGACCTCATAATTGGGTCCTCTTGGTGACATGAAAAGTGAAACTTGGATATTTAAAATTTATACTCATATTGAACCATTACACCCCTCAGGGCTGTAATCACAATCGCATCCCGCAGGACTATAATCACATTTCACCAATTATGTCCCCAAGTACACTTCGTACATATACCAATCAATCCTAAAGTATTTAGCCCAACGTACACATACAGGTCAACCGATAACATTGACTGAATTTCATATAAATTAGAATAATCAATAGGAATATGAAATTTTAAATAATGAAAGGACACTTTTTGCAAAGAGATTTAAAAAACATGAGCATATTGTATACTACCATGTACCTCAAGATCATTAATATCTTCAATAGATGCGAAATTCGAAATACCCCAAATCAAATAGTTAAATTTGATAGCAATCTAAAATAAAATCACTGCTCAATTTTTGATCCCAAGATCTCATAAAAAAAATTTTCTTCTATTCCATTTATCTCTCTCTTTCTTTCTCTTTCTCCTTCTTCTCTTCCCTTCCCTTCTCTCTCTTTTTCCTTCTCTTGTGACGATCTAGGCTTGGGCTTGGCTATTTATAGCCAATATTTGCTTGGTCCCCAAGCATCACATAGACAAGTTTCCATATTACTTACCTTTCTTTGTTTTTTTTTTTTTGAATTTGAGCACATGATAATTGACTCATCTATAATATAAAACACAGCAGGCTTCAACAAGCCAATCAGACGACCACAATTCATTTCATCCAACAGATACCAATCTTTCTCTATTTCCCGCCAAACTCATCCTCTATTACTCAAATTATTTTTCAAAATCAGATCTCCCTTGGTCACCTCACTGTCAAACATGTCGCCTCCCCTCCATCTCTCTCTCTCTTTTTCCACTGCTTCATTATTGTTTCTTTTTTTTTTATACTCCGTCAGTTCCCTCTGTGTGTGTGTGGGGGTTACGCCCCAGCGACACCACCACCACCACAACCATTTCGTCAGCAACACCACCACCAGCACCGCCGCTACTGCTAACCCAGGTATCCCTCATCTCTCCTAAAATCAATCTTTTTTTAGATGGTGTAAATGGTTTATAGATTGTGTAAGTGGTTTGTCGATGCGTGTTTGTTCTCGTGTCAAGATGAGCCAGGGAAAACTCTGCATTTTAAGTCGCATAGTGGATTGAGTGGTGGATAGAAGCTTGGGATAGTGATCGGAGTCCTCGTTGTTGCGTGTATGATTGGGTTGGGATGTATACTCTACAGGAAGCGGCAACAGAATATCCAGCGATCTCAGTACGGGTACGCCGCTAGGAGAGATTCTCTAGATACATTCATTCTATATTATACACATCAATCTATTAGTGTCATCACATATAGATTCGTAACATTGAGAGTTTGGTGGTGCTGATTTGTTTCATTCTTGACTGCTAAGAGGAACAATAATTTTCAGTCAGAGATTGATCAAACATTCATTTTCATTGGCTGTGTTTGAATGTGTTTAATTTTTTTTTTTTGGTTGGAGAACAAAAAAAATTGGAAAAATAAAGTTTGACAATATTTTTGGGGTTAGAACTATAGATTCCATGGATTTGGAATTAGTTTTAGTTGAATTAATAGTTCAGTGTTTCCCGTTTGCTGAACAACCACTGATTCAACCCTTAACTATGTTTTAAAGGGTGAAGGTAACCTATGTTTGAGCTATTGAATTAGAAAATGAATTTCTTTCTCACTCTCCTCACCCAGAAAAAGAGGGTCGACTCTCAAATGGTAATAAAGCAAGCCATATGTATCTAGGTAGAAATAGACCTAGGGTTTTGGAGCTTTAAGTGATAGGAAGGTTTAGATTATGTACTTAATCTGGGTTGGGTTGACAATTCATTTCTATCTTTGATACTTTTTATGGTTCTTTCTTCTGGACTAGATAACCATGTTAGTGAACATGCATTTTGGTGGTGGGTTAGGGGGAAGGGTGGTATGACTTGCTTGGACTCTCATCTAGACTAACTCACTTTTCTCTCCAAAGTTTGGTATCATTGCCTCGCCACTCAACATTTTTCTTGTGGCTCATTACAATAGAAACCTCTTTTTGCTTATGGACACTCCATTTGGTCCATTTTTTGGGGGCAAAGCTGAGTACTAGGAGATAAGGTCCTGCGGCCTCCCACCTGCGATCACATTTTAGATTGAGAATGTTATTAGAATTTTTGTGGTATAAAGTAGGGGGTCAGACATATTATCTTGAATAAGATAACAAAAACTTCTTATTATTGTGATGAGAATGTGATACATCTAGATTTGTTTTATTGTTTGATCTTCTTTTAGGAGAAAAATAAGATTTATTGATACTTACCTACTGTTTGAGCAATGCTAGGGATCTGGATCCCCAAGCGTAAATGAGAATATTAGTGAATTGATGATAGATGTGTCTTACATTGAAGATTAGGCTACAACCCACCCAACCCAACCTAACCTAACCCTAACATCTAGCTATGATGTTAGGTGTGCGTGGTGTTTTGTTGTTGTTTACAGAGTGGTGTCCTTGTACTGGTGAGCTGGCATTAGGCTGAGAGACTATTGTGATCCTTAAGAAGTTAAGAGATGTTGGGTCAAGCGTGACCAAGGGTGATTGCCTAACTCTCATTTCTGTTTTTAAATGTGTTGCCTTCAGTTTATTATTAGTTATTTTTCCTCCTCTTGGTTTTACCCCAATTGCATATAACCCCTCCCCCCCTGAGGTCTTAGAACATAACCCTCCTATGCTGGACAAAAATGCACCGTTAACTCTGTTAACTGTGATGGTACAATGACCTTAATTCCCCTTTATTTTTAATTAAAACATAAAAATAGCCCTAGAATAAACTCGCAACCCAACCCATTTGCCACAATCCCACCATCTCCATCGTCTCCGGCACATACGGGAAACTAGATAAAGGAATCAGGGCATTTAATATTTTGCTGGCAGTTGATACATTATTAATAAATTTGTGAAATTTGTTTAACTACCTTGCATATGTAGGCCTTAAGCAACAGAGACAGGAATCAATCTCTTGAATTTGAAACCAACATTGAGAATCTCCATTATTTCTTCAGCATTTCCCTTATTATCCTACTAAATGTATAAGTGCCTTTGCTTCTTGCTTGTTCTTTGGTTGAAGAAGTTTCGACATCGTTCATATCTGACAGTTGAATTGTAAGTTGAAGGACCATATGAGTACATTATTAAGGGGGTTGACGCCCGTGTGTGTGTGTGTGTGAGAAAGAGAGTGGATAGAATTCCAGTTTTATGGAAAATAAATAGCAAGGGAATATAATTTGTTGTTACGTGATGTGTTATTTCTAGACTAAGGGTAGTTTTGTTTTGTACTTTTTAAGTATATATAAAAGTGACGTGTAACTATGTAACCTAACAGGCTAACACACTACTCTCTTTCTACAAATTGTTTCTCTCTTTTTCCTATTCTTCTATTCACTTCCTAACCCTAATTACATCACATTCTAACTTTTGTGTATTTCTCTCTCTGTGTATATGGGAAGGTGTCTGAACATAGCATCCAGTTTTTTGGATAAGAATAAAACTAACAATTCTATAATATAAAACACAGCTAACTTCAACAAGCTGATCAGACGGTCACAATTCATTTCATCCAACGGTCACAAATCTTCACATTTCCCCCCAAATTTGTCATTTTTCACCCACAAATTTATTCAAAAATCTAATCTCTCAATCACTTCATCTGCCAACCGCCACTTCTTTTCCTCGATACAACGGAAAAAATGGCCTCAGTCACGCCTTGGATGTCATTTTTCCCCCAACCATTCTGTCAAATGCATCTTTCACAGGCCATCTCACACACTCTCTCTCTGTATCTCTCTCCCTCTATTTCTTCTTTCCAGCAACACCACCATCACCGTCGAAACCATCTCACTCTCTCTCTCTCTCTTTATCTCTCTCCCTCTGTTTCTTCTTACCACCATCCATCGCCGAAGTCAACGACACCACCACCGCCCCAGCAACACCACCACCTCTATGAGAAAGAGGTGGGTTTCTTTGTTTATGGAGAGGACAATCCTTCAAAAGCCTTCGTGACTATCACTTGCTCATGTGCTTGCATCTTAGACCACCACCACCACAACTTTCGTAGTGGGTATTTGAGAAAAATATATATTTTTCTTGCGTAACTACAGAGGAATAATATTCAAAAATCTCTTCAAATTGAGTTTCTCTCATTACTTTTTATATGTTTCTCACCTCCCTGCAAACACACACACCCTCTGTATCTCACACCCACCCACCGAAACACTCCTCTTCCGAAACCTCCACTAAAACACACCCCTCCCCTAAACCTTCTATATTTTGCCCACACACACAATCCATTTCTCTGAGCACAACACCCACCATACATCACATACCCATTTTAGTGCACTCCATACATCACACACACACGCTGAAACCCCCTCCCCTTTCCCTTCCCCTGTCCTCTCTGTCCCCCCCCCCCCACCAACCACTTATACGCAGAACAAACACACACAGAGCACATAATTGGTGTTAAATTTTGGAAAAATAATTCTATGTGGTCTTAATTTGTTGCTAATACATACTCCACACAATATTGTATACTCTACCATTGATTTTTTGTTTGATTGATATGAATTTATTATATACCCATTTAGTGGGTTGCATTTATGTCTGTCTTTGATAGGTAACTACTCTTATGACATTCATTGGATTATGTTCTTTGGGTTTTAATCAAGAAACGGAAGTGATGAAACCTTGGAAGCGGTGAAAAGAATTGTAAGGCTCTATTTTAATTGTTGGAAATTTAGTCCTATTGGTAATTCTCTTTTTTGATTTATTGCAATGTTGTATTTTTGATTTTGTATGGTTCAATTTTATTGGGACTTGAATATCTAATAAAATTAGATGGAATAGACATGAAATTTAGTCTCAACATGATTATTTTGGTGTATATCATCTGTCAATCATGTGGATGATTAGTGGAATAAGCCTTTTAATGATTATGGTGTTCACTAAAATGGGTTTGAAGGCAGACTCGGGTTCCTGTGTTGTAGAGAAATCACATATCTTTGGAAACCTATTTGCAAAGGTTTTCAAACTAGGTTACCAAAGGTTCTGGATTGCAGCATTTACTTTTGTTTAATGAATAATACATTATTCGAGTTTCTTGTAATGTTTCATAATTCATTGCTGCTAATGATTCAAGTATAACTTTTAGTTTTTTTTAATACTCCCATAACTTTGTTATGTTTAAGTACAATGTAAATAGGATCGCAAAATTAGTCTTTTAAAACTTTTAGATGATTCTCATGTCTTTATTAAATCACATTGATTTACAACAAAAAATTTGATAATGCTCAAATTTGTGGAGCTAAAAAGTGGAGGATACCACTTGCTAAGTTTCTAAGGCAGCCCCATTTTTTAATGCGTGTTTCATTTGGTGGGTTTTAGATCTCTAAATTACATTATGGGTTTGTTAATAGGTGGTAATCGCAAATGTCGTCCCCAAAGTTCAATGGAATGAATTCACAAGTCTTCGTTACATTCACTACTTTTGAATCCTTCTAGCTTATTCACATCTATTAGTTCATCATTCAATTTGGTTAATTTTGTTATCCTACCCTTTTATGATTGAATGTTCTTTTACTCCCACTTGGTTTGATTTGTTTTATAGATTTGTTAAATCCTCCCAAACTATATTACTAACTTTGTAGGCATAGTGTTGGTTTTTTTTAGCTCATCGTATTTGGTTATGTGAGTATTTATTTACTTTCCTGCTATTGTCATTGCTAGTATCAAAATTATTATTTTGTCGTATCTAAGTCTCAAATCATTATTTTTTATAGATGGATCCGAACCTTCGCGAAGCGGTAAGATTAATTAAATTGTGCCTAAACTTTGTAAATTTCATTATCCCTACAGTTCTATTTATTAAGGTTGCTCTTACAGTTTGAACTAATTGATAACAATGACATACTTGTAAATTTTAATTTTGATTTTTGTGTACATTATTTGACGAACGCCTTATTTTGTACTTCATAGGCAAATGCAAATGTCAATCACTTGAACAACCCACGTGTCAGTCCATCTTTGATGAAGGGGAAAGAAAAAGCAGGCAGTTCTACTGGGAAAGAAAATTAGTTTACTCAATCGGTATAAAACTACTAATTGTTGTTTTATGTATTGGAAATTAATTTACTCATAGAACAAATTGGAATTTACTATCTTTCTTCACTTAATTATGGAGCTCCTAATTCATTATTCATATCCTATCGGGTTATTACTGAATATATTACAGAATATGGTTAATTCATTATTGAATTCACCAAACAACTTGTACATTGATATGATTAATTTTTTCGTTATTCATTAACGAAGTTTTGCAAATTTTTAACCATTAACACGTAAACTTTACGCATTGTATTTCCTTTGGCACGCAATGGGTTTCACAAGATTATCATTTAGGGCTATATAAGTGTTATGGTTGTTTGAGATTGATTCGACCACTTTTATTAGACTGAATGTATTGGTAATTTGGTTTGAGCAATAGACACCACATTGTTAGGGATATTTGCGTACTGCTAACAAGTGTAACCTCATTTGTGTACTCCAGTTCAAAGCTACCGACTCTCTCTCTCTTTCTCTCTCTCCAATTGTCAACCACTAAATTAAATTCGAACACATCTAAGTTCTTCACCCCTCACTCTCGCTCTTACACTTAACTCTCTCTCATGCACACATGACTCCATACCATCACCAAGGATAATCATTGTGTTGTGGTGTTTTAGTAATTGTTGTAGTAATTATTTCACATGTTGCTTCCTATCTTAGGCACCTGCAAAAAATTACACTTCCCCTAAAAGTGAGGCCCAACGTGAGCAAAGTCGTAAAGATAGTGACACGTGCTCACCGTGCAAGCTGTCGCAGTGCGCACGTTGAGAAAGAGAGCATTCTGAGAATTACACTCCGCTTCTACCCAGATACTTTCCAGGATTGACGTCAACTCGCATGCTCAACAAAACATCTAATTCGGATAGGCGACACCAGTCTCTCTCCCAACTGCCCAACCATGTTCCATTTGTTAATATGGAATTGGCAAAGTACAATACAGTCCCATCGCATTTTCAAACGTCTCCTATTACAATATTTGTTGAACATTGCCTAATCAGTTGTGCAATGTCGAGGTAAAATTACTTTTTTCATCGTTTGTTTCTAGATTAACTTACAAAAATTAACTATCTGCAACATCAGAATGAATGTGTATTTAGGCAGGAAACACTATCCCTCTGCAAGCAAACTGTACCTTCAACGTTAGCAGTATGTCACACACCCACTAAGTGCCCACAAAATGGAAAAGAAAATATGTCTTCCTCTTTGATAAGTTTTCTTATTCATGTCTTATAACTTATAAGTATTTCTACCGCTTTTAAGACATGGTTTTAACGTATTGTCCTACCCTTGTTGGATAGTTGCATAGGAAGGGATCGGTTCATTACACTTCCCCCCAACCCTTATGTCATGATTCCCACCAACCCTTATATCATGATTCGCAAGACTTAACTCTATTGCACCGAGCTACTATAGCACACGTTCCACAAAAAAAGGCACGGACACATCATTCGGAACGTTATCTAACACCTGCGATTGCGTCCGATCCAATTTTCATTCCAATTGACCGTGATCCATTCTCACCCATCCATGTGCGACCTTTAGCCTCGCCTCGAAATTTAGAGACAAACTATGGTCATTATGAAGTTGTCGTCAATGTTGCACCACATCCATATCAAACGGACAACAATGCCCTCAACATTTCATCTCATGTTGTGACAGATCCAACAAGGTATGTATACTCTACGTAGTTTATTAGGTGCTTAATATTCTTTTACTTCCTTCTCATATTTGTGTGCGTATACTTTTAATTTGTAGGTCCCCACCAGAACCCTTTAGCGATGATGACAGTATGGCTAGTGATGATGAATTGAATGTGATTGTCCCTATCAATAATGATCGTCATTTTTTAGAGCAGATGAATATTCAGTGTCCTTATTGTTCAGCTTTACATTGGCGGGATGAGAGATTAACTCGCACAAGATTGTCCAATCCAAGATTTGGAACATATTGTCTACAAGACAAAATTAGGTTGTCAGAACTCAATGCATCCCCACCTCCTATTCGTGCATTGTATGATGGTCAATCAAAATCATTTCGCCGGCATATTAGGGAGTACAATGCAGTCAATGCTTTCACGAGCTTGGGTGCTAAGCTTGATGACAGATTAATTAATTCAAGAGTACCAAGGTTATTCACTATTCATAGGGAATTACATCATCGGACTGGGTCTTTGTTACTCCCGAAAGGTCACGGACCCATCTATTGTCAGTTGTACATATACGACCCAATCACTGCATTGAATATTCGATGTGCATGAAATACTAACATGCGTCGTGATGTCCTTCATACTATACAGAGTTGTTTGTTGTCAATGAATTATTTTGCTTCAAAGTACAAACGCGCACACAAAATTCTCACTGAGTCAGAATCTTCAGATCATGATTTACGTGCTCACCTTCATTACATCTCATCAACTGATAGGCATCGGTACAACCTTCCAACCACAGATAAAATAGCTGTGATTTTGCCTGGTGATGGTAGTGAGAGTTGTTCTATACAGGATATTGTTCTGCACCTAAGAGGAGATAATAGAGCGCTGAGCCAGATCAATGAGTGTCATCTAGCATATTTACCATTACACTATGTACTTTTATTCCTTACTGGTGAGCTTGGTTGGGAACCTAGTCTACATCAATGGAACTCCGAACAAAGTGATTTTTCAGTAAAAAGGATCACACAGATGCAATTTTACAGTTATCGTATGTTTCCACGTCCCACTGAGTATTCAAAAATTCTCAGAGGAGAAAAGTTATTTCAAAAGTTTGTAGTAGATGCTTGGGCATCAACGGAGCAAAACAAGTTATTTTACATCAGACTCAATCAGGATAAGCTGCGTCGAGAGCTTTACGCGAATTTGTATGATGACAGTGTTGATGAGTTGGGCCCCGATCAGATCGAACAACGCTTTGTTCTGCCATCGTCCTTTACTAGGAGTGCACGTAACATGAGCCAGATTTTTCATGACTCAATGGCCATTACAAGGTACCACCAACACCCTGACATCTTTCTCACTATGATGGCCAATCCAAAATGGCCTGAAATAATAGTTGCCTTACTAGAACACCAAACCTCTTTGGATCATCCAGACATAGTTGTCCGTGTATTTGAGTTAAAACGGTGTGCCCTGATGCATGAGGTAAAAAGTGAACAAATTTTTAGTCGAAAAATTGCTCATGTATTCACCATTGAGTTCCAAAAACGAGGGTTACCACACATGCATGCTTTATTCTTCCTTCATGGTCCAGACAAGATTCAGACAACTGCACAAGTGGAGCTATTAGTTAGTGCTAAATTCCCAAATCCATCCACTGATCTAACACTCTACGAAACAATCAAGAGTTGTATGGTTCATGGTCCGTGTGGTTCTCGAAACCCACATTCAACTTGCATGGTGAACGGTGCATGTCGATTCCATTATCCAAAAGTCTTTGCAGATTCGACTACTATGTATAAACATGGGTACCCTGTTTACTGTCATAGCCGTAATGGTCAGTCTTACACCACTAGAGGACAGATATTTGATAATCGGGATGTCGTACCTTACAATCCATACCTGTCAAGAAAGTTCAACTGTCATATAAACGTAGAGGTCTATGCAGGAATGAGGTGTGTCAAATATATCCACAAGTACATTTACAAAGGTCATGACCACACAACTATGATTTTAGAGGGACCAGATGAAAACAATGAGATAAAGCAATACCTTGATGCAAGATATATTGGACTGACAGAGGCTGCATGGCGACTCTTTGGTTATCCTCTCCATGAAGAAATTCCTTCGGTTGTACGGTTAGATTTACATTTACCTGGGATGCATCAAGTTGTTTACGATACTGCTAAAACACTTGAAACAATTAGACTTGGGTCTAGGAGTCAAAACACAACTCTGACTGGATTCTTTGATTGTTGTTCTTCAAATAATGTTACACGTGCCTACACATACCAAGAATTTCCCCAACATTTTGTTTGGAACAAAGGTCAGAAGATTTGGACTCCGAGGCAAACCGGTTTTGCAATTGGCAGATTATACTTTGCTACTCCCAATTTTGGGGAGCAATTTTACCTTCAGTTGCTATTAACAGTTATTAGAGGACCGCGGTCTTTTGATTGTCTACGCATGATCAATAATGTGTTTCATGATAGTTTCAAATCAGCTTGTGTAGCTATGGGGCTCTTGGAAGATGATGCAGAGTAGGTACAATGCCTCTAGGAGGCTTCAACCATGAATAGTGGATCCCAGTTACGGAGACTATTTTGTATCATTCTGGTAGAATGCTCGCCAATACAGCCATGCACTCTGTGGGATCAATTCTCCGTCCATATATGTGATAATCTTCGTCACAAGCTACAAACAACTTTTGGCATATGCAATCCAACGCTGCCTCAGACCAAAGATTATGGTTTATATTTGATTGATCAGTTGCTACATGAATTTGGCAAAAAATTGGATAACTTTCCACCTATGCCACACTCCATTGAAAATTGGAGTAATGTTACAGGTAATAGATTGTTGATCGATCATATGCAATTACGAAACGAAGCAAATCAACTGAATGACCTTTTGAATATTGATGTTTTAAATAATGCTCAACGTACGGCTTACGATGCTATCACTATCTCCATTGCTGAAAATCAGGACAAAATATTTTTTCTCAGTGGAGGTGCTGGAACAAGGAAAACCGTTTTGTACAACGCGATCACCACTAAAATGCGCAGCAAATGTCATATCGTCATTACAGTTGCTTCATCAGGAATTGCTTCGTTGTTGTTATTAGGTGGTCGGACAGCTCATTCTATATTCTGCATTCCTTTCGATATCATAGAAAGCTCAATATGTGGTTTCAGCAAACAGTCAACGCATGGGGAATTATTTAGGGAGGCTCGCTTGATAATATGGGACGAGGTTCCCATGCAGCATCGACATGGTGTTGAAGCAGTTGATCACACACTCCGCGACGTTCGTGATGATAACCGACCATTCGACAGTATCACGATCATGCTTAGTGGGGATTTCCGTCAAATACTACCGGTGATACCTAAGGGTGGGCGAGAACAAATTGTTGGTGCATCCTTAAGACGTTCTGTAATGTGGGCGAGTGTGTGCATATTGACTTTGAGCATAAACATGCGTTTGAATAGCAATCATCCTACAAATTCTTCTCACGCATCCTTCTTAGCAGAGGTGATCTATATTATAGATTTTTTTATATAAAATCGTCTAATTATTCATTTACATGTACTGATATGTTTCACGTCATACTTAGATTGGGATCAATACGCAGGATACTGTTAAACTTCCACCAACGATACACAGGTGTCGAACTCTGCATGAACTAATTTCTAGAGTTTATCCACAACTAGATGTGCTTGGTGCAGTAACCCCATCCTACTTAACTGAGCGCATTCTTTTCGCTCGGAATGATGATGTCTGCTCTATCAATGATGTTGCTCTACAAATTTACCCTGGCGAGATGTATACCTACTTAGCAGTTGACAAGGTGTCGGATGGGAACGAACTCTGTTGTTCTACTACTAATCAATATCTAAGTGAGTTTCTGAATTCCCTAAACCCATCAGGTTTACCGCCTTTCAAGTTGGAGCTAAAGGTCGGGTGCCCCATCATTTTGTTGAGGAATATAGCCCGAAATATGGCCTTTGTAACGGGACCAGACTAATGGTTGTCAAGTGCTCATCGCGGATTATTAAGACTAGAATTCTAACTGGTGACAAATCTGGGAATCTGTGTTTCATCCCGCGGATATCATTATCACCATCCTCTAAAGATTTACCATTTCAAATGACTAAACGTCAATTCCCAATACGCTTAACAAATGTTATGACAATCAACAAGTCACAGGGCCAGTCAGTCAAGTTTGTTGGTGTAGATCTGCGCTCGCCTGTATTCAGTCATGGTCACCTATACGTGGCCATGTCTAGATGCACATTAGCTGATCGCATCAGTGTTCTTCTCCCTCCTAATGGATCAGCTACCATGACAAATATCTTATATCCAGAGGTGTTGTTGGACTCGGTGTAAATATTACTACCGTTTTTAATGTATTGCAACTTAAGTCAAGTCTAGCTTCATGACTTTTGTTATAGTTTTAGCATGTATGATGATAAATTTTCAATGATTATATGTTTGTTTTTTGAATTCATGAGCATGTGTTCAATGATTAAATTTTTTTTTTTCAATATATGGTTTAGTTGAAGGAGTATTTATCTATGATATTTGTTCCAAATTTTTGGTAGTTATTATTTGTCTACGAATAAAATTTATCTTTGCGTTAATGACGTGTCAAGGAATCATTAATCTTTGCGTTCATAAGCATCTGCGTTCATCTCCTTTTTTTTGTTTTAATTCCTCCCTTTTTCACTCCTCTCTCTATGTATTTCTCCCTTTCTCTCTCTGTTAGGCCCTCTCCAGCAACACCACTGATTAAACTATTGTTCAGGTGTGACAGTCTCTCTTAATGAGAATCTCTATATTTCTCTACTTCTCATGCAAAAACACAACAAACACGTAATACATGCACAAACACACACGCAACTGCAACCAATCAAACAGTCGCGTATTGAATAATCATAGAAATACTATGTGCTCTTTCTCTCCTACATCACTCCTAATTCGAGAGGACCTCGATTAAACATGTCTGTTTCATACTGGTTGAGAGCGGTCAGAGGAAGGTAAAATGATGGGCCTTACTTTTGAATGGGTATGGATACTAAGCTTAAGATCGTATTTGAACTTTGATTATTGAAAATCTTATTTTCCATTTTCCTTCCTTAGGTGGATTTTTTTTTTTTTTTTGGGTTTGGATTTTGGTAAAATTTAATTTGTTTATATTTGTTTTGTTGTAGTAAATGGTAAGATTTGCTTGCAAAATTAAAACTTTAATTGCCCATTTTGGAATTATTGGACTTGACAAGGTTAGGCCATGAGTTTTTACTGAATAATTGCACCAAGTCGAGAAAATTGACATAAATATTTGCACCGGTTGTAGGGGCATGGGTTGGTAGAGGCTGGCTATAAGCGTGGCATTCTAATTGCACCACGCATGATGATTTTCTTCATTGGTTTGACAGTTGAGTATTGTGTGAATGGGAATTTTACGAATTACATCAAAACTAAAGTATTAGTGATTGGAATCATAATTATGTTTCATTTTTCTCATATGAATGCTAAAACTGATATTAGTTTTTTAATAAGCTCGGAACTGTATATTGCAAATCACCGATTGTTGTCGAAAAACTCATTACCAGCAAAGATGCCGCTAAGAATTTCACATGACACCACTACACAAGTAAGACAATTTTCCCTCTCATTTCATTTCTTTTCTCTTAAAGCCCCAAGTTTGTTGGTGGTTCACTAAAAAATAGTTGGTTTATTGGGTCATATTTGATTCCAAAGTCTTGCTAAGTGAGATGATTTTCCACTAACCAACATCACTCGCATTTTTCATCTCATATTCTAGGAAACATACTTGCTTATTTCTCTAGAATGTGTTTGTGTCACTTGCAACAAAATTTGGGGTAGTGCTATAATTATCAATTTTATGTTGAATCCAACTAATGATAAAAGTAAGGGGTCTTATGTTTCTGATTTACAATTGTTTTATTTTGTCTCACATATTTCGATAATTGATTATATTTCAAATATTTTCAGGTATACATGGAAGGATATGAAGATGAAGTTGAAGGTGTTTTGCTATTTGTGCATGTGTGTATTTTTTTTTGTATTATGTGTTTTATACAGTTAACTAATTATACATGGTTATGATAGTTTTGTTTTGGTGGTTTGGATAAACATGGTTATGATGATTGATGTTTTGGTGATTCTAATTGTAAGTTTTATTGACAAGTTTAAATTTTTTTTGGCTTCTATTTTTAGAGGAAGTTCTGTCCAAATTTCTTGAAATTAGTAGGGATTAGCTTGATGTTCTAGTGGTTAGATATGTGTTGATGATTGAGTATGTATTAATTATTGTGGTGGTATGGTGAATTATTGTAAGTTTTATAAACAGGTTTACATTTTTTTTGGGCTTCTATTTTTAGAGAAAATTTTGCCCAAATTTTTTGAAATTAGTAGGGATTAGCTTGATGTTTTAGTGGTTGGATATGTGTTGATGATTGGGTATGTATTGATTATTGTGGTGGTAAGTTATGTAAACAGGTTTACATTTTTTATGGATTCTTAATTTTAGAGAAAATTTCTAGATATTAGTATGGACTACCTTGATTTCAAATTGACAGGTTGTTTTAGGTTGCAAAGAATCTTTAGGTATTGTAAGATTTTTTGAGTTGTAGGTTGCATGACACTATCTTGATTTCGTTACGCCATGCCTTCAGGTACGGGCAATTACTAGTACTCTTATATTTGGACACTTATATATATGTATGTGTATATAAATATATTACACCTTTATTATATCATTGGAATAACACATCATTTTTAACTCAAAAAATGACCTATATTATAATTATTCGATTCATTTTCACATAAAGAATTTATATTTGAAGTCTATTTATTTATTTAAAATTTCTAAAAATCACCTTTAATTATATAGAATTATAATTGATGACTTAATTAAATGATTAATTTATATACGGGTAGTCACACTATCTCTCACCCCCACTACAACTGATGCTTAAATTCATTTATCTTTCTTTTATATTTGTGATTTAATTTTATATATGAATACAAATATGTTTATTGTTTACTATTTTTTATTACTATGTGCCTTCAGGTACAGGTAATGCTTGTGATTTTGCTACATGACATACTAGACTTGGGCATATAGGCTAAGATAGGATGACTAGATTAGCTCAATAGGCGTGTTAGGCTCACTCTTCAAAGTCAATCTACATATATGCCATCCTTGTTTGGCAAGTTAGGCTTGTAGGAAGTCTTTTGGAAAGGCAATTAGGGCTAATCACCTTCAAGAGTTAATTCATTCAGACATTTGTGGACTTATAAATGTAAAAGTACGCCATGGTGCCTCCTATTACCTTGCATTTATAGATGATTACACGCGATTCGGTTATGTTTATCCATCGTTTACTGATATGAAACATCGGACTGCTTCAAACGTTTTTTAGCAAAAGTTGAGAATCAGAAAGAGAGGAGTTCAAAGACTCCTAGAACACACTTTAGACGTGAGTACTTATTAGATCAATTTAAAGTAGTGTTTTAGAATTTGGCCCGGCCCGACGGGTTGACCCAGTGAACCGGCCACCAAATTGGGCCAATTTTCTTATTAGATCAGTTAAACATAAAACCCAGATAAAACTTGTTGAACCACCCGATTCTTGTCTCGACCCACTAACCTGTCTAGTTTTTATGACCCAATGGGTTAATTAAAAGGTTATTAAAAAAACAAACTTTTAGAGTTTTGGGCATTTTTGCCCATTCGTTTTTTGCAGCTTTTTATGATGTGTTGTGCCTCCTCTCTCTCTCTCTCTCTCTCTCTCTCTCTCTCTCTCTCTCTCTCTCTCTCAGTTAAAGTGTTAACTACCAAAGTCTGGAAGGAATCAAATAAACAAAGCGATGAAGTGTCATTGACTGTCAGAGTCCTCCACCACCATCATCAGATCGATCTTCTTGCCTTGACGATTCTCTACACTTCTTCACAATTTGCTTCTATCCCTCAACAACAAGTACATCACTGATCACCACCTCTCTCTCTATCTCTCTCTATTATTTTAGACTCAATCAGTTACTAAATTAGTTGATACTTGAAAATAACTTCATATTGTATATGTAATTTAGAGCATTGCTTAGTTACGCAATTGGGAATTGGAGGAGATGAAATTAGGGATTAATTTATTTGATTGAGAATTGGTGGAGATGAAATTGTTATTGCCTAATTGGGCACAATTTTTGATTTACTGCCTAATTGTCACTGCATAATCTGCTTGATTGGATACATATTTGATAATTTTTTTATTTTTATCTTGTCTAATATACATTAAACATGTTATTTTTATAATTATTGTAATTTTTAACCTATTTATTATTATTAAAAAATTTTAAAAATTTTCTTATTATATTACCAATCTGACAAGTGACCTGATGAACCAATCTCTTTCTCATGTTGATATTCAAGCCGGATTTTAAAACTATGGTTTACAGAACTATGCGAGGAAAAAAGCTAAAATAAGTTAATTAACAATTCCTCACACTCCACAAGAAAATGGTATTTCAGAGAGAAGGAATCGAACTTATTAGACATGGTTAGGTTGATGATGGCCCAAGCTAATTTCCCTATTACCTTTTAGGGGGATGCTCTTTTAATTGCGACCTACATCCTTAACCGAGTCCTTTCCAAGTCAATTCCCACTACCCTCTAGGAGCTTTGGAAAGGAGAAAGGCGTAACTTGGAGTATTTGTGCCCATGGGTGTCAGCAGGATATGTTCATTCCACTTCTCACTGGTTTAGGAAACTAGGCCCCACAGCTAACAAGAAAATATTTATAACATATTCTATACGCTCAAAAGGCTATAAGATGTTTGGAGAACATCCTAATGGAGCAATGGAAGTAGAGTCATGAGATGTTAATTTCATTGAGAATGATTATCTAAGCATAAGTGAAACAAAGAAGAATCTTGAGCTTTATGAGATGGAGGAACTTGAGATTTTCACACACCTTCCCGGAGAGGGTAAGTATTACCCTCATCCTGTAATCACCGAGGAGAGTGAGAGTGATTTTCCACCTAGTGGGAATACACCACCAGTGCCTCAAGATTCTCAGGTTCATAGGAGTGACCGTGGAATTATCCCTCATCATCATTTTTGGGATTGAGGAGACTTTTACGTGTACTACTCCATTGTAGCCATCTGAGCCAACTTCATATAAAGAAGCGTTCGGTTCTCCTGCTTGTGCGAAATGGATGACTGCTATGAACAATGAAATAAGCTCAATGGTCAAGAATCAAGTTTGAGAGCTAATTGATCTTTCGCCTAGGCGCAAGACCATTGGCAACAAATGGGTCTTAAAGATCAAGTGCAAGGCAAATGGATCAATTGACAAGCATGTCACACCCTACCCAAAGGAACCAATTATATCCTTCCAGGACAGAGCACATCATACCCAACACATGAACAACTAACATTGTAAATAAATAAAAACAAGCACTAGCCAGATGTGCCTAGAAACATAAGTCCATTTTTTTTTTTTTAAATATATTATTTAATGTGCATAATATTATTCAAAGATTACATTCTAGGACTTTAATCCTCCCAATTTTCTCACATAGCAAACCAGCCAGACCCAACAGTGGACCTCTCTCTAACGGCAAACCTGAAATAAAAACTATGGGGAATGAGCTAATACGCTAAATGAGGATACTTGCATCATATTAATATAAAACCAAATAAATAATACTCACCAACCACCATAAATATTCATTAATTCCAAGAAATCAAGTATATCTACTTGCACTTCAATATCTTGTATATAAATTTATTGATCTACATATTTTTGTTTTTTTGTATGGATAAATTTATGGAACATGTATTTCAAAGCTCATCCATATTGCCACAATTATTATGTCTGAAAGTATTTATTTTAACGAACATTAGCATACACCACGCATAGTAGCAACCACCAAAATAAGCACCTCAAATTAGAGTACCGCGTAACTTACAAGCATCGGGTAAACCCAAAATGGTTACCCATACAACACATCCTGCATACAAGGTATGACACAATTTGCATCGATCACATCCAAATCTCCCATTATCAATTCTAGCACATAACCACCACTTGCATAGTTTATTTCATCCTTTAAAACAATTCACTCGAGACTCTGTACGTAACCCCTTTTCATATTATTTGTCAATATATTTCACAATCCATACACAATCACAATTCATGTTTACTCTATCATTGAGGATGCCCAGTAACAGAAAGGGTACTCAATATAAGTTACAACAATCCACTTCCAATTAGATGTGCAACTCACTAACTTTATCATGGAAGAAACAATCTCGTACACTGTTATAAAAATATATCAACAAGAGTACAAAGACATAGTAAAACCAAACTTGGTACAATTACAGAAATGAAGCAAATATTCGAGCTTCCAAGGAAAATCACAGAACTAGTATCAGCACCTTAACTTTAACCAGACAATTTAACATTGAATTGTTTATATTTTGGTTTCTACTCCATGTATAACATCTAAAAGGATTGAACTCATAACCATCGATATATTATACATGACCTTAAAAGCGATACAAATGTACTCATTGTTGCAATGATCAAACCAAAGTTATTGTCCCAGAGTAACTATTTAATGAAAATCCGATGTATATAGACTTGCCTCAATACCCACTTGAGCCATTTCTTTTTCTTTTCTTTTTTCAGTTATCAAGCCAACATATTTATCTATTCTTACTCAGAAAATATATATATATATATATATATATATATATATATGAACTTACACACCAGCACATCACTTACCTTAGTTCACCAACACATATATGCACATACCCACTAAAACCATGTGCTAGATATCATTTTTCCCCCCATACCACACAGGTAGTCATCCTAATTTTTTTTCCCCCTAAGCTTTCTTATTCTTGCATCAATTCCTAATTTACAAACATATTTTGGCATGTGGCCTCATTGACCTCCTGTTTTAAGTATCCATATCCAGATCATCTAAATACCCGACACATAATTAGATACTCATACTGAAATTCAAAATGCTTAGATGTTTAGAATACGAGTCATGCAAACAACCCACCATAACATCCCATTCACCTTTTCATGAAATTATGTTCTAGTCACATCAACACCTCAAACACATTTGTATTACTATATAATAAAAAATAGTGATAAAACTATCTTATTGAAGTGACGGCTTCGTGACCTCACTTCCTCATGACTACCTTTTTATCGAAAATCTGCAGTCACTATATTCGACCCCATTTATAGTTTCCCTTTATTATTTATTTCTTTCATCAACATAATATAATCTGTCATTAAGCAACATAAAATAATTTGCCGCTAAGGCAATATAAATGGTCTGCCACTAAGCCGATATATAGATACAGAACTGCCCACCACCTCAAATAATACATCAACCTAACCAAATAAATTCTAACTTGGCACATTGACAATAATCCACCACACAGGAGTAGAATTACATATTAGAGAATCAAGTTTTGATTCAGGCATGTAGCACCATCCTAAATCACAACATCAGCAACGAACAACATCAATTTGGCACAAAGGCTATATCGGCCACAAAAAGAAGGTAAGCAACAAAAATAACACCACGCAGTCCACATTATGCTCACAATATAAATAAAGAAACAATGGACCCTCCATAAGTATCTATCCCAAAAGTAGTCCACAATGCATCATTATGCAAAAATAAAGATATAACACGATCTTATAACCAACCATGTCAGAGTTCAACCATATGAATCGTACAACACCCATAATACATTACATTTAAAACATTATCATTTCCAGACTCAACATCTTTACAGGACTCCCTAACACTAGTCCCTCATACAACCAGTTGGGTTACTACATGGACAAACAAAAAGATGCTCATAAACATTTACACCACAAAAGTTTTAAATCACAGGCGCCCATAAAACAATTATTGGAACAATTAAGATATTCATCTAGTAACTATTATCCATTAAAGGCATCCAATCACATAAAGGTCCTCTAACCATGCACGTAGATATCTCCACAAGACCTTGTATTTTCTTAAATCGTACAAAAGTGTAAGATGAACAGACCAAATAAGATTAGTTTATGATTTCATAACTCATTCATTAATCAATCACAGCCAATTTAATACAAAACATAGTGAAACAACATAGCAGTTCATCCAATTTCTTCTCGAACCTTAAACTGTTCACCTAAGGTTCACTTAATCTAACAAATATTAACCTCCATATATCTTTTGTCCACTGTAATACTAAACTCACTTGTCTACAGAATCATACAATCGGACTCTAATACCAAGCTGTCACACCCTATCCAAAGGAACCAATTATATCTTTCCAGGACTGAGGAGACATCATACCCAACACGTGTACAACTAACATTGTAAATAAATAAAAATAAGCACTAGCTAGATGTGCCTTGAAACACAAGTCTCTAGAACTTTAATCCTCCCAATTTTCTCACATAGAAAACCAACTAGACCCGGCAGTGGACCTCTCTCTGACGGCAAAACCTGAGATAAAAACTATGGGGGAATGAGTTAATATGCTCAATAAGTATACTTGCATCATAATAATAGAAAACCAAATAAATCGTACTCACAAACCACTGAAAACATTCATTAACTTCGAGAAATCAAGTATATTTACTTGTAATTCAATATCTCAGATAAATTTATGGATCAACATATATTCCAAAGCTCATCAATATTGCCACAATTACTATGTCTGCAAGTATTATTTTCACGAACATTAGCATACACCACGCACGGTAGCAACCACCAAAATAAGCACCACAAGTCAGAGTTTCACTTAACTCTCGAATAACAACACCATAAAACTAATTGGAACGATTAACAACCATTGGGTAAACCCGAAATAGTTACCCATACAACACATCCTGCATACCAGGTACGACATAATTTACATCGGTCACATCTAGATCTCCCATTATCAATTGTAGCACATAACCACAACTCGCATAGCTTATTTCATCCTTCAAAACAATTCACATGATACTCCTTATGTAACCCTTTTTTCATATTATTTGTCAATATATATCACAATCCATACAAAATCACAGTTCATGTTTACTGTATAATTGAGGATGCCCAGTAATATACAGAGTTCAAATGGTGAGTTTCGTGTATCTGAATATCAACAAGTAATTTATAAACAAGCAAAGAATATAACAATTTTCACTTAATATGAGGCAATACACTCACGTTGGAGAAACAAAAGTTAAGATTGCAGTGATGTTTAGCCCCTTGCTGAAGTGAAAACAACTCCTTGTTGCATACGCACAAGATAGTAAATTACCTTCTTTTAACCACAACCTCAATACTTATTTAACCTTCCCCAAGAATTATTCTAACCACACTTACTACCCTATCTAAGAAAAATATTTTAAGGTTATGTTCATGGCTAAAAGGATGACCAATTGCCAGTCCTAGTCAAATTGTCATAGTCTGGAACAATAGGCTAATCAGGACCACGTTATACATTTCAATTTACTGGAATTACCCACAAATACATTGAACTTGAAAATTTTAGGAATTAAAACTAGACATAATAAAGATCCTTACCACCAAAATTCATAGCATTTAGACTTGGATAGCTAATTTGAATCATATCTCGAAATTGGGTCACCTGCTGTAAGCTACAAAGTTACACCAGCATCAACTAAAATTGTAAAATTCACCAAAAATCCAAATATGGTCCAAATGACCTGAAACTTGTGTCATTGTGAATCAGACACCTGAAATCTTCCATATGCAAAATTTCAGAAGAGTTTGAGTTCTGTAACTATACCAAAAATAATCTTAAAGGTAAAGAAGACGCAAATAATTTTTATTTTCAGCAACTTGGAGTTATCTTCAAAAATTTACCAAAAATGGAATGCTTCACATTATTGAGTGAATCCAATGTTGTGAAAAGCTCGCCTAGGCAAGAAGCGAAGCGAGGTGAGATCTATCGCCTTGAGCACCACTGGCAAAGCAAATGTAACTGAAGTAAAGGAAAAAACAAGAAAAGCGGGCATTTTGTGGTTAAGCGAAAGGCGAGAAAAACAACGCTTTTGTAAAGTTTTTTAAGCTACTTTATTTTTATTATGAACTGTTGGATTGGGACAATTGGAATAAAATTGTGAAATGCCCATACACCCAACTGCACCTTATCCCAA